>JAIGNY010000983.1:0-37306 GCA_020152595.1 Chiridota heheva | reverse complement strand
TTTTTCCGTACTTGCTAAACGACGGGACCAACGATGAGTACGATGGGGAGTGGCCAGCCAAAGAGATGTACGATCCAGAACAAATGTTTCTTGCTAAAAGAACAAAGTTTCTGGCATGGTACGACTTGCAGGCCTGCAAGCGGTTTTGTATGAGAAAAGAGCTTAAAAACTATTGTAAATCGGATGTATGTATTTTGAAAGAGGGATGTATGAGTTTTAGAAATTCATTTATTGAGGCATTTTCTTTTGACCCCTTTGCAGACAATATTACCATTGCATCTGCCTGCATGCGTGTCTTTCGTAGAGATTTTATAACTCCGAAAACACTGGTAGTGGTTCCCCCAGGAGGGAGGGCGGGGAGGTTAACGCAGTCTATAGCCGCGTTGGAATGGTTACGTTTCCGTGCATTTCAACTGCAAAAAACTATACAGACTGCAGAATCTGACGGAGGAGAAGCCAAGGTAAGTGGGGCCTATGTAGATGGGTTGTGTGGGCGGAATATTTTTGAGTTTCATGGATGTGCCTATCATGGCTGTACGAGGTGTTTTCTGGACAGAGAAGCCCGTACCCCACACGGGGCGGATTCTATGGGGGAGAAAACACCCAAAGTAGACACCAGCGGAGTTGGATAAGGATTGGCTAAATTTTTTGGTTTTTCTCAACCTTCATGGAAAACTCTTAAAAGAAGGTAATCTTAGAAAACCGCCCCATTATAATTCTTCAAGATGAAGAAGTCGGTCCTAGTCCCATATGCCCAATACCAGGATATGACCACAGGAAACAACATACCAGCTCCAGACACAAAATACTTGAAAGAAATTCATACCGAGATGCGTAGTGTCCTGGAGAGTTCTTTAGATCCAGATACAAAAATGAAACGGTATGCTCAGCTGATGCATGATTTTAAACAGTATGACAACGTGAACAATCAAAGGCAGGTGCCTTTTGCCAGACCGGCAGCAACCCCCAATAGACAGTATTTGGGGGAATATAAAAGGATCGATTGACGAGGAGGGGAATTTGTTATACTATGATGGTGCCCCCATAAAAGGATCAAATTTGAGTGACTTGTTGCTTCAGAGTGCATCCCCCATGCGACGCATCAATGCAAGGGGTATGCCCCAATTCATCGAACTGTTAGCAGATTCCAAAATTCCCATTGGCGTTATTCCGAACAAGGCTTTACAGCAGGCGGTGCAGGAAAAGAGAATGTGGGTGATTTGGAATTGGACGATGGAGAGGGGAGTATAAAGGAGGATGATGATGATAGGATGTTATTAGAAGAAATAAAGAAGGAGATACCTGACATCGTGGAACAAGAGACAGGAGTCAGAGGTTTATTAAAAGATTGGAAAATGCTTTAAAACAATGTCTGGTTTCCAACATTAAATTTATCAGTTTCTTGTTGCGGGGGCACCATATACAGGAACTCTCCCGATGGCCAACGAAAAAGCCGTGTTAAGCAATTGGTACAAACTATCGGAGCCGCTTGGTTTCGTCGGGCAAAGGGTCGCAAGCCGGCACAGGGAGGGGGTGCCAGTGAAGAAAGTGAAGGATTGGGTGAGGTTGCAAGAGGTAGCCAGCCTGCACAAACCCAAACTAAAGCACTACCCTAGAACTCCCGTTAGAGTATTTGGGGAGGGGGAACAGTGGCAGGCCGACCTAATGTCTATGGAAAATGTATCAGCCCAGAATAGAGGTTTTCATTTTATTTTAGCTGTGATTGATGTGTTTTCCAAAAAAGGTTGGCTTGAGCCGGTCAAACGCAAAACAGGTGTTTTGGTAGCCGAAGCGTTAGCGACTATTATTGCAAGAACCGATCACACACCTTTAAAATTACAAACGGATAAAGGCAAAGAATTTTACAACAAGGAAGTAAAAGAGCTTTAAGCTCAGCATGAAATCAAATTGTTTTCAACAGACAGCAATCTGAAGGCTAGTGTTGTTGAAAGGTTTAACAAATCAGTTAAAAACGCGTTATGGAAATATTTCACTTTCATAGGGAAACCTGTATGGATAGATGTATTAACGGATGTTGAGGAAGGATACAATAAACGTTATCATTCGGCTATTAAAATGTCTCCTAATGAGGTCAATGATACTAATCAAAAAGAAGTGTGGAAAAACTTGTATGGGGATTTGAAAAAAAGAAAGTCGCTCTAAGGCTATAGTTGTGGGGGATAAAGTGTGTATTGCTAAAGATAGAGGGGTGTTTGGGCGTGGGTACTATGAGAATTGGTCTGTTGAAATTTTTGAAGTGTCTGAGGTCATTCAGCATGAGCGTACTGTGTATAAATTGATTGATCAGCTCGACGAGCCGCTCATAGGTTCTTTTTATTTCGAAGAGATACAAAAGGTTTCCGCTCTCGAAATATATAAAGTCGAAAAAGTGCTTCAGACCAGGGGGCAAGGCAAACGAAGAGAATCGTTCGTCAAGTGGTTAGGGTACGGTCCTAAATTTAATTCTTGGATCCAGCTACGAATTTTGTTTAGCAATGGAATTTGTTTGGATTGTACCTAGCAATGCGGGTATAGATAAATTCCCTCACAATGCTACTTCTGATTTTACCTGCCCCCCGCCTAGACCTATTATTCTTAAGGGGGTATGGGAGGTGGGTGTGCAGGCGGCTTATTTCCCAGACGATATCTTTTTGGTATCCAATGTAAACACTAAATTCAAATTAGGTACAAAAAATCATAATGTAAACCGCAAAAGAGGTGCTACCTCTGAGAGATGTTAGCATCAATGCCTTATTATCAAAAATGTGGATGCCCGCACATCTTCGGAAAAATTTGTCAGTTATAGAAGAAGATGATATGAAAATCAGTTTAGGATTGATTGGAGGAGCTCATAGCTTATTCATACAAGGTCCTTTAGTCGGTTATTACGGGTTCCGGGAGGCTGAAGAGACCACTATAGAATTGACCTCTAAAGGAGACAACCCCGTAACCCCAAAAAAAGGTGAATTCCTTCCAAGAACCAATGGTGTGGGGGAATTGCGCGTATTTTGCAATATTGTTGAAGAACAGAGTTTCAATAATGAAACCCGTCCTTTATTAGCCACTGTAAACCTTGTTGATGGAGAGGCTATATACAGACCGTCTTTTGTAAGGTATGTCCCGGTGTCTGAAAATATTATACATAAAGTACGCTTATGGATCGAAACAGATAGCGATAAAAAGGTCGGTTTTGCCTCAGGAGCCACAGTGATAGATTTACACTTCAGACCTAAAAGAGCCATTTAAAAAAATAATGGAGGTGTTTAATGGAAAGTAGCCGTTCGTAAAGCTAATTTACCCCCAGAGATGTTTCCGTATGGGTCTTTAACGAGTAGTGCTACATACTCGTTTACATTGGAGGGTAAGGAGTTTAGCAAAGAGTTGGCTTCTGAACAGATCTCCGAATCGACCGATTATTGGAACATAGTTAGAGACCTAAGTTTTTTGAAAAACCCGCCAACTGGTTTTTCGGGTAAACTAAAGAACGGGCACTTCAATGCCAAAAGTAGCAATGCTAAACATATTCTTACACTCAGGGGTCGCATATGTTATGTATTGAGGTATGACAAACCGGTTGTACAAATATCAAATACTTGGAATGCTGCAGCGAACCCGCTCAGGATCCCTCAAATACGTCATACATACATGTATAGCAATTTGGTAGAGCCGAGCAGGATCGGCGCACAGGAGGCGAAAGTGCTGATGCATTTTAATCCTGCTTCAAAAGAAGGATATAAGCCACATATCTTACGTTTCGTGCCATTAGAAGTAAATGATATTCAAGACATCAACATTTCAATTTACGATGGTGTCGGCTTCCCTGTAGAATTTGGGGAAGGACTATTTATTTTTGATTTGGTATTTCGTAAAGTAAAACAACTTTTTTAACAAGGCAAACCATTTCTACTGGCATGTTACCGGGGGATATAGGAAAAATACGGTGGAAATGCAACTAAAGGTCCCGTTAGAATTTGAAGGGGATTGGGAGGTAGGTGTGCAATCGGCGATCTTCCCATTTGAAACGAAAGCTTACGGTCCTGAAAACAGTGAAGCTATATTAACCATAGAGGGTGGGGGTCCAGAAAAACTTGCTTTCCGTTACCCTGCAGAACCCGAAAACAACACGGACGTATCTGGTTTTTTTGATGATCTTAACTTTATAAGACCTGCTGCAGGCAAACAGGCTTTAGTTAGCCGTGTCAAGGGCGGTGTCAATACCGACGGGTATTATGCTTTGCGTCTCAAAGCTGAGAGACACAAGCTCGACTCAGGGGGAGAATATGCTACGCTTTAGGGTACGATAGGACGCCTATAGTAATTGAAGAGTTTGTTTCAGGTGAAAACAATTGGGTTGTGGCCACTCACAAATGGCGCACGCCTAGAACAAGACATCTCTATGTCTATTCGGACATTGTAGAACAGACTTGGGTAGGAGGGGTAGATGTGCCGCTGCTCATGCACGGTAATGTTGAATCATCCGGAGGGTATCAACCAACGGTCATAGGATACACTCCCATTAGTAATAACCGGCTAACCCGGATTAAGTTGTCAGTTTTTGATGGTATCGGTTACCCGGTACATTTTAGGTCGGGTTGAATAAGTATTTCTCTGCTTTTTAGGAGAAAGCAGTTGTGGCTGTAAACTATTTAAGGAGGTAAAGGGGTCTTTTTTTATTCATTATCAATCAACTATTTGTACGAGCAACATGGCACATGCGGTTTATGTCGGGAATCCATATCAGAGAGGAGGGTTAGGGGGAATCTTTGGAGCGCTAGGACCTATGCTGATACCGTTTGCAAGAAAAGCAGCAACAGCGGCAATTAAAAAAGCATCTACCATTGCTCGGGGTATAGCCAAACGAGGGATGCGAGTCGGTGCTGACATGGCAGCAGATATCGTCTCTGGGAAGGGGGTGAAAAAGTCAGTCACGTCAATCTCGGCCTGCGAAAGAGATAAAATGGCAGCGGATCTCATGAAAAAAATAAAAGCTGCTCAGTCTGGCAGTGCGAGAAGACGTACAAAGAAGAAAGCTCCTGCAAAAAGAAGAAGTCAGCAACGAAAAAAAAAGAAAGCTCCAGCTAAGAAAAAGAAAGCGGCCACTAAGAAGAACACCAACTCCGCTGCAGCTAAAAACCGAAAGTTACAGCAATTGTTAAAGAAATACTGTTGATATGGCGTTACTCGTGGATCGTTCGGAACTTCAATACTTTGCAATACCCCCATGCAGAATGCGATTGAAGAAACCGTGGACCACAGACTTCATGTAACAGGGGACCTGACAGACTTTGGGAGTTTGGAATTTAATTTGCCAGGGGATGGCGAAACATATCTGGCCATGGACTCTATTAAATTGCTCGTAGAATGTAAACTTAAGAACAACGATGCTTCTACGATAGTAGCAGATAAACTGTCCTTTACCAACAATGTCCTGCACTCGCTGTTCTCCAAAATATCATTGAAGGTGGGGGGATTGAGGTGAGCGAACAGACATCGACGTATCCGTACAAGGCCTATTTCGAAACATTATTGAGTTACAATTACGAGGCCAAAAATACCTTTTTGAAAAACAGCGGGTGGGCAGATGATGTGCCAAAAGAGGACGCAACCAGCAACAAGACGTCTACATTTTTCGCTACTTCTGCTTTTAAAGGAGGGTGGAAGGAACGCGGAGCGATTGCTCGTGAATCGGGACTTGTAGCCGCGAAATCTTTCGAGCTCATGGGACCTCTCATTGTAGATTTGTTCAAGTCCAGCAAACTATTACCCAATCTTATTGATGTGGGGATCAAGCTGTACAGGACAGCACCAGATTTGTATCTACTCTTTGGAGATGCCACAACCAAGGCAAAAAGTATAGCTCTAGCTATTACAAAAGCGACACTCATCTACAATCGTGTGAAAGTGGCCGATGCAAAGAAGCTACAAATTGAAAGGTTATGGCTGACGCAAAGAGTGATCATACCTTTCAAGCGTACCAAGGTGTTTGATCATACCGTTGCATCAGGAATGCGCACGATACACTATACGGTGATGAAGGGGGTGATACCAAATCGAGTCCTGAATGCTATGGTCAACAATGAAGCCTTTGCAGGAAGCAAGTTGCTAGACCCACTGTATCTGGAACACTTTAAAATCGCTCATATCCAGCTGAAAGCAGCGGATCAGCAATACCCACAAGAAATGCTGCTCAATATGGGCGGATCAGATCTGACGTACCTGGAAGGCTATCGGGGGTTACTGGATGCTCTAGGACTAGCCAATACCAATGAATCAATCAACTTGTCACCTACCCAGTGGACTCAAGGCCATACCATCTTCGGGTTTGATTTGACACCGGCTTGATCTGCTGGCGTAGGAGTTAATTTCAATGAAGAAGGGGCTCTTTCAGTCAAAATAGTCTTCAAAACAGCTCTAGTGAAACCGGTCACTTTGCTGGTGTATGTGGAGCATGACGAGTACATAAGGATTGATCAAGGGCGTAGAGTGCTGTACAAAGCTACCAATTTGTAAAATGCAAGAAGTAAGAAAAAAATAGTATATAAAAGACGATTAAATCTAGAGAATACCACAATCAGGAACATCATGGATACCTCCAAAGAGCCAGAGAGTAAAAAAACTAAAACAGAAACAGGACATTCCTTTTCGTCGGAGATCCCCGGCTTGGAATTATTTTTCAAAGGTCCACCGAGTCAGGCGAGCATTATTCGAACAGTGAATGAAACATTACACCCGCAAGCAGGGGTAGTGGGGAGAGGAGATCTTCATTTCATAATTCCGGCACAACCCACAGGGGTAGTACATTGACCTCTATCACACGCTACTGTACCTACATTTGCAAATAGTAAAGGATAACGATGAAGAAGATGACACAGACAAAATCATTTATGAAAAAAATATTTTTCATACGTTATGGTCAGATGTGGAACTTTCCTTCAACGGGGTAAAAGTAACCGACTCCATGCAGATGTACCCCTACAAAGCTTACCTGCAAACCCTCCTATCCTTTGATGCATTTTGGAAAACAACCACGGGTATGCTACAGGGGTGGTATCAAGCCTCATTGCCTAAAACTGAACCTGATGATTACGTACCTGCGGCTGCAGTTGCCACGTACACGGAAGGAATGTTGGAAGAATGGGAATGGAAAGGAGGGCAGACAGCAGCAGCAACAAACAAGTTTCAGTCGTCCTCAATGGCTAACGAGCAAGCCCGGAGCAAAGGAAACTGTACCGAATACTGCGGCCGTCCAGCCGTGGACATTTTTGACGCACACAAGCTGATCCCTGACGGCATACGGATAGATATCCGCTTCAAGAGAGCCCCCTTTGCCTCTACCGTAATAGCAAAAAGTGATACTGAGGCAGACGCAATCTACATTGGAAAAGCCAAAATGATGTTTAGAAAAGTGACCCTAGCCCCGTTTGCTGTGCATGCATTAGCCAATGCCTGGATCAAGCAGGATCTACTGCTACCCTTCCAGAGTGTAAAGGTGCAGGTCCTATCATTACCAAAAGACCTGTTGACCTTTTCTCTCAACCAATCTTTGTTTGAACATACACCGAAACGTATCTTCATTATGCATGTGAAAGAAGACACATTGACGGGGGACAAGGAACAGAGTCAGTTTTTCTTTGATGATGAATCCAAATTGGAAAGCTTATACGTTGCTTCAGGCAGCCGGTATTATCCAAGAGAAAGTTCAGTTTTTACAGAGGATGGAATGGGGCAGGTTGAATTGAGAGCCAGATTGAGAACTGTGATGGGGTTAGCTCAATCTTCACAAAGCATTGGGTTGAAGAACTTTGATGGAGGGAATCGGATCTATGCTTTTGATTTGACGCAGGACGGGCGGCACTGGGAACACCATTACAACAAGAATTTAAGAGGAGGCTTGCGTTTCTTTCTAAAGTACAGTGGTGTCCGTACCGATGATCTCAAGTTGGTGGTGCTGGCAGAATTTGATGCTGTGATGTCAATACCATATGACCGGGTGGGGATTGAAATAATTGAATAGTTGAAACATCATGGCCATGCTCAGTACATTTCAGTTGCGCAATTTGATTGAACAAGATCCAGTTTTAAGAAATTTAGATTGTCAATTACACGATGGCGTCCACGGAGCCGATGAAGTGTTCGCACACAACCACTTTCCTGGGGATATTATTATCTCAAATACAGAAGCTAGGCGGGAAAGCGGGGAGCACTGGGGCTGCTATTATATTGTTGACCCACACAGTGTTGACTTTTTTTACTCGTTTGGCGAGGAAGGGCCAAACCTCATCGAAAAGTTCTTAAGTAATTATAAAAATGTGAAAAGATCGCATATCCAGGTTCAGCCTGATTTATCTATGCTCTGTGGACTCTATTGCATGTATTTTTTTAAATTAAGAGCAAGAGGTATTCCTTTTGAAGAGATCTTAGAAACATTTGAAACTAAAAATTCAGATAAGAATGATAGGTTTGTAATATCGTTGTGGAAATAAATTTTGTAAGATATGTCCTGTTTTTTTCGACTTACACTTTGGCACCAGCTGGTGCCAAAGTGCGGTGGCAAGAATTGCAGGTTTCATTTGTAATTTTTCTATATAAGAAACGACATTGTACATTATAAATCATTCAATCTTAGCATTGACTAATTGAATCTTAATTGCACTTTTATAAGTCTTTTAAAAATTTCTTAAATGCTTTCTTACAACTCTTTTAAAGTCAACTTGAATAAATAAATATATTTGACTCTGAATATTTTACTTCAAAGAACATTTGCTTAGAATCATCATTTATCTATCTGTCGTATTTTTGCAACAATGTCTGTAAAATCAGGAAAAAACCTAATGTTTGCTGGAGCCAAGGATATGCTTAAGAAGCAAACTAAACTAAAGCTGGTCAAGCCGGCAGCAACTGCAGCTGTCCAGACACTTGCAAAGAAGCTGAAAATCTCAACGCCGGGAGCGCCAAAGAAGGCCATGCCGACGCTCAAACGAAGCACCATACCTCTGAGCGAGAGCAGTTCGGATGACTCTGATTCTGTGATCCAGACTGCGGCCACTCCCATCAGAGCTAAGGCAATACCTAAAAAGCCACGAACAATTGTGACTTCAGATACCAGAGACGAATCTTCCGCAGCTGAGGCAGAGATGATTGAGGAGGAAGCCAAAGAAACCAGCCCCGATGAGGATGCTGGATCAGAGGCAGAACCCTCTGCCTCAGATGTCGAAACTGTTCTTGTGGCTGATGATAGCAAAACAGCCGCAGCTGCTACGGACTCTTCAAACGATTTCAGATCGGGTGATGACGATCTCGACAAAGTAGCCAAAATTTCTGCCAGGACCGTCAAGGCAGCCAGAAAGGCTGAGGCAAGCGCCGCAGCGGAAGCCAAGGCAAACAAAGCAAGCAAAGATGCTGGTGCAACCAAGGGGAATAGGGCAACTAGTTCGGCAGCCTCTTCGGCTACAACCTCACAAGGGGGAGCAACAGCAGGAGCCACGAAGCAAAATCCCGAGACCATAATGGGAAAGGTGACGAAACACTGCATTACTAGTGAGTCTCAGAAGAAATCATCACAAACATTAAAATATGTATTTCAATATGGGGGAAAGAATTTGATTGTCTATGGTTTGGGGTACAGTTTTTTTGTTAAGCGTACCAATGACAATATCATGATTATAAATGTGACAGCATTTAATGACAAAAAAGCCAAAGTTTTGGACAGCCTGGCAACAGGCTCTTTAAAACCAAAACCGTTTAAAGTGTCGGACCACGCCAAGGGGACAAAATTGTCAAAGTCATTAAATGCTGTCTTTGTGTATGTAATGGGCTTACAAAGATTATCAAACTGTTTGTATTTGTAAAGAAAATTTCAGAAAGGCAATGAATGAAGATTGTTTAGAACAGGGGGATGATACACCGTTAGATCAGAGGCACCGCATTGAATTTTCTGGGAGGTGTGTGGCTTCTGTCAGCCACTTTAAGGGGAGGTCTACCCTAGATATTAGAAACTGGTTCACAAAGTTGGATGGGTCGAAACACCCCACAACCATTGGGATTTCCCTTCCATTTGGCACAGCCATGACTTTCCTGGGGAAGGGGATTATGAAAAAATTATCAAAGTCTTAAAATAAAATAGACCAAAAATTTATTTTTTTCTTTTTCTATTTTTTTCTTAGGTAATTGGAATAACTCCCAGCGGCACAAAGAAAACGAAGATAGCATAGCCATCGTACATAAAGGGATAAAACATACTTTGGTTTAGGGAAAGGCATCTGCTGTAATTAGGAGAGAGTTAGAGCATGTTCACTTGTATTTTTTATTTGAGATTTTGACCATACATGCTAGGTTTCTGCGGACTTGGAGTGTCAAGGTTTTTAATTTTGTGAGGCGCTCTCAGGTGGAGAGTCTTAAAGCTGCAGAGATCCTGGGGTGGGCAGATGATAACCATTTCACCCTGCAAAATTATAATTCAAACGGGGATGGGTATCTGAGGGTTATGCCGCCCATGCACTTCAAGGATGAGTATCAGTCTGAAATTGCGTCCACGGGTCCCGAAACCAGCTCCATACCCCAAAGGTCTACCGCAGTAAATCAATTGGCAATATGTAGGCACTTGGAAATGCTTATGACAAACAATGTAAACTGCAATAGAATAGTGGAAGGTATTTTTCAAAGGGGGTGGAGGGCAGCGGTAGGGGGCCACCCAATGGTACCCAGTACAATTTTGTGGCAGCAGAGTATTTCTTGCCAGAGGAGGTAGATGCCTTTGTGACCAAGTATGCTTTTGAGCAAAGTTGCCTTGATCATTGCTGTAACTTCTGCTTGAAATGCAGTAGTGCTGGCGTGCCACTCAGGTGCTCATTCATCCATGACCTTTGTCCCCATTGGGAGGAAGAATTGGATAGCTATTCCTGGTCGGAAATGAGTCGCCAAGCGTCCATAGACATGAGGGTGTCTATGGCCTGTATTACCATGCTTCAGACCCATTTTGCCAAGGTGGGGGCCCTCCTATCGATGGAGGACGGTATGGGCCGCTCTTTAACCTCTATGAGGTTGAAGGGTCCGATTGTTCCAAGGACACTGACCAACTATTTTCATCTGGTTCCAAAGTGTGAGGCAAAGTCCTATAATACAGGCGGAAAACTATCGACCCATGACATGATCCCCCTGATGCAGGCGGCGGATCTAGCTCTGGATTCAGCCCTGAGCATTTTGCCTAGTGGTTGGGACATGGCTGCGACCTTGAAACTCAAGGGGTTTGAGGAATTTTGGGAGGCAAAGGATCGTGTGTCGAAACTGCTCTTGTTTCATTACAAGCGTACGGCCATTGGTACCAGTAGGTCCATGAAGGAGCAGTTTCTGCCCATGAGAGTACCCTACAAGTTTACCGTACACAAGACAGCAGACGAGAATGCTTGTTTTTGTACATGTCCTGCATGCAAGCGGTACTACTTCTTAGAGTGTAAGAACGCTCTATGGAGTGAACAGGGTCTGGTCATGAAGCATTGGGAGCATACCAAATTCAGGTGGCTGAGGTTGGCACAGGTGGGGAGGGGGAGAATAATTGTGAAAAAATGTGTTCGTCAAACTGCTCTGTTTCCCGATTGGTATGATTCCGATTGGAGTTCAGATAGCAGTGGGGATGAAGATAATGATTGGGCCACAAATATGTAGTGGGCTGGAAGGGTGGTGCGGGTGGGCTTGGGGAAGCGGGAGAGGGTGGTTGTGCAATTTTTGTTCAGAATTGAAAAATGATTTGCAGGATCCAACAAAAATGATGGTCAGGACTGGTAATCCCAGCTCCGTGTGATATGGCAGACTATCATTTTTTAGTAGTGAACTTTATCATTTTTCAATTCTGAACAAACATGTAGTTTACATTGTTTGTACATGGTCAATATTTTAAACAAAAAATACATTTGAATATTACATCTTATCTAAATGTGTATGTTGATATGTATCTTGATTCCTATATGATATATCCACTTTATAACATATGTATCTTAATTCATATTCACTTTAAAACATATGTCCACTTATTACAAATGTATCTTACTTAATCATATCCAGTTTATAAATCGAAAGCTCTGTTGCAGATTTTGCATGATCTTTTACAAACTTTGATTTTTTTAATCAAGGAGGAAATTGTGAATTATACCTAATGTGAAATATATTTGTCCAATCTGACTGTCATTTTCATGTCAGTATCTTTCCAAATCATTATACAAATCATTATAATAATGTTAATAAGTGGTCTGTATCAGACTTTGTACTTTCGATACTGAGTGTATTACTTTCTTAGTTCCGTGTAATAGGGTTAAGAAAAACGAGAAAATATTCCATGATTTGAAAAACACAATCTTCTTGCATTTATTTGTCATTTTTCATATCCATTTTCACATATTGCAATTGAGAAAGAATAAATAGACAAAACACGAAAAAAAAAAAAAAACTAGTAGTAGCAAAGTGTAAATATGGTAGCAAAGTGTAAATATGGTAGCAAAGTGTAAATTTGTAAAAAATTCACACTATTTCCGAGCGAGGGCGAAGCTCGAGCGAGGAAACAAACTCCACTAACCCCGCACATCTCGAATCAGTGCAACATGAACTACACGTGTTAATTACAACCAGTTTTAATTTACAATGTTATTCGTTTAGTTGGGACATTTAGTGACCCTGATAACGTAACCAAGGGTCAATACTGGGCCACCGGTTGGGCCATTTAGTGACCCTGGGTCATTAGTAACTCGTGCGCTAATCTCTTAACACATTTATTGTGTGTGTATTGTAAGTACATACAGATGCATTGTAAGTATGCAGAAGTTAGGTGCTACTTGCAGTATGTTTAACCTTGTTTTCTAGAGTAAAATTTCGAAATAAAGAAGATTTATCTTTACGTAAATTATGTACCTCGACTAGATTTCACATTGTTAAGTCAAGGTGTAGAACATGTTCCCACTTTCTATTTTCGTTTCTACGTATTGACAACTCGTTGGTGTGTTTGAAAATCATTGCAAACAAATAAAACTTCTTTAACAATCTGCCATTAACACAACGAAGTTCTTTCAATTACACAAGCAGGTACAGTCATTGTTTTCTGAACTATTCCAAGCATTTACATATCATTATGCAAATGTCCAACTAGCACAAATCTCCATGCCAAAATCACGTAATCATCCAGTTTAGGGCATGTTTGAAATATGCAACTACTGTTCCATTTCTGAAGCCGTAAACAACCAAATAGCAGACTTAAGATAGTGTGGGAGAAAGGTGGTAGTACTCTACGTAGTGCCGTCAGACTGATGCCAGCCATTTTACTATGGCTGCTGTTGGTGATGGCTGGCCGTCCGAGGGTACTACAAAATCCTATAATGTACCTTCCTGTACTGTTTTAAGCAAGGTGTTAAAAGTATAGGAAAATCTCAGTTCTAATATCTTTATGAAAACGAAACCATTTTACCCTTTTTTCGCCCACAATGATTAGAATCAATGTTTAAAGTCCATCCAAAAACAGTTTTTAAGGTGATTTTAGGTAGTTTTCTCAAAGTATTTTGAACTACTTTTCTTTGTGTAAAAATCATCTGACGAGCTCTCCAAAGTACGGTTAAAGTTCAAAACACTGCCATTGGGACTATAACATTTTAGCGGGGGTAATATGCTTTAGATTATTTGAGAAAAAAATTAAGATAATACTTATAAAGTCCAATAATATAATCTAAACAATTCTCGATGTTCATTTTATTTGTTTTCGCAGTTTTTTTTTTAAAACAAAACTATTTAATAAAATTATATAAATAAAAATAAATGTCAAGAAAAATCAACTTGCAGTTTAGTGGAACATTCTAAAACTTATTTGGGGACGTTGAATAATTAATCACAAACGTGCGGTGACTTAGAAAATGGCAACCAAAATATGAATCTCGGAGAACATTATCCCGTCGTGGTGCTAAATAGGTAAAGATTCTTGAGAAAGTGTATTATTTAGACTAATTGATATAAGATTATCCAAAAAGTAAGTTATTTTTCAATCATCAATTTTCTACAATGTGTAAACTTTCAACAACATAGGAAGTGTACCTAATCTTTAACAACCCTCAGACGGCAATCCCGAAGTCAGCCCGTTCTGACGGATGTGTATAATAAATAGAGGGGCTCATTTCCTCAGGAATTTGGCTTTGTAAACTGTAATGAATAAGGTACCGTAATTGTTTTCCCAGACCGAGTTGCTATCTAATAGGTGTGTAAGAATTTTCGGCTCCGAAATATTGGTGCAGTTTTTACACATAGAAATGCATGGAGTCGTTCTTATGTACAGTAGTCTCCAACTTTCATCGACTGATCGAATACACAGAAAGATACCCAGCCCATAGTTTTGTCACAGCGATTGAAGTTGTGGTGCAGGTGGAGTGTGCACAAAACTGTGTTTTCAATCATTTGCGAAATTTCGTTTTTTGGTTAAATAGTGTGACAAATCCGAGGCATAAGTAATTTTGGTCGCATTGCCCGTAATGATAAGTGCCTCTTGGGCTGGTGGATTGAGTTTTGGGTGAGCCATATAGGGGTAACTGAACCTAATTTCGTGCACCCCTAAATTTTTGTGCACTACGTAATATGTTCAAATCCTAGCTTAGCAACCAATTTCAAACAATCGGACTTACGAGCTAAAACTTACATTTAAAATCGTAAAAATGACACTTCCTGAGGTAAGGGAGACCAATATTTCTTACTTAAAATGCAATATAACTCACATCCTAAAAGATAGTTTCCTTTCAAAGATTACTGGTCCAGTTGAGCCAATAAAAACAGCAATTTTTCCTTCTCAGTCGAAAATCTGACCTCGCTATATCGCCGTTATGCCATGTTGATTAAACATTTACAGCTGACCCGAAAGTCATTTTACAGTAACTCCGAAGATGCAGTTTTGAGCTACCTTGTATTATCAGTCATTATTTTGGTACTGAATATTTAGATCCATTGACGTCAAATCAAAATTACATGGCTACCTTTGGAAAGTAGAGGAGTTGAATATGTAGTGGCACAGAGATATAGATATTCAGCACATTTTTGCTATTAAACAGGTGTATTTAACTGAAATTCTATTTCTACAGGAAGCTTTAGGGGTGAATGGCGAGTCTGCACTTTTGGTTTTGTGAATTTCTCATAGACAGACAGATATGGGCTTGAAAATTATACCATGTGACGGACGAAAGTTTAACTTATCGTTCAATCTTACTTTCCCCACCATTGAGTGTGCTGTTTCTTGTAAATTTAATATTTTTGTGGAACTTCCGGTTTGGGGCTCCTTATCGCAGCCTAACGTGTTGTAGCAGTTACATCATTTTTTATCGCACCTATTAATACAGGAGCTTAGGCTCGAGAAGGTGCAATACTAACCATCATGCAATTTTATGCCAGTTGATATCAATATAGAGACTAATCTAACGTTCGGGCCTAGTTTTTCTTCTTCCTGTATTGTGATTCTTCCAAATCACTCAGTTCTGTATTCAGTGTTTATTCCCCAACAAATCTTTTTACTTTTATATATCATATGTGCGCCAAAGATCAGTTTTTGTTTTTCATTTGCCATATCTGATGCCATTACAAATGCCTGCCTCAATGCCTAAAGTACAGTGTATTCATTTTCTTTGTTTAAAGAATGCATGTGTGTGATACAAATTTAGAAAGAATAAAGTGTTTTAGAACATTCATTATTCTTTCCACCAATCCCTTGAGTACTTTCAAGCTTGGTTCATATATATAGTATATAATAATTAATGTACAGTATGATTTTTTCTCATGATTGACTCAAATATTTTTTATTTTTTCACAGCTACTTATGAATCAGTACTGTGATGGATGAATGCTAAATACTAAATGTTTTTAATTTTGTTAAGCAAAAGATTATTATGTACTCTTTTTAGCAGCCATTGGTAAGTATGTCAAAAGTGAAAATGTCATGATGCCTGTCATTTCAATAACCATTGCTAGGCTTGTATTGAATGCCACCCCCACCCCCTTCCCTCAATATATTGTATCATCTGCTACTGTTTTTCATTGAGTGATCAGTTAGTAGCATTGAAGATAAGTAATGTCCAGTTTAAATCCTGAAAGTGAATTTACTGAAACCAGGGACCGTCCAGGTAGTGCATTCACAAATGAGTGACATGGGTCCTGCAAATGGCTATGGGCATGGACAAATTTAACCAGTGCTGGAGAGCAGTAAGCATAAAAGACTATTGTTTGCCATTCACATTCAGTTTGGAATAGCAATGATGTCTTCATTATTTATCATTAAATTGCGGATGATTGTGGAGAAGTTGTGAAAAGTAAAAATAAGTTTATCTCTCCAAATGTAATTAGCGGTAAAGAAACACATGTTATTCAAGTGATAAAGATGTTAAAATCAATGTCTTTCTTTCTTACTTGTACCTTGGGAGGACATAATTGATTACTTTTCTTTGGACAGGTTTTTAATTGTTTACAAAAAGCTGTAAATTAAGAGTACAACAACTTCTAAATTTTCTTGTACCTGACCTGCCCATATACCTGTAATTAATTGGTCACAATAAAGTGAGTTGGTGTGTACAATAGCCACATGAATGTTATTTTTTAAAAGTTATTTTGTAATGCAGCTTAAATGAAATAAAACTGTGTAAAACTGTGTAGTGTGTTTGAAGTGTAGGTAGCGACTAACAGCATAATATTTGTGCTCTTCATGTTTGCATCTTTTGAACTGTACACTTAATATTTTGACATATGCTAGCTATGTACAGTTTTACAACTATAAATGAACAATAAAGATTAAGAAAAGATGATGTGTCTATATTATCTAAGAAGTACCATGATTTATCACTTGAGAGCTTCCTGTGCAAAGTAGTCGCAGTCAAAAGTTTTGCCTTGTTTGTATCTGTCTGGTTTTCTATTTGTGTAAGGTGGAAAATCCACTATATCGTATGTATTAAAGACGGTCTGGGTGACATATTAAAGCCTGTCTGGGTGACATATATTGTTTTATTAAAGACTGTCTGGGTGACATATATTGTACATATTAAAGCCTGTCTGGGTGACAGTTTTTTAAGGCTGCCTGGGTGATACGAGGAAGTCCCATATATTTTAATCTTATAGAAGTGTCAGATTTCTTATATTTATAACAAATAGTATTAAAGAAACTTACAGTAATGCACACTTAATGTGGAGTCTTTGTTAACTTTTTGCCAGCTGTTTATATTAATATTGTGTATTGATAGACTTGCATAAGCACTACCCTTTATTCAGGTTAACTTGATAAAGATGTATTTTTATTGGTTGTTATTTTGTTGCATTTGAAGATAACAAGAGTTATATTGTTTAATATGTCTCCATTGTGTCTTATTTATTGCTTTTCCTAAATTAAAGTATTCCAAAAGTGGATGTAAGGATGGTCAATGCAGGTCATTAAGTCATTGAAAGTATTGGTTTGCTAATTTTACTTCTGTATAGTTTGAACCAATTTCCAGAGCACCCATTGTGGTTAACCTCATCCTGAATTCACCTTTGATCTATTTTGAGTTTTTTCTGTAGCTGTTTTAGCATTGTCTTGGCAACCTTGTTTAAGCTCCTTGTTTATACTATAAACTGACTGGAAAAAAATGAGAAAACTTTTGGGACTAATTAAACTGATTTTAAACTTCTTTTTGAAAATTTCTATCCTCATTGATTTTTTAGATGGTTATTTAGCCCAGAGATTCAGGGTCAAGCCTGAAACAAGTCATACCACAGACTGTAGAAAATGTTACATTGCTTCATTGCCTTGCATCCAAAGAAGAGTGTGGGGTCTATATGCACAAGTTTATGGGGAGAATGTATTTGCCAAGTAATATTTCCCTCCTTTGGTTTGCCCATTTCCCACCATTGCGACAAGGATCTTCCCCTCGACCTCTCAAAAAAGACTCTGGGAATGGCTGAAGCGCCCACCTTCTTTCTTTATTTAATTTTTGGACCTTAATATTACGGTTCGACCCTTCTCATAATTCCCCCTCCCCATTCCTTATTACCGCCACACTCATTTTTGAAGGCTGGCTGAGTCATTTGCTCCTGATGTTATCCATTCATTACTATTTTGCAAGAGGAAAAGATGTATCCCGTGAACCAACTACTAAAGGACAACACAATTTCAGAATAGATTACTTTGACGTTACATTTTGTGTTTCATGAACAAATGCGGAACACTGGAAGAATTGAGTGGGAGATGAGAAGCAATATCTACTCCTTGCCCCAATTGGACTTAATTTCCATACTCCAAAAAAATGATAAGTGTCATAATGTTTATTCGTTTATTCACATAAGCATACAAATAGTTGTGTTTTATTTCATGATAAAAAATAATATAAGCTATAGTCCAATGGGCCAGCGGCCAAACTCAAGTTATGGGGGAAAAGTTAATTGGCGCTTTGGGACTGGCACCTCAGACGTCTGGGGACCGGCACCTCAGACGTCTGGGGACCGGCACCTCAGACGTCTGGGGACCGGCACCTCAGACGTCTGGGGACCGGCACCTCAGACGTCTGGGGACCGGCACCTCAGACGTCTGGGGACCGGCACCTCAGACCCACTGGTCCAGGTTCAGTGGACCAATCCACCTCTGGTCGAATCCATCACTTCCTAATCATTGTAAGCCCAGTTGCAAATAACACATATGGGGAAAACTATTACTGTCCCCCTTCTTCATCAAGTTGCTAAATCCAGTCTTGTCTTTTCTATCTAATATCTCATCTAATTTTCTTAACCCCACCAATTGAACCCGTTAAACCTCCAACCCAAATTTACCCAACCTTATTATGTCTTCTTGTATTTAAAAGCCCAGCTTATTTGTAAAGTGTTCACAATACTTCTGAAATAGAATGGCTGAATGTACCAGAAAAGTGTCATTTGAGATATACTGTTTTTATCCTAACTTAATTTGCCCTTATCAATTGTTTTCAAATAATTGAAGCTCCCAAATTGAGTATTGGAGCCATAGTCTGGTTGCAAATAGCAAAAAGATGCTTCTATATCGATTTGCAAAACATTTTGGGTACAAGCTGGAAACAGGTCCATTTAGATAAAATAGGTATAGGAGATTACAAAAACACCTGTTTCCAATTTTTTTTCCTTTTTTTGGCCGCCATTTTGAATTTCAAAATGGTCGCCTTATTGAACATAGTTTATATAAATTCTCTCAACTTTTATGTTAGATACAGGACTATTGTAGGTATTATGTTAGCTTTTCTATGGTAGATGACTTTATAAGACAATTTTAGATGTTTCTCATTTATTTAAAAATGGCAATCAGCTAAAAAAAACAAAATGGCGATGAAGAAAATCAAAATGGCCACCATAATAAATTGTCAAAAATAATATATATATATATTTTTAAATTTTACTTCTAACTGAACAATTTTCCAACCAATTTAATTAACTCCTAAGTTTGCAACATTTTGATAGTTTTATATCAGATGCATCTGGCAGCCATGTGACAGAAAGTTTAGCAGTGCTGCAGTAATATATGTCACACACATGTGCTCTCAAGATTAATGCAAAATAGAGGTAAGATATCTGCATTTTTAAAGATAGGTGCAAGGCTAGGTTTATTAAACATGTCAAATGAATATAGAAAATATGTGTTATGTATGTTCAGATCGAAATTATCCGCTAACAAGGTAAAACATCATGTTCAGTGTTACTTTTGTACCTACATATATCAGTTCCACGACAAATGTAAAATACTCAAGAATATAACTGTATTCATATAAATTTGCATTAAGTAGGAGATTACCATCAAATGCATGCCTGATTTACCTTAAGACAATAATCCGAGACCTAACTACAATTTAATTCAATCTGACAATGTTAGGTTTACTAGCAAACTGCCAGCAATGAGTATATACACCTTAGAAATTGTACATGGCCGTTTGTTTGAACATGTTTTCAAAATACCTGGCATTTGGTTAGTATCTTACTTTAACAAAGGCTTCATGGACGGGAGGGACTGAGTGTATGGTATAGATAGAGGTGCGACTGGGCAATAACAACTTGTATTTGTCTGAAATTTGTATCCCTGTCCTCCTTTTTATTTTTGTTCTAATGAGCTTTTCAAAATCCTTTTAATACCACTCAATTTTGTATTGGTTTAACCCATGGACCAGTGCCTTGTTAAATCTTATGATTGCATACTGTATGTATCCTACATTTGACAAAATACATCAGTTTGGTTTCTTACAAAGGGAGTTAAACATCTTTTAACTTTCCCTCCAGAATTATCAAGATGGAGTCTGCAGCTTTAATCAGAAAAAGAGTGACAGTCTGAAATTGAGTGGGAAAATTGCATCTTGTGTCAAGAGGTTAGGCTCCCTAAGAAAAAAACATCCTTTGTCATCGGCTACACCAGAATGAAATGCCCGAGTAATTGAAAGTGCCCTGAAAAGAGAGAAATACAATGACACGAAGTTTATAGACGCACTAGACCGTTTGAAAATAGTCAACCTACGGGAAACTGACAGAAATGTTCTTTGGCACAGACCCTGCTATAGCGTATTTACAAACCAAGCTCACATAAATCGTCTCAAGAGAAAAGGTCAGCGAAATATTACCATTTCATCTGGAGAGTCAACTCCCCTGGAAGATGAAACTAATCTAAGAAATTCATCAAGATCGAGAGGATCATCGCTGCCTTCTGTAGACTGAAACAAGTGCATGCACTGCCAGGATGATATACCTTACTCTCATTTACGTCAAGTTCAGACTTTCCCAACATCAGAATAAGTCTTGACCCTCGCTCAGTTTGATAGCGTAATGAGACACAGATTAGCTGGAGTACATGATCTTATAGCTGCAGAGGCCAAGTATCATTTGAAATGTTATACATGTTTTTTGAAGAAGCACAGTAAGCTTAAAGAAAACCAAGATAACATTCAAGAAACAATTTGCTTTGAAAATGTAATGGCTGATCTTGAAAAAGGTGTTGCCGAAGGACACATTTATACATTAACAAGCATTTGGTAACAATATTCTGATATGCTTCTCAGAGATTTTGCAATGGTTTCAGGGGTTTACAGAAGTAATAGGTTCAAGAAGAAAATATAGAGGTGATTGGTGATAATGTGATTTTTGTTCAACCCTTGTGTACTACAGATCCGCAGCTAGTATGTCCTTCTGTGGCTCAAGATATGGCTATGGACAAATTTGTAGAAGATATGACAGAGGTGCAAGAAATAGATGTTTGTGAGGCTTCTATGAGTAACCAAGCAGAAAATGACGACACTAATATTTTAAGCGGGATTTTTAAAGTGGCTGTAAAACTACGTCGGGACATTGAAGCTACAGCTAGTCATGATTTCGTTGGAGGAATTGATAAGGAGCATGCGCAGATGGTGGTGCCAGATAATCTTTAATTTCTTATCCGTCTTCTCTGCAATGAAGATGTATTTGATGTTGAAAATGAGAGTCAAAAGGAAAATGCTCTTAGAACGAAAATTCTCAGTATTTGTCAAGACTTCATTTTTCTTGCTTCTGGAGGGCAGAAACTAACACCAAAGCATATTGGTCTTGGCGTTACTGTTCACCAGGCCACGAGGTCAAAAGGGCTTATAAAACTTCTCCATGCAGCAGGTCATTCTATCAGCTATGAGCATGTTTTTCATATTGACAAAGCCATTGCCGATGATGCTCTTCAGCTTTACAATGACCATGGAAAAGTGATGATACCACGTAATTTTACCACTTGGAAAAATTGTGGATATGTCCGTTATGCAGACGACAATATCGATATCAATGAAGAAACACTCAGTGGTATGGACACTTTTTATGCAACACAATATGTGGCTCTTCGCAAAAAAGCACCAAGTGAGCCAAAAAGAGAAATAAATGTTGAGCTAAGATCCAACAGATCCAAAACAAGTCTTCCATCAGAAATGAGTGAGCTACAAAACTCAAACATGCTTGCAGCCAAAGTAGAACCAGTGATGCCGAAAAAAGTACAGCTCACTTGGTACGACGCAGACAAGGAAATGATAGCCAAAGCATTATGCATGGACATGACATGGATTCTTTTGCGACAAGAAAATCAAGAAAACCAACAAGTACCTGCCTGGAGTGGATTCAACCAGAAAGTGTCAAAGAATGATTTGCCACAAACTGAACTTGGGCCTTTTCCAATAATCAATGCTCCTGCTCATGATTATGACACGATTTGGACAGTGATGAAAAAAATGTCAAGCAATGACAAAGAAGCTAAGTGCAACATACACAGTAATTACCTTTGATGAAGCACTCTACAACAAAGCTAAAATGCTTCAATGGGAGAAGTTGGAAGATTGCAAAGATTTTGTTATCATGTTAGGAGGCTTCCACACACAGATGAATTTTTCAAAAGTGATTGGTCAGTTCATGCAAGGAGCTGGTCTCAATGATATATGGGTAGAGAGTGGAGTATTTGGAGATAACACAGCAGAGAATATTCTCAAAGGAAATTTGTGGAACAAACTTAAACGTGCACATAAACTTACACTTGAAGCACTTTGGACAATTTTTGGCCAAAGTTTATTGTTTGGGCACATGAGAAGGAGTTAGGAAGCAAGTTGAGAGAAACAGCAGGAAAGATTATTGAATGGTTTTCCAAAGATGATGATGAGCAGATAGAATCGACACTGGCATTATTCATTGAAGATATTGTACCCATATTAACACTTCTTGATGAATTTGATGCTGACCACAAGGACCTAACAGCATTCCAATTTTGAAGGAAGTATATGTATCTTGCTACTATTCTTCTGAGATTTACTCGTGCTCTTCGAGATGGAGACTGAGCGCTGTACCTTTCATCACTAGCTGAAATGTTACCCTGGTTTGCTCTCTTCGACCATGTTAATTACACCAGGTGGGGTATAATTTTTCTAGCAGATATGAAGATGCTACAGGAGACAGCACCAGAGGTTTACCAAGGCTTTGCAGATGGTGACTTCGGTACTAAAGAAACTTCACAAAGATTCAATCAAATCCCTGATGACCAAGCACTTGAGCATATCAACAAACGGGGTAAACTTGCCGGTGGTTGAGTTGCCATCACCCGCACAGATTCAGCACGAGAACGTTGGTGTCTTACATACAATGAACGGGCTCAGCTCGCCGAAGACACAAAGAAAATGTATCATGTGACGAGTGAGACAGATTTGCAACATAAAGATCTGGGACCTAAGCGAATGGAAAGAGATCAGAAAGATATCACAAAACTTGTTCAAGAATTTGAACGCTTTGATGTATTTTCCAATGATTCGTCAGACCTAATATCAATCACCACAGGAGATGTTGCCAGTACTGATGTGAAGAATGACTTTGTGAAAGCAGAGAAAACAGGAAAGAAGTCAATACTCGACTTTGTGAATGACAGACTCATCAAAAAGACAACAAAGTTCCATGATAAAATCAAAAGACAAACTTAACACGTTTGGTACAATGTACAGTCATACTGTAAATGTGGATAAAGTAAAAACAACCACTACCAAGGCACGCATCAATCTTTTACGTCAAGTGATTGTTGCATTAGATGCTAGACGTGAAGTTGATATAGATGGGTTGCTGGAACGTGAACTCTCACCTGTGCCTTTATCAATAGCAACTGTTGATGAAAAGCTGAGATATCCATCAAGTAAATCAGATCCAGGCAAAATTCTAGATCAAGGTAAAGCTCAGAATCTACCACCAGTCAGCAACAGTCCTACATGTACTATTGTGGATGCTATGGCAGTAATTCAGTCTCTTGGCAATCATATAGGAGCAAAAACCATTGGTGAATGGTGTGACAACTTTCAAAATCAATTTACAAACATTTTTTTAAAAACATGCAACAGGGTGGACATTGTTTTTGATTGATATCTGGACAACTCTATTAAAGGTGGTACACGAAACAAGCGTGCAAGTGGAAAAAACAAGGTGATAGAAACCAGAGTAACCAGCAGAGATCAGAAAATTGGCAACTGGGAAAGATTCATTACACTTGGGAAAAACAAAGAAAGTCTAGCAAACTTTCTCTGCACACAAATGATAAATCATCCCTGTGATGATCCCAACAAGGTGGTGGTTCCTGGCGGTGGTTTCTTAAACTCAGATGAGGCATGGTCTTCGTCTGGCAGAGATGTGTCAAATCTGCAATCAAACCACGAGGAGGCTGACACGCGTATCCTACTTCATGCTCAAGATGCAAAGAACTCAGGATTTCAACTACTTAATATTGTATGTGTGATACTGATGTGTTGGTGCTTCTTGTATATCATATGCCCAACCTATGTCAACAAGTGTGGATGCAAGGGGGGACAGCAAAAAAAACAATCTTTCATTCCTGTTCATTAAATCCAAATTGATGACAAGGCAAGAGCATCATTGCTTGCATTTCATGCCCTTACAGGCAGTGACACAACAAGCCAATTTGCTGGAATAGGCAAAAAATCGGCGTGGCCCGGAATTTGTAAAGCACCCACAACTGCTTGAGCGGTTAGGTGAAGCTCAAGTTCCTGATGAAAAGGCTGTCTGATGCGGAAGCATTTGTTTGCAAATTGTATGATCCATCTACTGAATCAAGTAAAATACAAGAAATCAGAAGTGCATTTTTTCACAAGGTAAAAAAAAATGTTGAGACACTACCACCTACTGCAGATGCTCTACATCTGCACATTAGAAGAGCCCATTACCAGACATACGTATGGAAGATGGCTCTTGAACAAAATCCATCACTACCATATCCAGAGGAGAGCGGCTGGTTTCTTAGAACAGATGGAATCCTGAAACCGGGCCTTCTCACAGTGGTCCCAATGCTAGAAACGTGGCCAGAACTTATATCATGCAGTTGTCCTCTCCAGGGTTTGCGGTGTGCAACACGCAGATGCAAGTGTACTTCCATGAAAGTTCCCTGCACTCGAGGATGTTCATGCACAGAGTACTGCCGAAATCCACAATCTTCGCCTTTGAATATACTATGATGCAGTCATTTCTCAAATATACCTTGTATGAGTTTTTGTTTTCATATCGTAGCAAGCTAGGTTTTCCTTTTGATAATCTCAAGTTGAACAGTTGAAGTCAGCTTCCAGCAATGGTGTTTGGGAAATAATTTATGAAAGCTATCCATTTCAAAATTAAATATGGCCGCCATTCCGCCATTTTGGAACTTAAAATGGCCACCAACATCAAATGTATCTGAATAATTTAATCACCAGGTTTTATTTTACTTTGAATCAAATTTACATACACCCCCTTAATTTTCTTTCAATATACTGAGAAGTTCAAGATATACTGAATGGAACAACTTTTTGATGTTTTGTCTAGACTTCGAAGTAGAAACAAACCTTTGGGGGCCATTTTGAAAACAAAGATGACAAGGTTTCCAAAAGAATTCTGAATGATACATGCTCTATATTTTATTTCGTAACAGCTATGAATGAACTATTATCCATCATCATCTTTAAACTTAAAAGTTACTGTGAAAATATGTTCTGTTTAAATTATCTGGAAAATGGCGGCCATTTTGAATTTCAAGATGGCTGCCAACTACTGAACATATAGATTCTTGTTAAGACTTTTTATTCCATATAAGATCAACATTTTTACCAGTTAATTAATGTTAACCTTACCTAAAACATGCCAAAATACTCATATTTTTATTAGATACGCTCTATTTGGCGGCCATTTAAAAATTCAAAATTGCGGCCACCTTAAGGATTTTTTTTTGTGGAAACAGGTTTTTTTAGACTCTTATACACCTAAACTATTAAATAAAATCATTTCCCGACTTGTACCCAAAATGTTTAGCACATGTCATTTTTTGGCCATTTGCAACCAGACTACCAGGCTTCTCCTGCAACTGCACTGATAAAACCAGTGTAATGATGATTAATATTCAAATACATTGGTTCATAAATGTTGAATATTCAGTGTCCAAAATGGCGACCAGCACATGTGTGTTCAAAGTTCGAAATCGGCATGCAAACGTTTTGTGAACTACCGTTCACAGCTTAACTGTCAAGTGTTGATTGGTTTTTGTGTCAAGGAATAAATTTCTTACAATTTTAGCTATGAAATTCTTTTGGTGATTTAAAAAAATAATAACTTTGGCCCGATTTTTGAGCATCGGCCGATACGTTCGATCGGACTAGTGGTGGTAGGTCTTGACCTTAATTTTTCCACTTGTATATCGGTATACATAAGAGTTAGGCTGTTCTGTGTTTGCTTTGATGATATTGCTCCATGAAGTTTCGGTCATTTTAGTTAATTTGACTTATAAAGGGTGAAATTTTGCTCAATGTAGTGCCGTACATTGCATCTGAATTTCGAGTCAAATTCAAAATTGTATGTCATCAATGTCTAAAGTTTTTAGGTCAAACGAGGTCAGATTTCCGACTATTCTCATTCGAACACACACAAACATCTGCTGTCACTGACGTTAGTTTAAAAGAAGTTTCATTGGGTATTGATGGCCTAAGCTATAAAAAAAAAAAAAAAAGGTATAAACAAAGGTCACAATTGGGTTCAAAACTGATCAATATTCAATGGCTTAAACTTTAACCTACAGTAAGGCTATGACATTACAAAAGTTCATTTCCGTCCTGCGATAGGGTGTGAAAAATTTATATTTTTAGTATTATATTCAAATGATTAATATGTGAGTGTTAATGCACAAAAAAAGAGATAAAAGAAACAAATGAAAGGTCTAGGTAGATTCTTTTTACCAGAAATAAGCTATTGAATCAGAATGTGTTTTAGTGCGATTACTTGTTATTCTTTAATCCCCCATTGTTAAGACTCGGAAGAGCGATTTTTAATCCTTTTTTGATGTTTCAATGCTTTACATAGCAACACTTTCAAAACAACAATTTCCATTCTGTTTTAAAGAGACTTCAAGTTTTCCTGATGGATAAAAGCCAAAGTCAAAATGTGCCATTAGATGCACGAAATTAGGAGACCCTCAAACTTAAACGAGCCCGTTCCAGTTTTGTTATAGTTTGTTATCGCTGGACTTTTTCATGGAAAGTTTCTTTTTTATTCATCGCCGTTACAAAGATGAGAAGTCTAATGACACCTTCAAATAATTTTTGAAGGTAAGTTCTCCTCTTTTTTTAAATACAATTTTTGCCATTTTCTTTCTTAAGTGCACGAAATTAGGTTCCCCCATGCTATAGTACCACCTTCCATCTCACTTTCAATTTTTCCTACACTATCGTCCATGTCAATGCTGTCATGCAGTGGCTGTCTTCTTTTTCTCTTAATACATCTTCTCATTTTGACTTCGTTGCTAATTCTCCTTTGCTTAGTAAATATTAACAATTCATCAGTAAATAACCAACAGATATTAATTGATTGAACCAAAAGTTAAACTCACCATAGCCAAAGAGAAAGAACAAAACACAAATTTTGCCGGCGTTTTTCATTTTTAATGTATGAAAAGAAATGTCTTCAAATGTGATTATGCATAAGCAAGTCTGCCAACATCTAATCCTCAGCAGTCTATGAATGTTGCAAACCTTTGTGTAAAAAGACTTACTATATTTACTACGGAGTATGGGTGTGTCTGTTTATCTAGCGTAGACCTTGCAACATCTTACACTATTTAAACTTGCATGCAAGAAGTTGAATGCATGAAGCAAGAACTTCTCTTCGAAAGTTTACATGAGCCCTTATTGCAACATATCATTATCACTGCATTATGATTGGCCGGCTAAATATAGTCATCTGGAAAGCACTGCCGGAACAGGTACGTGTAACGTGCTAATTTGAGCAGCGTGCCGTTCCAACTCCTAATCCCATCGGTGGTGTGTCTACGGTGGCCTCGAAATTGTGTGTGCCACAGAAGAAAGAGTTTTGATACGGTGTAATAGCATAAGATTTGAAGGAGCATTTAATCTAAATATCTATGTTCAAGACGAAGGAAGTGCGTGGAATAAGGTGGAAGCATTTAACTTTTAGGCATAAATATTTAAGAGGAATTGTCAAGTAATGTGGGCAGGCAATGATAAAAAAAAATTAAGATTAAGGTTACATATTTTTTTAAACTAATATGCTTTCTTTAATTTTCCCAAGTAATTTTCTTCGTTGTTATGCACTGGTCAATTGGGTGACTCACTCCTACACCCCATGACAAGGTGAGCCCGTCTAGGATTGGCAGGCACGTAGCTCGTGGAGGGAGGGGGTAGTAAGAGGAAACTATACACGTAGTGACCTTGGTCACTACCTGTATAGTAGCCCCTGAGATTTTCTAGGTCATCGTATTGCGGCACAAGATATTCTCGACTGTTCCATAGAATCCTTTGCTGGCTTCGGATTGGTCACTACCTGTATAACGGCCCGTAAGTTTTCCAGCCAATCACTACCTGTATAGCGGGCCCTGAGCTTTTCCCTCCCTGAGAATGTTGTATCTGGGTCATCGCCGATGCCATCACAAGATAGTCTCGACGACGGAGCTTCAGATTGGTCACTACCTGTATAGCGGCCCCTGAGATTTTTTCCTCTGGGTCATCAGATTGCCGTCATAAGATAGTCTCGAGGACGGCATAGAGTCCTTTTAACGAGGAGTATAGCTTTTCCTGACTGGGTGTGTCAGGTGATTGTAGAGTAAAAGTACCTGCCCCAACCAGCGCAGGATACCGTAGGAGGCAAGCCATGGTAGCTCTTTTCCTTTCTTCCGCCCTCATTAGGGTTTCATCGGAACTTGAGTTACGAATGTTGGCATTCAGCAGTGTGGTCTAATTGAATCACCCGATTGTCGTAGACGAACCTGTCCGTTTCATGTAAGGGGACTTGTGGGATGAAAGGTTTAATACCCGAGGGCTGTGAGATCGGGCTGAATAACGCGTTTTGTATAGATCAGTCGATATTCCTTGGTGATGCCCTTGGTGAGAGCTTTACCGGGACCGTCTCTCTGGATGCTGTGAGAGTAGTGGATGGGAACGATGACTTCTTCATCATCGTCCCAAGCCCATGTTTTTTCCATTCAATACTGTTGCCATATATGGTTATCACACCACTATTAATTGACCAATATGATTGATCAAAAAATGACATAATTCTATTACGCATGTAATGGTAATGGACCAATACTTTGTTCTGCAAAGTCCTTCCAACGAAGTGTAGAGGTTTTCCTAACTGGGTGTGTATCATGGCACTCATTGTCGCCCATTTCAAAACAATGCACCCTGATGATCTGTTGATTAGAAGTTTAGATTTTTCAAAGAGTACTGGGTGTGTAAGGTGGGGAGGGGGGTATCATGGTACTAATTGTCGCCCATTTCAAAACAATACACCCTGATAATCTGTTGATTAGAGGCTTAGATTTGTCAAAGAGTTTAAACTGTACAAATAATATAAATAAATCGCCATATCACGATTATCAATAATATCGGGATAATATCGTCGCAATTTACTGAGTCATGTCATTCGAGAAGACATTGTACTTGTCAATCGAGAAACAGGAAACTTGTCATGTTTGAGGCCATGTTTTTGAAAATAGGTAAGATTTGAGCGGCGATATTTTTTAAACGGTGTGATTTAAGCGGCAATATTTTTTAAACGTGTACAATTTGAGAACGAAATCTTATTTTTAAATCCCATTGACTTTGCACAAGGAGCAAAATTTGATCGACGATATTTTGAAAACGTTAATAAGTTGAGAAGACATTTTTTTCTGACGCTCCTCATTTGAGAAACAATTTTTCTGAAACACTCATTTGAGAAACAATTTTTTTGAAACATTGTCATTTGAGGAAGCTTTTTGCTCGACTGTTTTTCATTTGAGAGGACAAAGCTGGTGTCTAACAGGGAATAACAGGACAGAACTGCACTTTAATGCGAAATACGGGGGTTTAATCGTGGGAATAATCGGACAAAACTACGTTTTCAGTCAGGAAAAGCTATACACCTCGTTAAAAGGACTCTATGCCGTCCTCGAGACTATCTTGTGGCGGCAATCCAATAACCCAGAGGAAAAAAATCTCAGGGGCTGCTATACAGGTAGTGACCAATCCGAAGCTCTGTCGTCGAAACTATCTTGTGATGGCATCGGCGATGACCCAGATAAAAAATTCTCAGGGAGAGAAAAGCTCAGGGCCCGCTATACAGGTAGTGATTGGCTGGAAAATCTCAGGGGCCGCTATACAGGTAGTGACCAATCCAAAGTCAGCAAAGGATTCTATGGAACAGTCGAGAATATCTTGTGACGCAATCCGATGACCTGGAAAATCTCAGGAGCCACTATACAGGTAGTGACCAAGGTCACTACCTGCATAGTGTCCTCTTACTACTGGCGTTCGTTCCCCACTTTTTATGAACAAACTAATAGTAGAGATAAAATGGTATGATTGATGTATTGCAGATATAGGCCTAATCTGATAATGCAATCAGGGACAAACTAAGTATGGAATCAGTTTGTTACCATTTTTTGATCAACAGTAGTTCAAGTGCCAGAATATATATCTATATGTAAACATATATATATATATATATATATATATATATATATATATATATATATATATATATATATATATATATATATATATATATATATATATATATATATATATATATATATATATATATATATATATATATATATATATATATATATATATATATATATATATATATATATATATATATATATATATTATATATACATGATTATATATAATATAATTATAATATATATATATATATATATATATATATATATATATATATATATATATATATATATATATATATATATATATATATGTGTATATAGATAGATAGATATATATATATATATATATATATATATATATATATATATATATATATATATATATATATATATATATATATATATATATATATATATATATATATATATATATATATATATATATATATATATATATATATATATATATATATATATATATATATATATATATATATATATATATATATATATATATATATATATATATATATATATATATATATATATATATATATATATATATATATATATATATATATATATATATATATATATATATATATATTTATATATATATATACGTATATATATATATATATATATATATATATATATATATATATATATATATATATATATATATATATATATATATATATATATATATATATATTTATATATATATATATATATATATTATATATATATATATATTTATATATATATATATATATATATATATATATATATATATATATATATATATATATATATATATATATATATATATATATATATATATATATATATATATATATATATATATATATATATATATATATATATATATATATATATATATATATATATATATACAAATATAATATATATATATATTTTTTTTTTTTTTGGGTGGGGTAGTTGGGGTGTTGCCTTTAATTCCCCCATGCTTACGGGCCCGAATGGAGCAAATTACAAATTAGCAATGTCTTGTCTGCTTGTGTACATTAACAAATAAGTTCATGAGTTAGCAGTTTATGCCTGATCTTCCTCATCTTCCTCCCAATCACTGTAAACAACCATGACACTATCTACAACATTTTCAAAAGTATTTTGTCTTGTTGCGAAGAAACAAAAATAAAAGTATATCCATATTAATTTTCCTACAAGTATTTTCATTATTGATGGGCCATTTTTTCCCGGATGGAATAGTCATTGGAATTGCCTTAAGAATAAAATTCAGGGAGTGTAACATGTCCCTCATTAAGTTCCGCCCCTGCCTATAGTAGAAGTATCAACGTTTTTAATAATTACAACAAATGTGCCAAGATTACTTTGGGAGGTATGAAATGTGGTCAGAATTTTTTATTGATATTTATTCTATCATATGAAATAAGGATTATGTCAGAGGTGGAGGAGGGGGACATATTTTTGATTTATTCTAACAGTTATGCTTCAAAGTTTGTCTGTTTCATATAAAAAATCCTGTCAATTTTTTTTCACTGAAGGTGGCTACCCCTACCCGTTAAAATTTCTGGCTTAATGGCTGCTTCAAGTATACTTTTAAAGCTCGGCGGTGGTAAGTGCCATCCAAATATATAAAATAAAAAATTACATATTTATACGTGAAAAAACACATCATAGACAGTCAAACTCGAAAGTAGTTTCAAAATTTTATTTTTAAAAGCAACAACTATATATATATTTGGGCAGTGGAAGAGTTAACTAACCTTGTGAAACAATCAAGAAATATATTTGCATAAAGCAAATTATCTAAAACACCTAAAACAAGCAAGAAATAGGAACAAACTGACAAAGAGAGCATAGATATACCAGTGGCAGGGCGGGATTACGGGGGGGGGGGAGCAAAGGGGCCACCCCCCACACTTTTTTCATCATATATATGCATTTCAGCCTATGGGCAGGAATACGGGAGTCAAAAGGGGCACTTGCAAAATAGTGTCACACACTTTCTTGTTTTAGTTGTATAACTCAATTACCTTCAATCAGCCAATCATTTGTAATTGAGAGGCAAGGAGTGCAAGTACAGCCATCCACATTCTTTGACTTAATCCAACGACGAACCCCATTGGTATACCTACACACATACAGTACGTACGCACGTTTTTACGTATGCCACGAGACCCCCACTTGTGTGTAAAGATAGACACGTATGGATTTTGATATGCTGGTGGCCCATTATTCATAGGAATTCAAATAACTTGGGCACGCAAACTAGAGCCGGTATATACATCGGGCGTTCAATACTGTCCATCATTGACGTTGAAGACTCGAGTAATCACAAGAAGTCATAAGTATAGAGCAGTGGAGGTATTATAAACGTATGCCAAGTTTAGAAAATTTAGTCTCTGTCATATAACTTTGACTTCTTTAGGAACAGGTTTTGGGGGATTTCCACTTGGCTCTCGGAAAATTTTGTACAATAAATGTTTTGAAAAATTCCCCCTCCCCCACTTTTCTTAGGCAAATCCCGCCCCTGACCAGTGGAGTAGCTATTATCACACTTTTAGGGTCAAAAAGTCATTATTTAGGGGAGATACAGTCTCCTGTGGAGGAAATCCCATGAAAAGCAAAGGCGAACTACAGCTCTTTTACATGAGGTTGGAAATTTTTGGGAAACTAGTTGTGAGATAGGTTTCCCTCCTCTGGCCACACTACTGAGATATAAATCATTTGTGATATCGGTTGTGTGTTTACTCATGCTCATAAACTCATTAAAATGGCATCCCATGTTACCATGCAATGTTGTTTTAAAGTAAGTATAGACCTAACAAAAGTTTAGAACTTGTCAATAAACTAAACACGCAACCAAAAATAAACTGTTCTTTTAAGATACACTGTTATGTGGCAAAAAAGATTATGCGGCATTAATTAGTTCTCATTAGTACAAATAAAGAATACAGAAATTAAGTAAAATCAATATTTTGAAGAGGGATAATTATTGCTCAAATTTGTACTAGCAATGTTGTGATAAAAAATGTTGTTTTGGAATTTCAAAATACTTAAAATTTAGATGGGAAAAGTCTAGTTAAAAAATCTCAAATAATGTCAGATATTTCTAAGTGTCATTACATACTACCAGGCATACTGAAAACCATGGCCGTACGAGACAAGGGGGCTGGAGCAGCGGGCTGGGGCAGCCCCCTGTCGCCCAGATATCCATCTTAGTAGGGCAGAATCATGACCGACTCGGCTAAATATCTGGGTTATGCCCTCCCGACTCGGCATGATGATGACAATATTATACTTGGGCATCGATTTTACATACTCAGGCAGAGAGATAAAATGTACTTTTTAAATCAGTGATTTGTCGGAATCATGTTGACTTGGCTAGATTTCCAGATAATTAAAGGAAATTTCCCCCAAATCAAAATAAAGTTCTCAAAAGTTGGTTAAACAAATTTCCCTGACAAATGAAAAACCTGCCCAAATGAAGGCTATTTTTAAAGGTTATTTCTCCCCCCCCCCTTCCCCTCCCTCCCCTTTCTTTCCAAGCAAAACACTGTGGTGAAACCATTACTCAAAATTAATTGTTTATTCATAGATTCATTGTAATTTTTCGTTCCTAACAAAATTTCGAGTTTGGGAAAAAATTCTCCCCCCCCCCCTCCCCCAGTAAGATGGTCTCGTACCGCCATGCTGAAAATGATGATACTTTTAATGGTTGATCTCCATTCCTCTGCTTGTAGCAGTAAAATGTTAGACTTTGCCAGACACTTCCAAGCATTCATTATATTCCTCTGAGAGCTTAGACAGGCCATGCGCAAGTATGGTATGGCCCAGAAAAACCGCAATTTTAGGATACATTTGCTTGTTAGAGTAATTTGAGTAACTCTACTTTCTTTCAGCAGTTTGAAGTCTTTGGTCTTATACAACTTCCCCATTTTTGGGGCATGTTATACGATTGGAATGATTTTTACTAGCATAACTATGAAAGAATGCTGGAAAACAGACCAAATCCATATCTTTCAACAACATAAAATGATGAGTCTAAGTGATGAATCTAGTGTTTACAATGCATACAAGATTTCAGTCTCTATAACAGGTTGGTTCAAATTCAGCCTCTAAAATAGCTAAAATTCTGCATCTAAAAGAGATGAAATAAGTGAGTTGGAAATTAGCCTCAAATAGGAGTTCAGTTTTTTCCTTAAGAGAGGTACATGTATGCAGTCTTTATAAACTTAAATTGCCATAAAAATCAGCTTCAATTCATTTTGGCATAATGAAGTTAGTGACAATTACTTAACAATCTGACATTCCTAGCCTAAAATAAAGATTAGAAAAATTAAAAGATTACAATACAAAAGTGCACATTTTATTGCATGAAAGACATCTTCCAGAAAAAAAAATCATCTCATTTCTTAAAGGCAATTGTAAACAGCCACAATAACAGAGAACAACGCAGCTGTAATAGATACAGTATATGAGCTGGCATTGTTACATAAGTCGGTATCACAGCAGGTGAAGCATGATGTGTCCCCATTTGGACTACACCCAGCGATGAGTTGCGTAGCAGCACATTCAGAGGAAGCTGCACATCTACGAGCAGTATCTGAATGGAAGAAAAGAAAGCACAGACGATTGATACTTTGCACAAACACCCCAACATCATCTTTATCAATAATGTAAAAAGATTCAAGAAAAACTTCAACTTTTGACTTATTGCCACCAAGCAAAAAAAAAACATGTTTAAATTTTGATTGATACCCAACAAGTACTTTATAGCAGGAGCAGCATATTCCACTCATTAAAATTTCGTGAACTAAATAGTTATCAGCATTTTTTGACTAGAATAGATTTTAGAAAAAAATTGGGAGAAGATATGGTAAACTATTTGGAAGTCTTTTACTAGCTATAATATTCAAATCTAGAGGCAGCATGGTAATGAAAATCCTGAAGCAGAACACTGAATTAAACTAAAATCTTTTGGAAGGAGCTGAAAAAGTACAGGGCACATGTCAAACAAATTGATCATTTTGCTGTAAATGTTTAGGAGGTACTAATGCCAGAGCAATGGCAGTTATGTGCCGACATGTAAGGGGCATGTTCAAACCATTACCAGAAATGTATTGTAGGCAACAATATAGACTGCCATACCAAAAAGAACATACATGCTAAAAAGATCTTTGAGCACACCAAATGTTTACTGTTTAATTGCCTCTTAATATGAACTTTTAATTATGTGTGAACAGTCTTGCAATTTTGAGAATAGCAGTTTCAATTTTTGATTTATAACTTGTCAAAAAAGCTTTGAGTATGATTTTGTGACATATGACAGGGGAGACATGTCAACGATTTATATACTTTCTTCATATATCTCTCCTAAATTTCAGGAAATGGAAATTATGAGACTGTCAATCAGTTCCCAATGTTATTTCCGAAATAAAAGAGCGAAATTTTGAGGTAAAAGTTTGTTTCTAATTATAGCTGAAGTTTGATGATTCACTGACATATGCCAATCTTGTGTGAACAGGAAGAAAATTTTGATGTAATTTCTTATTTTACATTTGATTGTTTTAAACTCCAAATTTGGTGAGTATGTTTTCCAATCTTGATGAAGATTGAAGTATTGCTATGATCTGATTTTTTATTTGAATACTTCATGATCATTTTCCTTCAAGCACTATATGTGGTATATGATTAAAAAAAGGAAAGGAAAGATAGGCCTATTCATATGAAAATAGTCCAGAGACGTATGCTCACTCAAACACAAATTTTAATTGATTAGGCCTAAAAAATTGTTTGTTTTCCCTTTCTTGCGGAAAATTGTTAGGGGCGGGCGGATTTTTTTTTTTCTTCCACATATCACTGAAGTGGCATCTTTTCTCACAACGCTTGTAATCAACACTGGCTCACTCAGGGTTTATTATCAAGAACACTTATAAAACAGAATTAAAATACTTCACTTCAGTTTCAGATTGTTGGTTCCTTTTATATTGCTCAGTTTTTATATCCCACCTGTGCTTTTTCTGAGATTTTCTTCTCTTGCCTGACACACTCTTTACAAACAGGCAGGACAACTTGTTTATTTCATCACAAGCTCTTGTGGGTGGTGTGTAGGCCTTGGTGCAAGCCATAGGCTTTGCACTGTACCAAGCCGAGTGTTAGGTTATGGTAACATTGACTTTACCATTGAAGCTTAGGCTTCATCCAAAGTTGCTTGCACTTACCAGTTCTCCCAATGTTGATCGCAACTCGACCTGATGTCATGTGTATAAGTGTCGGTTTAATTGATTTCATATGTTTTTAGTGCCGTTCTGCATCATATTTGTACGATGGTTTCAGTGAAAGTTCTCTAACGTAGCTACAGGGATTATCCGTCAGCCTAAGTGTACTTACTTCCAGTGTATGTAAAGTTAAAATGTACATAGTGTATGTTGTTGTCAGGATGTCTATTCGAAATGATGTCATGTAACGATTATTCATGAGCTCTCATTCACAACGCCAGCCTGTTTCTCTCGGATATAACCAAGAAAAGTTTCGCCAATGGCCTGTCACAACTTGGGTTTGTTTACATGTGACGTTATAGTAGCAAGTTTAAGCGCCCGTAGCGTAGGTTTTAAACTGAAAATATAATGTTTTGGGCGTAGGCCTAATATCAAAAACGTTAATGGCAATAATAAAATAATAAACTGTTTAAGGAGTTGTGTATGTTTGAAAGAGAAGCTTCTGGGCTGTGGTGGGATGAGGATGTGTGTTGCAGGTTGTGAATAATTGTAAGTTAAACATTTCTTATTGGCCAATAAGTTTAGTTAGTTTATAGCAAGGAATAGTTATTGTAATTGTTGATTGATATTA
>JAIGNY010000982.1:0-40778 GCA_020152595.1 Chiridota heheva | reverse complement strand
TGACGATGTTTATTACATATGGAGACAATTTTTATAAAATCTTATTTCATTTTCGGTTTTTTTTCTCTTCAATTTCCAGACTTTTCTTTAATTATCGGAAATTTTTGCTCATTTTCGGGAATTTTTTTTGCCATATTTTTGGATAATTTCCTTCATTTTTCAAAACATTTTCTTCCATTTTTGTGAAATTTTCTTTCATTTTCGGGTACTTTCTTTCGGGTACTATAATTTTCTCTAATTATCGGAAAATGTTGCTCATTTTTCGGGCATTTGTCGCATTTTCGATTATAGCAATCTTTCATTTTTGGGATATTTCTTTTCTTTAAAAGAAAGTATGGAGTCAAATTGATTTGGATATATATATTAAGGACTAAATTTGGACCAAAAATGATCAAACTAGAGGGACCAAAATGCTCAACTGGGCACCACTTTGCCGAGTGGGGGCCATTCCCCAGTTAGTGTCTTAAAAAGGGAAGATAACTAGCAGGAGATAACTTGACCAGGGCTAACTAAGCTGTACAAATATGACTTGACAGATAACAAATTCTGCATGGATTACATGGATTGCATGGATCACATTCTGTCAGCTTAGCCCTTGCCGTTAAGTACATTGCAAAGTTTTGATTGTGCTTGCCCAGACATTTCAAGGAATTTCAAAAGCAGGGAATAGCAGCCTCATGTTATGCTTGAGATTTCTCCATGCTTGTTTAATTTTGATATACATGCCAAAAAAAGAAAACTAGGCTTCTATGAAATTATTACCTGCAAACTAGAACATAATTGATTAAGTACCTCAACATATATTTTGGGGGTAGGTATAAGCCTGTTTTTATGAGTGATTTGTGGTTTTAGTAGGCTGGAGTTGTTCGGAATTCACGTCAGGGCCGTCGGAAGGGATAGAGCTGGGGGCTGGTATAGGCTGGGGTTTCAGCCTACCCAATAATTTGCAGACCTGTAATAAAGAGTGATCGCTTTTCGTCATTGCAATTAAGGAAATTAATCAAATTGCTCCCAGGCTGGTAACGCATACTGCCATACAACTACACACGTACACTACTTAGGACTTCAGACCGGGAGTTAACTGGGCTCAGTGAATTCACTGAGCCCAGTGTTTTTATTGCTACATGCGTACCGCGATCGGCCATGTTTTCCAATTAAATCGTGAATTATTCTGCGAAACGTACGCAGAAACATTTTGCACGTTGCGTTATTCATGGGTTGCATCGCTTTTTAAAATAAATTAAATAACTTGTATTGATAGGCAGCGGCGTGGTCGGTTGTGGTGGTTTCACTGTGCAAGCTATTTTGGCGCCCCTTCCTCCCCCTCCCCCCCCCCTTCTTCCTCCCTCTCCTACTTAAAAAGAAAATGCTCATCGTAGTAAAACGTTCAGCACATAGATCTAATTGGCATGCACCGTTTAAATGTCAGGTAAATTTATTGAATTGATTAGCAGATGGTGTAAATTCATGATTTTCAGCCGTTGCACCAGGAAGCCATGTATCTCGTTATTTTGGTACTGCAGAAAATTTCTTAGAATCATATTAAACATTGCAAGACCGAAGCCCTGTATACATATCTCGTGATTTTGGTAGCAGTAAATTGATTAAATTCAGTGTTTTAAATCTAGAGGCAAAGCTCCCGGAAGTCATGCGTTTCACTATATATATTTGACTGCATAACATTGATTAATATTGTGTCAAATCCAGGGTCGAAGCCATGGAAGCGCGCCCATGTGTATGGGAAGTGCCGCATTTCTCGTGTTTTGATAACATAAATTTGCTTAAAGTTTAAATTCATGTCAAATCTAGTGGCGAAGCCCTGGTAGGGACCCAGGGGCAAAGCCACGGAAGCCCTACGTTTCTTGCAATTGTGATGGCAGAAACGTGCATTAAAATGTGTCAAAGGTAGGAACGAAGCCCCCCGCATTTCTCGTTTAGCAGAGGAGTGCTTAGTGTTGTGTCAAATCCAGGGTCAACGTCCTGGTAGTTGGGCCTAATTGCAGGCGGCGAAGCCCCCGCAAACTTACCGTTTTTTGGCGTAATTTTAGTATCAAAAATTGCTTAAGCGTGTCATTTTGTGTCATAATACAAGAAAATTTAGAATAAAAAGTATATAAACTTTAAGTTCAATACCAGATTTGAACTCCCCGCCTCGTGGTCTGTATACAAGTACAATAATCGCTACACTACAATAGGTTGACATACATGTATACCCACGCTGTTTAATCAGAAATTAAAATTCGAATACCTCAAAGGGTGTAAAGAGATTTAAAGGCAATCACAAAACAACTGTATTATATAATTTAGCTTTAGTTTACTTCAAGCTTTTCACTATGTTAGATGAAAGATACGCAAACGAGAACAGTAGCTCATACTGTTTCAAACGAATATTTAAAGGTACATTCAAGCTATTTTAGTATGAAAACTTTAGTTTTTAAACGCAAGTTATAGCTTAAACGAGCTATTAATTACAAGTGCTATACCCCAATTTGGCTATACTGTGGGACAAATTTCAAACGGTGTATTATAGAACAATTAGTACATTAACTGAGTAGAAAATGTTGAGTGTCCTTTCGAATCAATGTTATTATATATATATATATATATATATATATATATATATATATATATATATATATATATATATATATATATATATATAAATATATATATATATATATATATATATATATATATAAATATATATATATATATATATATATATATATACATATATATATATATATATATGTATATATATATATGTATATATATATATATATATATATATATATATATATATATATATATATATAAATGTATATATATATATATATATACATATATATACATATATATATATATATATATATATATATATATATATATATATATATATATATATATATATATATATATATATATATATATATATATATATATATATATATATATATATATATATATATATATATATATATAAAATATATATATATATATTTATATATATATATATATATATATATATATATATATATATATATATATATATATATATATATATATATATATATATATATATATATATATATATATATATATATATATATATATACTAAATTCATTCGGATCATGCCGAGCAAAAACCGATTTTTGGAGTAATTTTTGGTGAGATTTTGAATGCAAAATTCTTTTAAACTAAGTACTAATATAAAGTCTTGTTACATCCATGGATCCATCTTTGAATGAATAGTTCGGAAAACATCCCTTGCTTTAGAAGAATCTAAGTCACGGAGAATTGTTTTTAAATTCCCACATGGTAGTGATGCCTTGGCTTCCTGTTGTTTCTTGCATGTTTCAGCTAATCCTCATGTGACATGTGGTAACAATTTGAAGTTAACCAAATGGTTCTCACGGTTAGATATTCGGCGTTTTAGCTTTTCGCATGGACTTGTTAATGGGTGGAATGGTTTGCCCGAGTCGGTAGTTAGCTCCAGCTTTGTTCACAATTTCAAAGTCAACATTAATGAGTTCTTTACTAAGTCTGGGTGTCTTTGATTTTGTTTTGTGTTGGTGGTGTTAGTTTGGGCTTTATATGGGGTGACTAACCCTTCTTAGCCCATAGTCTTGTTATGTTTTGTTATGTTGATTGACAAACATAACAACACAGCAAAATGTCGAATAAAAATCCTTTAAATGGGTGTTGAGCTAAAAATAAGAAATATTATTGAAATTTCATTGAAAACAAGATAATTTGAACTGTAGAAAATGTAGTTTGATTTCATCATATTCTTCCTTATCATGTACTACTTAAAAGAAGAAAAACGTTATACAAATTATTGCATCTGCGTACTAACTTTGAGCATAACATATGTAAAGGAAAATTGATTTTTGAGCACACACATTTATTTTTTTTTAAATGTGCCTTCATTCTTATCTAAAATGTTACATATTTCGCGTGAAAATGTGGCTGTACATTTTGGGTATTTTCTTCTTTCATTATCTAAGTGCTTGGTAATTAATGTACATAATATGTATGCTAATCTATATAATACAAAAGGTTAAATTTGAGGGTCAAACGTAATTTATATTCTGGCTCATTGCCCTGAAGTTAATAAAATCGTGAAAAAGAAATTAGAGTGTATTTATTCTCCATCCAAGACCTATGTACAGTACGTAACAAATACTTGCCGTCAAAATTAATGCGTGTTTTTCTTAACTCACAAGCGGTAGTGATTATTTGGACACTTTGATTGATTTTTTGTCAAGTTTTCTGATGTATAAATATTTCTATACTCTCATAAATGAAACCACACCAATTGAATATTTTTACTTTCTGCTGCAATAAGTTCTTTCCTTGTTTGTATGTATGTATTTTATGGGGTAAAGATTTAAAATTAAAATATATATTATTCTAATGAATGTAATCCTTCTAGCTACATTTTGGGTAAGGTTATATCTGCGATGAATAAATAAAAAGAAAGATACACGGATAATATCTTTGTTAACGCGTACTGTCCTTTCTTGATTAAAACTGTTTTTTTCTGCTCCTAATGAAAACAAAATTTACTCTCGTTTCCATTGTGATTCGATAGAAATCAAATTAAACTTCAGAAAATGAAAGGGATTATAACAAGCCTTATTAATTTCACACGTCATTTATTAAACCCTTAACTTTACTACGCAGTTAAATCTCTAAGCGGTTATTTCTTGCTAAAATGTTGTGTTTACTGTTTTTTGTTTATAACAAATACCAGATGGAAAGCGAAATCTAATGTCCAGAGTACATTGTTCCTTTGAATTAGTACTATATAATTTGCACAAAAACTTCAGCCATTTTAGCTTCAACAACGTGAACAGGCGCAGTGAGCATGTGATAATGATATACTTCTTGTATTCCTTCCTTTCTGGTATGTGTTCGTGTGTAGATGATATTCTCCTTTTATTCCTTCCTCTCTGGTATGTGTTCGTGTGTAGATGGTATTCTCCTTTTATTCCTTCCTCTCTGGTATGTGTTCGTGTGTAGATGGTATTCTCCTTTTATTCCTTCCTCTCTGGTATGTGTTCGTGTGTAGATGATATTCTCCTTTTATTTCCTTCCTCTTTGGTATGTGTTCGTGTGTAGATGATATTCTCCTTTTATTCCTTCCTCTTTGGTATGTGTTCGTGTGTAGATTGATATTCTCCTTTTATTTCCTTCCTTTTTGGTATGTCTTCGTATGTAAATGGTGTTCACTCGTTCTCAACTAAGTCATTGAAAACGAATATTCTTGGTAATTAACACCCATAATTTGTCAGTTCGGGAGCAACCCGAAAAACTGCATACTTTGAAATACACAAAAAAATGGGTACTTTTAGGTATTACGTCATCGCATGAGCCTACACATTTAAGTAGCTCACACAAAACATATGGGGTTTCTCAATTTTCGCTCCGGATTGTCCAAAATTTCAATAGATATCCTGAAATTTTAGAGACGGATAGTAAATAGATATTCAAAACGTTTTCTCTCTGCTTTTTGAAATTAATCGTCGCTTTTTGTAAACATGAACAAAACAGATTGCCCATAATTTGTTTGATTAATTTTATTAAAAAGGCGACAATGAATTTCAAAAAGCAGCGCCAGAAAGTTTTGAATATCTATTTAATATCCGTCTCTAAAGTTTCAGGATATCCATTGAAATTTTGGACAATCTGGAGCGGAAAATGAGACACCCCATTTGTTTAGTCAAAGGTGTAGGCTCATACGATGACGCAATACATAAAAGTACCGATTTTAAGGGGCATTTCAAAGTACCCAGTTTTTCGGGCTGCTCCCGAACTGTTTGTGGGTCATGACGTTTCTCCTCTTTATTGGGCATTTTAATGAAAATGGGTGATGTTGTTTAAATTTGCAGAATTTACCTTCCATTTTGCTCTTCGATCGTAGACATATCTGTGTTTGTGGATTCAAGTGATTTATGACCTGTATTACCCCTTGTTGTGCTTCTGGTATTCAAAGAGGTAGAATCATTTTGCAGTCGAAAATGAGTTTAAAAAAAAATCTTTTTTTGTTTCCCCTCTGAACAATCTCTTGATTGTATTTTCGAACTCAGTATCTCGCAAACAGTAGAGATAGAAAAATACCAAAATAAAAATGCCAAAGATCCATTGAAACAGTTCCGATGCTTTGCCAATTGCCAATACTACAAAAGACTATAATTGTTATGTTTTTCGAAATTATATAATCTTCCTAATTATGATCTTGAGTAAGGCAAACTCTGAAAAAATAGAAAGACAAATGAAATAAAATGACATCTGTTACGAAGACTTTTCTATCATTAATGCCACTGAAGAAAAAGAAAATCAAAGCTTTTTCAATTCCTCTTCTTTGTTGTTGTCACTATTGCAAAAAGGTTTATCTGCATTCCAGTGTGATCTAAATAAAGTTTTTTATAGAATAAAATGATATTGTGAAGAATGAAATGAAGAAGAAAATGTGTTTTCACATTTTATTTCTAGACATAAAGTAAGCCCTATTTATTTAACATGGTATTCTATACCAAAGAAAATGTGTCACTGTTAACGAAATACAGATATTATCACGTTGTAGTGAAAAGAAATGATAATTATAGTAAATTTCAGATTCTTCTCGACTTTTAATTGAGGTGGCACCATAGTATATTGTTGACTAATGCAACTAATGTTTGTTTGTACATGATCCTCCCGGACGAGAACTCGACAGGACCTCTTTACGGAGCATAGACACTAAGCTATAGCAGATGTCACTCTCGTGTGCAACGCACAACGCTTTAGGTCTATGATTTGGGATTGTAGATGGGAAATCATAAAAATTTAGACCAAACAACAATTTTGATCTCTTCTTCTTCCGATATATGTTTCAAAAATCAACAGGCTGATAACTCTACAGACGGAACATGACTGTTCAAACCGATACAGGAAGTGAATGTACACCGCGTTTGCACTTTTCTCTTCCCGAATATTGTTCAGAGAACCAAGCAGGGTGTAACTCTTTCTGCCATCGGACCGCCATATAACGTTTAACCCCACAGACCGCCAAAGTACACAAATCTCATCTACCTCCCTACAATTCATGTGAGATTGATTTTTTTTAATGTGGAAACGCATCCCCAGGGCCCGCAGCCACGGGGAGGAGGGGAGGGGGCATTTGGGGGTAATTCCCAAAAAATATTCTGCCCCCAAACTAATGTAAGCAAACAAAATTGTAATGTGCATAATAATTTGATATAGCCCAATTTGTTTAAACCACCCAGTTACTGAACAAAACTTAATTTACAAAATATTAATGCTGTCTTGAGATTTTTACCGGGCCTTATAGAAATTGAAAGTGTGGAGGAGGGGGAGGGGGTGGGAGGGAAGGGGGTGGGGAAGTCAAAAGTGGTTGCAAAATCACGCTAAGATGCAAAAAATCACCATCCAAAAGATACAATTTTGGAAGAAAAAAGTGCGGGAGGAGGCCGAGGGCCAGGTACCCCCTTTCCAGAATTATTTTTGACTTACATTGTCACGAAGAGCATTTGAGTCAAATCCCACTTCTGCAACTTCATTTTGTTTTAATAAAGACAAAGCAGCTTAAAGAAAACGTATTGTACCAAAAATAAATTCAAAAGTGAACGTCGCCGTGCTGGTAACGTCATTTCCGGTTTTTACTATTGATTGCGAGCAATCTGTCATATTTACGATACCAAATGTAGATCTTATGTTCGGTCCGGTGGATGTGTGATCGATAACATCGCGTATTTCTTGCGATCAATAGGAGAAAGTGAAAACCGGAAGTGACGTTGTAAACACGGCGGCGTTATTTTTTAATGCATTTATGGGACGATACCTTTTCTTTAAATAATAAACACATGACTGAATCAAGCGAATTGACAAGAGGCTGAGGTGAAGCTTCGTTATGGAATAGACCATTATCAGATTACCGCGCATCTCACGGACCCTTATGATCGACTATTGAGCCACACGCTTCTCGAAATTGAAACGTTATCCAAATAGTAAAACTAAATCGATTAGGGTATCTATAATATACCACCTGACGAAAGGTCGAGGAAAATAATTTAAATAGAAAATTTGGAAAAACTTTCTTTAAAATACATTAACAATTGTTATAAATGTGAGGATGAGGAAGCCAACTTTCCATAGTGGACTTACTACACCGGAAATTTCTACGCAGAGAGCTTTAAACTTGAACATCTTCTTAACGGAATAGTATTTTTGAACGCTTTCTTCACCATTTTGCTTCTTAAAGTCATTTTTCAAATAAGATGGACTTGCTTGACCCCTGAACTAATTTGTTTAATTTCCAAAGAGTTCTTTCTGGCAACAAACACAAGTAACGTCAATCAGTCAGCCTTGGCACCCTATCATCTGCATATTTCTTCACGCAGGTCTGAACGCACGTCATCTCTCACTCTAGTACGGCATTAAGACCCATTCGACCCCCTCCTTTTTGGCTACACTCATGCCCGATGGCTTAGCTAGGATTTTCATATTGGTGGGGCAAGTAACAAAAATAAACCGACAGGATACAAAATATGGCCTCTGTCGACAGACGGTACTAATTTTTAACCAATAAAAATAGAATATTGAGGAATATTTGTGGGACCATCTGCCCACCCTTTGGCTACGCTACTCCCCATGCCTCTGATATTTGTCATTGCTTGCTTTTCTTCTAGTAGGAAAGTAGGCAGCCTATAACCGCCTGCCAAATTGATCGTTGATGACGTAGATGTACACATTCTTTAGAGTATGTAGGCCGTTATAGGCACTCAGCTGTATACATCTTGGGTACCGGGAGTAAGTTTATTTGTAATACCCACTGCACACAAATTATGCTTATTGGCAATGTGAAAAGCAGACAGACACCTTAGTAATAGAAAACAAATTAGAAAATGCAAAAATAACCATTCTGAAACGCAAAATAACCAGAAATAAATGTTTTACATTTTAGCAATGCTCATTTTTGATATAAAATATGCCACCATGTGAAAGCAAACCATGAGTGTATTTTTCTGTGCGCTCGTAGTTTGTTTACTATTCCTTAACCAATGATTGGATTATTTTCCATATATCGTTCGTGATGTACATACTTAATTCAAGCTGTGCGTAACACCATTTTCAACTTGCGCCTTAATTTCATCCCAAGCGTATTTTTACGCTACCCACAAAAATCTTTGAATCCTCTCACATACGCCCGTTCAATTCGGGATCGGGACAGGATATGCCCATTCAAGCTGTGTGTACGTGTTGTATCACCATTATTGTTTACCTACAGGCGGTTGCATGATGGTAAACCCGAAAATGTTGGCACTCGACCAACTCGATCACGCTGGCACACAACTAACCCGACCATGTTGGCACTCGACCATGCTGGCACACAACTAGCTCGACCAACTCGACCATGTTGGCACTCGACCACGAGAGGTTGTACATCTGAAGTTGGATATTCTCTACCTATGGCGACGCTTTTATTTAGTCTGAAACAAGATATTTTAGTGAAATTTACCTCAGAGATATTAAAATCATTTAGGTACTTTAATAAAGTTCAAGCCATGAAGGCCTATCAGGCTGGTGCTTATTCCCGGTTTTCTTGACTTAAGCGGATAAGAGAACATTACTCCTATTAAACAGAACAACAGTCCATCCCTATCAACTCCCTATCAGTGATGGTACTCACTTACCGCTCCTCAAAAGAAGGAAATTATTTTCTACTCTATTTCTGATAAACGTTTGCATTAAATTGTTTACATTCATTTTTGCAGCTGGAATAGGTGTCATTGTCAACTGTCATTAATCTAAATAGATTTACTGAAATAATATAAACATGATATGATGATTTAGGTAATTCATTGTTTGCTTATGATTAGATTAATGAAACCAGTGAGACAAACACTTTTTATTGTTTATAATATACTTTATAGATGATAAAACGAAATTACATTTAAATCTTCCAGCTGTCCAGTAAACGATAATAAATATTCCTCTCTAGGTTAGTAACATTATTATTACTTTCTAATATTCTGATAAATGTTAGAGAGGGAGAGAGAGAGAGAGACTCCCTCAACCTCGATGTTGATTAAAAATACGATAACCTCCTTCACTTACTGTAAATTAAAATTCCTTTTTCTCCAACATTGAATGACGGGGAAGGGTGTCTGGTAATGAGGTCCTGAAAAACAAAAAATATAAACTTTAGAACGATTTTCCGCCCAAATATTATCTGCTTACAATTACGACAATAATAATAATACATTAATATTTATATAGCGCCAAAATTATAAACATGTAAAACATATACTCATACTTATACCCTTCAACCTGTCAACGCATCTCAGTTCTGTAGGAAGAGCGTTCCATAGAATTGGAGCAGAACATTTAAAGGCTCGTGGCCTGATAGTTTTTGTGCGAGAACAGGGTACCTTATATAGATTTGTGTTAGAGGATCTCAGAATACACACTATAACATTTTATCCGCACATACGAAGAAGAAAAAAAAATGCTTCGCAATGACTGTGTTGGAAAATGGAGGAACTCTGTGGTCTTCCAAGTAATGTTGACCAAGATTGTAGACGATTCGGGCATGATTGCGATGTATCTCTGATTTAAACAGTGCATCCTGTCCAACATTTTAAATCTCTACCCGACTTAATGTCCAAGATATATGATGTTGTAATACATCATGATACCGAGCTGGTGGACATAATTCTGCATATTTGGACGACTCGGGCATGATTGAGAGATGTATCACTCTGACTTAAAAAGTAATTCCGACATTTTACATCACTGCCCATGATATTGTCAGCATCATGCCGAGTCAGCGGTCGGGAAGACATGTTTTGGCATTGCAAAATTCTTATGCACTTCACACTAACTTGATAAAAGTCATTCTGAGGATGATCTTTACAGCGTATTAAAGAACCTTTCGCACTGATTTGAAGGATACTTTCTGGATCATATTTCTATCATTGGGCTGTATGGTAATGCGCGGTGATTGGATACATGAGCAACCGTCTTTCTGTTTTGCATCACAATTGCAATGATAATGATGTTAATAATCGTATACATGCTAGTGCTGTTAACAGGTTATATGTATTGCTTTGCATGGTGGGCGTGGCTTATGAATAAGAAATATTTCCTGAAATGCAATGACATAACAGTTAATACAAAACTTGCAAATTAATCAGCATATGAAAAAATCGGAACCACAAAACCTTTAAGATCTAGTTAATTTGTATGGTCATTAGCCATTATGTACTTTAGTACTAAGAGATGATAATAATAATAATAATAATAATAATAATAATAATAATAATAATAATAATAATAATAATAATAATACTAATAAATTAACCTCCGATAACATTTATATAATTAAAGGAATTTGTGATCTTATTTTGTAAGAACATCCAAAAGCGCTTTACATACAAGGAAATTAGATACACGCCATATGTAGACAAGAATGGTGATGCGCACATCTTAAATGGGCATATCCGGTCCCGATCTCGCGTTGAACAGGCGTATGTGAGATGATTGACAAAACCAAAATAAGAATACAGAAATGACAACATAAATATGAATACAATGGATCAAGCTAGATTAAACATAACAGTTTTGAGTTTAGTTTTAAAGGAGGACAGAAATACATTACCAATACATTTGAATCTAGTTGAGAGTGAATTCCACAATTAAGGACCTTTATAAGCAAATGCCCCTTCGCCAAGAGTTTTATGCTGAATACGGAGAACAAATATGGACTTTAAACTAAAGTCAGAAGCGGGATGGATTTTCAAGTACCATTCCACATAAATAATTGGGAGAAGGGCCTCTAATGCACTTAAATACTTGTAAAATAATTTTATAATTGTATGACTGGTAACTAGTGAAGGGACTTCAAAACAGTAATAATGTGAGAAAATTTTGGTAGGCTAGTCTAAAAATTAAGCAAAACAGCACTATCATTTGAATTCTGTAAAGTTGATAATCAGGTAGGCCAACAAGAAGTGAATTACAATAATCAATGTGACTTATAATAAAAGCATTAATAAGGGTTTTCGGTTTTCATGGAATCTACATTTAGATTTTGGCAATCTGACAAATGTTATAAAGACCGTAATAAGCTTTGGAACAAACTTTCCCAATATGAATATTCATAGACATGTGATTGTCCACTTAAACATCCAATTTTTTTACACAATCAGATGGTTTTATTTCAGCATCACCAACTTTGATGGATTGTACTCACACTTGAGCTAACTGCTGACGACTGCCAATCAGAAGAAATTCAGTCTTGGAGTCATTGATCATGAGATTATTCATGACCCTATTTCAGCAATAAGAGATTGCATTGCCCCGACTGCCTCTAATCAAACTAGAATCTCACTGTTATTGGTAATAGTCCCTAAGTGTGCACATTTGACTATTTGTTTTACTCAGCTTGAATCTCAAAATAAAATAATCATCATTGTCAGCATGAAATTTGCACCGCTTTTAGGTCTTACCTAGGTATATATTATGAATACAGAACTAACACAGATTACTGTGCAAATGAAGCAGCTTCATTTCCTTGAATAGCTATAGAACTAACACATACTAATATACAATAAAGTGGATTGATTTATTAGGATGACTATAAAACTCACACGGATTAATATGCAATAAACTGGGTTTATTTACTAAGCAGACTATAGAACTTACACGGATTAATGTGCAATAAACTGGGTTTATTTATTAAGATGACTATAAAACTCACACGATTTAATATGCAATAAACTAAATTTAGTTAAAAAGATAACTAAAAAGCCACACAGATTAATATGAATAAACTGGGTTTATTTATCAAGATGACTATAGAACTCGCACGGAATAATATGCAATAAAGTGGATTTATTTATCAAGATGCCTATAAAACCCACACAGATTAATATGCAATAAACTGGGTTTATTTATCAAAATGCCTATAAAACCCACACGGATTAATATGCAATAAACTAGGTTTATCCATTAAGATGACTATAGACCTTGCACGGAATGATATGCAATAAACTGGGTTTATTTATTAAGATGACTTTACTAAGCAAAATATAGAAGGTTCGCGGATTTATATGCAATAAACTGGGTGTATCTCTTAAGGTGTCTGTAGAACTATTATGGTTAACACCATTTATGTTATCGCTATCGGGGATTGTTTCCCATTTTTTTTCGTAATAGAGACTTTTTTTGGCAATTGACATTAGGTTTGATTTCTTAATAATGATTTATATGTTTTCCGACCCCCGACCCACCATCTTCCAGTTCATCCGAATCATGATTCACTTTTCCATTGTTTTTAGTTAGGACGTACGTTATTTTACCATTTTTAATGCAGTTCTCAGAAAGCCATATTGATATTGTGTTTTGACATCAACTGGATAAAATGGATAATCATTTGTTTCTTACAATTTTGAAAGTTTCTATTTTTCGAGATCATCGGCAAGACAAATAACACACTTTTATGTGCAAACATGAAAACATAACGGAACGTACAATGTATCGAACGTGTAGAAGTTATTATTTGCACAAATAGTGCAAATAATGATCCATGGCTTGCCGGAGGAACTACTGACTAGTCAGCACCTCTTTAGATATAAGGAATATACCTCTTTGTATATTCTAAGCGTATTTGAGCCTTACAAAATTTGAAAAATAAAAACAACATTGATGGTCTGCCTGACCTTAAAAAAATGGTATAGAAACCTACACCCATGTGTAAACACATTCATGACAGGTTGAAAATTACTTTGAAATTCTATATCTACAGATCTATAAGCCAAATTAATGAACCTTGAATAACATTATTTTTCCTCTTGAGAAACTACTTTTAACTACCCATCACTTGTAATTAACACCTAAAGCAGATCACAGCAAAAACTCCATCGTTTTTCAGCATAGAACAATCAAATAAACATTTAATGGTCTGGCGGACCTTCAAAAAGCGGTATAGGTAAAACCCATTTGAATGTACTGTAAACACATTCATGACAGGTTGAAAATTACTCTGAAATCTTATATTTAACTAAAATTAATGAACCTTTGAATAATATTTTTGTCCTCTTGAGAAACTGCAATCAACCACCCATCACCTGTAATTAACACCTAAAGCACATCACAGCAAAAAGTCTATCGTTTTTTAGCATAGAACACAAATAACCTTGCCAGTTCATTTAGTGTAGCTCCATGGTTTGACATAATGCACACTTACGAATGGCTTCCACTTTGAAAATACGCAATACTCTTCCACCAATCAGAATCAATAATCAATCAAACTATTAGTTGTCTATAGTATGTGAGTATTATTGTTTAATTACTAAGGGAAAAGGAAAATGAAATACGGCAAGTAAAATTCATACACATTTTATTCTTTCAAAATTATTTATTAGTTATACGCCTGACTCCCGTATTTTAAGCTATATAACTGGAAATTTTATTGTCCTGCTTTTCGTCAATGTTTCTAGATATCTGTGTAGGTATTTGTGCATTACGAACTCATTTTCAAAAGCCTTTGGTGGAGTGTTTTGACTTTAAAAAGAGTGTTTTGACTTTAAAAAAATTATCTTGATATCTGCAAAGTTACTTTTTGGATTAGAGACAAATTTTCAAGAGCATTAAAGGGGAAGGGGGGGGGGGGCACTCTAGAATACTTGCCGCAAATTAATCCCAGTAATTGAGTTATTATTCTGTCGGCAATATACTTAAGAAATAGGTAATCACCACGTTTAGGAAAAAAATATTGCAGTGCACTTGTATCATCGAGCATAATATAAACAAGTTAATGATGTTTTCTACCTAGTTTTGTGGGTTCCATTTTGTACGTCATAAGAATACTCAAATAGGTTTTTCCTGTATAAATAATTCGTATAACATTTATTGTAAAACTCAAAGTGAATTGTTCTACAATTATTAAATAAATGAAAAAGATCAAATGATAACGAATATAAACAATTCAATAAAAAATATAATTTTTTTATTAGTAGGGCGGTGCTTTTCAAATACCTGCTCAAAATATGAAGTCAATTTGATTAAAATATCATTTTCGAAAACTTAAGAAATAATTGGGCGATAATATCCTCTATACAAAATATACAATCAAGTCACAACAATAGCTGAACATTCTGGATTAGTGTTTCAGGATCATTGAAGAAGATATCCATATAATAGGAGGAAATGAAGACATGTTTTGATGTGTAAAGATATCAATACGCAGTAAGGACTCATGTTGATTGAAATATTACTTTCAAATTGTGATAAAATCATTTAAAATTGTGTGATGTAGGACAACCAAAAAATTAAAATGTGAAAATAAATCCATAAATATATTGCTTTTAGGCTGTTTTAAATTACAAAGAAGTCGCACGTTTGTCTTATGTATTGCTCTGTATTGCCGCATTTACTTTCTCTACAATTGTCAAGGAGAACACTGTAAATTATACTGTACACCTTTAAAGTTCGTTGTTTTTCAAGACCACAAATCTAAATTAACAAAATATATTCACTTTACAAAACGGAACATAACACTCATTTGCTTCGCTTATTGTAATTTGGTTCCACAATCTTAACATCACAAAATCGGATTCATTTTACTATAAGTTTTTTTCATTGTAAAATATAAAAAAAATCCTTTTGTTTATATTTTGAAGGATGAAACTTTTTATTGCCTGCGATATGATTTAACGATATTATTAAGATTGGTTCCACGAACATCTGGAGATTTTTTCTTAAAGAAAAACTTTGGACTTGGTTGATTATATCCACTTTTTGATTGGTGAGCCAACTAGGCCTAAACCTATTGTGTGTATAATTCTTAATCTCAATTCTTTATTCAAATGACATAGCAGTCACAAAATGAACTGTATTTATAATGTCATCAACATCTAGTACCTTAATCGACTCTTTACATTCAGCATTTCCATATCAGTATATTTAAAACAATAATAAGACATCTTTAGAACTGAATATTTAGTTAAGATATTCTATTTATGGAATTACTTTCACTTTTGCATCTTTCTAAATGTCCTCTATCACAAAATCTTTTTTTGCAAATTACTAACAGCCACCATTTGATAATACATTAAACACTACGGCACAAAATAGTTTCGTTTAGTTAAAATAAACATAAATTCCCTTACCTTCGTGTTATGTTTGGCTGAAGTACATATCGGTGACCTTTATTACATTTTCAATGTTTGGCGGATATGTACAAGAAAAAGGAAATACCTTAGCTTCAATTAGATTGTGAACTTTTATTTTCATGTATATCATGGTGTACAAAAAATATGTCTGTATTTAATAACTTAATTGTGTTATATTTGTGTTTGCGACATATAAATTGGGTACATAGTTTTAGCATTTGAATGCAAAAGACTATATAGTACTAAGGATACAATTTTCACATGTAATGCAAAAGAACCTGAACCTGAAGTAATCATCTGAAAGGCATTGCCGCAAGAAAAAGAAAAAAGTTTAAAGACACCATTTTGATATAGTATGGCCATATAGCACAATAATCATTGTGTATCTACGCAACTTTAAAACAAATTAATAATAATAATGATAACAACAAAAACAACAACAAGACGACGGCAACGACGACGAAGAAGAAGAAGAAGAAGAAGAAGAAAAGAAGAAGAAAAAAGAAAAAGAAGAAGAAGAAGAAGAAGAAGAAGAAGAAGAAGAAGAAGAAGAAGAAGAAGAAGAAGAAGAAGAAGAAGAAGAAGAAGAAGAAGAAGAAGAAGAAGAAGAAGAAGAAGAAGAAGAAGAAGAAAGAAGAAGAAGAAGAAGAAGAAGAAGAAGAAGAAGAAGAAGAAGAAGAAGAAGAAGAAGAAGAAGAAGAAGAAGAAGAAGAAGAAGAAGAAGAAGAAGAAGAAGAAGAAGAAGAAAGAAGAAGAAGAAGAAGAAGAAGAAGAAGAAGAAGAAGAAGAAGAAGAAGAAGAAGAAGAAGAAGAAGAAGAAGAAGAAGAAGAAGAAGAAGAAGAAGAAGAAGAAGAAGAAGAAGAAGAAGAAGAAGAAGAAGAAGAAGAAGAAGAAAGAAGAAGAAGAAGAAGAAGAAGAAGAAGAAGAAGAAGAAGAAAGAAGAAGAAGAAGAAGAAGAAGAAGAAAAGAAGAAGAAGAAGAAGAAGAAGAAGAAGAAGAAGAAAGAAGAAGAAGAAGAAGAAGAAAGAAGAAGAAGAAGAAGAAGAAGAAGAAGAAGAAGAAGAAGAAGAAGAAGAAAAGAAGAAAAGAAGAAGAAGAAAGAACAAGAAGAAGAAAAAGAAGAAGAAGCAGAATAGCAGAAAAAGATTTAATTGGAGTAAAATGAAACCATGAGTATAAAAAGACATGAAACGGTCAGACGGTCAGTAAAAGCTGACCGTTTGCATAAAACTGTTTCTGTGAAGACCGTAAAGGTGTTGCCACTGGTTACAAACTAATTAAGCATGTATGCTTATATCTAATCTAAATAATGATTCGTAAATTGTAGCTGACCTGTGGAATTCTAAGATAATTTGAGGCGATCTTTAAAAAAATGTCGTTGGCTCTCATTTGATAACTTTGAGTTGCATTAAACGAAGACGAAACACTAGTGTAAAAACAACTTTCATAGGAACAAGGAAGCGTTTGGGAATGAGGTAATTACACATGAAGAAGGCAGGCGAAACAAGGAAGCTCTTAATGATGTCCTACTAAGTACCATAGTATATACTAAAGAAATTAATGTCGCTTGCAACTTTTATTCAATTAGGACCTCCCCTTTATCTTTATCATTGCAATTCGTTTTGGAAAACTAGCACTAGTAAATCAGTATCAAGTCCTAAGCTGATTTGCATTACTACAATAGTGATGGTGATAGACAAGCTTTGTTAAGTTATTTGAAATTCGATCAGAAAATATTAATTATTAAAACGGTATAATCAATTTTCTACCAGGTGTCATTTTTAGATATAAGAATTACAAGGTCGGATTTAGGGAATACAAGCGTGAATACAGAAATTGAAGCTAAGAATATGGATGGAATGGAACTTTTCTGGTTATACACCCTCTTGATTGTTGTTTCCAGTGCAAAAAAGGTAAGAGAAATAAAGTATTACGTAATATGAGAGGTGCTAATCATTCAGTACACGCCCCTGATCTGGAGATCACTTCAGAACCATTTCCCATAATACAGCTTTTTAATGTTGAATCTGTCTACCAGGGTTGTTTGAAATAATCTTTAGGAAACATATTTGATTATTGATATATTACACATATTTGCTCAAACTATTTTGTAATTCATTGTCCGAAAAAAGGCCTCAAACTTAATATAGTAAATATAATAGTGTAATATGCGTCTAAAACCGCTTTTGCTGAGTTAAAATGTGTACATTCCTCACTTATTAAAGTAACACATAATACATTACGCTATTGCTTAAAAGCTGCATCTTTAAATCAATTTAGATTACGTTCAACACGCATACTTCCCTAATCGGAAGATCTTCTGATCGGGAGCGTGGCCCGGACCGAAAATTCACTAAGAAATTAGACACGAAATGATGTACTCAGCAATACAGAAGATAGTGTTTGAGAATTAATTTGCGTGTCTGATCAAATCTGAAGGAAACTTAATTCAGTATGGACAGTTAAGCTGCCACTGAAATGTTCAATTCTCAGGAGAAGCCTATAGGCCAATTGCAGAAAATAAGAGGGCACGTTAAACATTTGAATTGAAATGATAATATTATGTCAACTATAACATTAACTCATCATAAGTACTTTTGTATCAATGTTGAACTTAAAATATTGAGTATTAAATACTCTCGGTGTTCTTAAAAGAATCCTAGAATAGTATAATGGTAAATGTAAACAATATCTAGTCCGAGTCCCATAAATTCCTCGATGAAGGTAAATATCATATATACATCTAGCACTTAGACCTATATACGAATGCATGCCAAATAAATACAATTTCAATATGACGTTGTGATTAATCCAATTGAATATTTTAATATGAGGTATATCTAGTTGTATGAGCTTATCTTTTTCCCAAATTCGAAAGAAATATAATATTAAAGCAATAATTCATTGCAGTCACTCTTAATAAACGCATGAAATAAATCATCTAACCGTAAGATACCTATGCTCGTAGAAGATCAGAATGTTTAGATTACATAGTAAAGTCACAGTAAACGGCTGGGTCTTGTTAGTTTTTAAATGATATTATGTGTCATCGGACAATGGTGTTGCCACGGGGTATCGATTCTTTTTTGGTTTTATTTGAATAAATATGCCGCCAGCGTACTGGCGTATGCTGTTTTAGGATAGCAAAAAAATAGATAACAGACATAGCCGTAATTTCTGGGGGACAGGGAAATTACCACCCTGATAACAGGAACGACAAACAGTCCGGGAGCAGCCCGTAAAATGTGTATTTTGAAATACCCAAAAATTGGGTACTTTTACGTATTACGTCATCACATGATCCTACACATTTGAATATCCCACACTAAACCTATGGGGTTTGTAATTTTCCGCTCCGGATTGTCCTAAGGTGTCTTAAATTTTACGGGATAATCTGATATTTTTAAGACAGATAGTAAATAGATACTCAAACCTTTTTGCCGCTCTTTTTTGAAATTCGTAGTCGCCTTTTTGAGAAAATCAATCAAATAGATTATGAGCAATCTGTTTTATTGATTTTCTGAAAAACGCGACGATAAAATTCAAAACACAGGGAAGCAAAAGTTTTGAATATTGATTTATTATCCATCTTCAAAATTTCGGATATCCCGTAAGAATTTGGAAACTCCGGAGCGGAAAATGATAAATCCCATACGCTTAGTGTGGGCTATTCAAATGTGTAGGCTCATGCGATAACGTAATACATAAAACTACCCAATTTGTTAAGGTATTTTGAAATACCCAGTTTTTCGGGTTGCTCCCAGACTGACAAATGAAAAGTGATCAAAATGTTAAAAATCTGAATTTCCTAAAGACAAGATGACTTCTACTGGTAGATAAAAGATCTGCCATTAGTTTAGGTTGTTGATGTTATTTCTATTAAATCTGATCAAAAACTTTGATCTTATCTTGTTGGTAATTTCCTCGCAAGTTCTAAATTGAATAATTGACTACGTTATACAGCACAAGTTGTTCATGTAAACTATTTCTAATTCACTGTACATGTGGATACCAGAGTCAGACTTACGTAGAATGAATACACACCTGAAGTTAACTACAATTTGGATAATACGTACGGAAAAGCCTAATGACTAAATGTCTTAACTTTAAAAATTAGAATTATTCATTCAATTAAATTTCGATCAAAATGCTTTATATAATCTGCTGAAATTAGTTGAAGATAATTTAAATTAAAAGTTTGTATTGTAGTTTTGAGCTCATATTAGTATATTCATATTAGAAAGAACATCAATCATATCATGAACATAATAAATAAAGGATGCTTTGCGCACGTTTCATTCTGGTACAATTTGACTCAATAATGACAGTTTTTTCTACTAGTTATCTCATCATCCACATATACATATATGTGGGGATGAGATATTGTAGTCATTTTGCTGTATAGGCAAATAACTGTCTATACCTCCTACACTACATCGCCACACCCCTTGATATTAGGGGGGCTGGTGGGCTCACCAGGGAGTGTCATATGATGACATCATATTTGGGGTTAGGGGTCATAAGTTTTTGAACGGAACAAAATTTGGTAATTTTGCTTCTTCCGTGTGTTTGTGTGCGCGCGCGTACAATTTATTTTGTGTCGCTTTTAACTGAAACACTGTAATACACACATGGACTAAAATTGGTGGACGGGTAACCATGGCTTGGAAATTTTGTCTCCAAGGTTTTGGAGTACAACGGTCAGAGGTCAAGTAAGACAAGTATTTGGTGATGGCTGTATCTTTCGAAGGAATTACTTGGTATCTTTGCAAATTGCATAGGTGGGTAAAGTTTAACATTCTAACAAATCTTTAAAATAATTGGAAGGTAAAGGTCAAAGAAGTGTTTTTAATGCAAAATTTACAAGTACAAGATTTATACCAACCCTATGTTGTACCATAATACCTTGGTGCATTATTTGTGTAACGTATATACTCTGGGTCAGAAGGTCAAAGGGCAAAGGTTACAGAGCTAGTGACCTTATCCACCATTTTCCCCGAAAATTATGGAATGGTACGTGTAACGTGAGCATGAATGGTGTACATGAATTTGTGTCCCGTAAATTATGAAGTAAAAAGGTCAAAGGTCAAATAGCTATAGACATTTTTCACCATTTCCCCTATAGTTATGGAATGGTAAGTGTGGCGTGAGCATGAATGGTGTCATATAATAGGGTGTGATAAATGTTAACTATATCAACCATATGTTGCACCATGATGCCTTGGTACATAAATTTGTGTCCCGTAGATTCTGAGGCCAAAAGGTCGAAGTTCAAAGAGCTAATATTATTTCTATACCATTTCCCCCTATGGTTATGGGATGGTAAGTGTGACGTGAGCATGCATAGTGTCATACAGTAGGGTGTGATAAATGTAAACAATTTTAGAAGTTTTTTCAGTGAATAGGGTCAAGGGTCAGAGGTCAGAGGTAAAATGTGTGATTCTAGTGGTAATTTTGTAATAATTTGTACATTTTTGAAGCATTTTAAACTCAAAAATTACAAGACCTATACCAACCCTATGTTGCACCATGACACCTTGGTACATGAATTTGTGTTCCGTAGACTCTGAGGTGAAAGAGCTATTGATCTTTTTTACCATTTTCCTTTATAGTTATGGAATGGTAATTGTGACGTGAGCATGAATGTTGTCATACAGTAGGGTGTGATAAATATGAACAATTTTAAAAGTCATTTTAGTGATTAGGGTCAAGGTCAGAGGTCAGAGGTCAAATATGTGATCTTAGGGGTAGTTATATACTAATTTGTACATTTGTGCATCATTTTAAACTAAAAAAGTACAAGACCTATACCAATACTATGTTGTACCATGATACCTTGGTACATGAATTTGTCCCGTAGTCCGAAAGGTCGTATGGGTCAAATGGAATATAGAGGTCACAGAGCTAAATTGACCTTTTTAACCATTTCCTCCAATAGTGATCAGAGCTTAGAGGTCAAATATGTGATTTTAGGGGGTAATTATTTACTAATTTGTACAATTTTTGTACCATTCTATATTCCAAAAGTGCAAAACCTATACCAACCCCGTGTTGTACCATCATACCTTGGTACATAAATTTGTATCCCGTAGACCCTGGTGTCAAAGGCCGCAGAAGTACTTACTTCTTTTCACCATTTTCCCTATATGTTATGGAATGGTAAGTGTGACGTGGGCATGATTGGTGTCATACAGTAGGGTGTGATAAATGTTAACAAATTCAGAACTTATTTCAGTGATTAGGGTCAAGGGACAGCGGTTACAGGCTAAATATGTGATTTTAGTGGTAATTATGTACTAATTTGTACATTTGTGCATCATTTTAAACTAAAAAAGTACAAGACCTATACCAATCCTATGTTGTACCATGATACCTTGGTACATGAATTTGTCGAAGGTTAGAGGTCACAGAGCTATTGACCTTTTTAACCATTTCCTCCAATAGTGATCAGAGCTTAGAGGTCAAATATGGTAATTTGTATAAAGACCAATACCAACCCTAAGTTGTATTATGATACCTTGGTACATAAATTTGTGTCACGTAGATACTGAGGTCAAAAGGTCAGAGGCTATTGACTTTTTTCATTATTCCCCCAATACTTATAAAATAGTAAATGTAACGTGAGCATAAAGTGTGATAAATGTGCAAAATTGCAGAACTTGTTTTAGAGATTAGGGTCAAAAGTCAGAGGTCAGAGGTCAAATATATAATTTTAAGGGTAATGATGTACTAATTTGCACATTTTTGCGGCATTTTGAACTCAAAAAGTACAATATTGTGATACATATATTTGTGTCCCGTAGACTATGAGGTCAAAAGTTGAAGGGCATTTTCACGATTTTTCTTATAGTGATGCAATGGAAAGTGTGACGTGAGCATGAATCGTATAACACAGGAGGGTACGATACATGTGAACAATTTCAGAAGTCATTTTAATGATTATTGTCAAGGGACAGAAGTCAGTGGTGAATTATGTGATTTTAGTGATAATTATATACTAATTTATTTCCGAAAGTGCAAGACCTATACCAACCCTGTGTTGTACCATGATACCTTGGTACATGAATTTGTGTCCCGTAGACTCTGGGGTCAAAAGGTCACAGAGCTATTGACTTCTTTTCACCATTTTCATATAATTATGGAATGGTAAGTGTGACGTGAGCATGAATGGTGTCATACAGTAGGGTGTGATAAATGTGCAAAAAATATCCGAACTTATTTCATTGATTAGGGTCAAAGGTCAAATGTGTGATTTTAGGTGTATGTACTAAATTGTACATTTTTGCGCCAATCTTAGCTCAAAAAGTACAAAACCTATACCAATCCTATGTTGTACCATGATACCTTGGTACATGAAGTTGTGTCCCCGTAGACTCTGGGGTCAAAAGGTCAAAGGTCTGTTTGTACTCGCATGTGTAGTATAATCCATCAACATGACTAAAGAAAGATAACCAAGCCTGTCTCAACATCTGCTTGTACTCCAGCTCGCATGGACAGTGCAATCCGTCAAAAGTCACAGAGCTATAGTGACCCTGATAACTATTTCTCCCACTATGATGAACGCTTAAGGTGATGAGATCAGCAACTCCGTGGATAGCCTTCTTGTTTTTGAATTAATTATAAGATGTATTTATGTGATAATGATATACAACAACACACTGAAAGTTGACGTTGTCAAGGAATCAGATTTCGCCAGGACTTGTGTTAGTTTACTAATAGTGTTGCATTCCAGTCATCATCTTAAATAAGATCAATTGATATCATGGCGTTAATTTGGAAAATTAAAACATTGCAACGCTAATCAAAATCATGCGAAGTTCTTTTTTGCCTCATCACTGATGAAATGTATTGAAGAGACAAAGTTTTGTACGTCTGTAACATTTTAGCATTTTACACAAACCTCTTGTTTTGTTGGTAACATGTCCATGCAACTCCAATCCCTGCATTCATGGTACATGTGAAAGAATTGAAAGGGAAAATCTTATTTGTGCAGGTGTGATTCAGGATGGAAAGGTAGAAACTGTGCAACAGGTAAGAAAAGTTAACTTACTTAACTTATTCCTCTTAGTTCCCAGTGGAACATAGGGCCTTCACTTATGTTACGAACGATGAATAAAAACCTGAAGTTGATTACAACTTGAATAATACGTACGAAAATCCTAATATCTAAATGTCTTAACTTTAAAAATCACATATATTTAATCAAATTTCAATCATATAATATAATCTGCTGAAATGAATTGAAAATAATCTAAATCTAAATTTTTAATGTAGTTTCAAGGACAATTTGAGCTTTGGCCTTCACTGCAGCTCTCCATCTACTTCAGTCAAGTGCCAGATTGTTCATTTATCCTCAGGACAATTTGAGCTCAACATCAAGGGATCACTCCCAGGTCATTCCTGCCTCTTCTAAACTTGTCCTGAAGGCTCCAATGAAGAGCATGTCAAGCAGTGCTGGTCTTGTTTCTGCGTAAAGTGTGTCCAATCCATTTCCATTTGCGCTCTTGTACAGTTTTGAAAATGGGGCTTTGCTTTGTAACATGCCAAAATTTCTGATTTGAAATTTTGTCTGACCAACGTATGCGGATAATTCTACGCAGACATATATTTATGAAGTTTGTAGTTTGTGCTCAACCACTTTGGCGTGTTTCCAGGTTTTAGATGCACATTAAAGGATGGACTGTACATTTGAGTGAACAAATTATTAGCTTTTTGTTAAGGCTTAGGTGGTTATTTCTCAAACAGTTGTAAGAATTGTGAAGGTTTTATTTGTTTTGGCTAATCTTGATTTGACGTCTTCCTAAGTTTTTCCACTTTTGCTTTCAAATGCTGCAATAATAAGTAAATTTGTCGACATCTTCGATAGTTTTTTTTTGAAGAGGGATGTGTGTATTCACTCTGGAATTTCAGCGGAGGCTCTTTTCACTATTTGTATGTAGGCCAGTACGTTGAACAACTGTGTGTAACTTTGGGGTTTTAGATTATATATGATGATATGTGTGTAATAATAAGCGGATATCATCTGCAAAATCTAGGTTTACTACTATCCTTTGGAGTGTCCATTGTATTAATCGAGCTTGGTCCACTGCGGTCGTTATCACCCAGTCAGTGATCAGTAAGAAAATCGTAGGGATAACAGAAGCCCTTGACGTACACCTGTATTTACCAGAAAAATGTTGAGTAAATGTATTATTGTGGATAACCTGACATGTTTTGTCGCTGTAAAAGTTCTTGATGATGTTAAAAACTCCTCTGGGATACCATCATGTCTAAAAATTAGCCATTATCAGTCCCTGTCGACAGTATCAAAGGCCTCCTTTAAATTTCATTTCAAATTTTTATTATAGCCAAACATCAATTTAAATTATACAAACAAACAATTGAAATTACACATCTTGTAAATTATATACTGATTGAAAAATCTGAATAAAAGTAACATGGTTTAACAAATATAAACACAGTGGCTGAGGAGATTTTGCAAAAAACTACCTAAAGCTTATGGGTGCAAAACCCCTTTATAATACATTAACAAAAAACAAGACAATAGATAATTAATTCAGTATGTAGATACACCACCCCTCCCAAGTCCCACCCTACCTACAATATTGGACACAACTGTTGGAACACTTCAGCTTTTTGAGACCTACATATATTATAGTGTTATGTTTTTAAAATATTTTTTCCGAAAATGGTAACCCCTTACCCCCTCCCTCATTTCAATGTTAATTTTATTTATTTCTTAACGTCATTTCCAGGAAAAACAGTAACAGCGGCCAACATTGAATGGGGAGGGGAAAAAGAGGACAATTAATATAGTGATGTAGGGGAGGGGGACACTGGCGGCGTCAATGAAATGATAAAAATGTCCTTCAAATTCTCAAATATTAATTACAATTAAAAGAGTAGAGTTTGAAGAAGCAACAGAAAAAATTTCAAGCATTTCTGGATTCTAAATATGGAATATTTTACAATAGAAAAGTAGATTCATGAAAAACATTTTCACCAAGTGTTTCAACGAGTTTTTTCCAAGATTGTCTAAGAAAATCCCATAATATTCTTGAAGAAAATTTGCGTTTATTTTGTAAAAAGCAAAATACAAATCGGAATGTTATCCTTAAAATCTGTCAATTGGTCCATTTCGCGTCAAATTGGTCAGGCAGTGTTAATTCAAAACGGACGTGGTGGGGCAGGGGGTGGGGGGATTTAAAAATACATTGTAGTAGGAAAGAGAAGCGTCTTGAAAAATATGACAATGTCTGAAAAATTACATCAAGCTACTAAAGTTGTTAAAAGAGGGTTGAAACGACCTACAAAAAGACAGTATTGATGATTTATAAATGTTTAATCAGTAAAGTAAGTTTGGTGGGGGCCCTGCGCTGCGGTGGGTTGGGGGCCTTTGCGAGCGAAGCGAGCGTTTAGCCTGATCGCAGAACAAGGAACCCCGTGCGGTGGAGGCCATGGGCCGGTATGATTCGGGGGCAAAGCCCGTGGTGGGATTTTTAGCATTTGTGAATTCTAATGTGGAATAATATACACGAGAAAAGTAGGTTCATGAAAAGCATTGCATTTTATGCCAAAAATCTGTCATTTCCGCTTCAACTGTTCAAATTGGTCAATTTAGTTTCAAATTGGTCAAAATAAATCAAAAATTCAAAGAGTCACGTTATGTCTAGTAGAGTACCTATATAAAGAATTAGAGAGCTTGAAGAAGTCTGAAAATGTATTAGGCAGTATGCTATTGAGAGAAAAATAAAGAAAAAGAAGTTTTTAGTTTGTAGCAATGTCAAAGATTGTAAGTGTTTCATGCATGGAGAATAATGGTTTGGAGTGGGCATTAAAAGTTGTTTTAGATTCGACACGAATAGCTTTCTTTTGAAATATGTAGAGCTTTTGTATGAGAGTTGGATACGCATGTTCCCAAACAATGTTGCAGTAATTCAAGGTGGGAAAATTAAAGTATTGTATAGGTTTAGTAGGATGTGGCTAGGTAAGACGTTGCTTAGTTTATAGATTATACCGACACCTTTAGAAACTTTGCTGCTAACAGCGGAGACATGGGCACCCATGACAAATTATTATGTTTGACTACACCAAGAAAGTTAGCTGTGGCTGAGAAGGAAATAAACTGGTTACCAATATAATATCCTTGTCAACAACGTTAATCTTTTATGATGGTGCTAAAAGAGCATAGTAACGGAATTTTTAGTGTTAAGATGAAGCTTATTATATTTGACCCAATGAAGAATCTTAGGAATATCATAATTAGCATTATCAATCAAAGAATCCAAGTCTTTGTTGCTATTGTGAATATTCGTTTCGTCTGCATACAGGGTATAAGAAAGCTTATTACTAAGTGTATGAAGATCATTTATATACAAATGAAAAAGTAATGGGCTAAGTGTAGATTATTGAGGAACACCAGAAATAACATTTTGGGAAAAAGACTTAAAACCATTAAGAGATACATATTGCTTTATGTTAGAAAGGTAGCTAGCGAACCAATCCTTTGCGACACCTCTTACACCATAGTTACTTAATTTTTTTAACAAAATAGCATAATCTAACGTGTCAAAAGCCCTCGACAAATCTAAGAAAAAACCAGATGCAAACGTTTTGTGTACAAAGGGAGACTGCTATTCGATGGATTGCTCGGTAATGATCCCGAATGTGGCTATTTGGTCAGTACAAGAACGTCCGTTTATCCCGGTTTGTTCATCCCACATTCTTGAATTTATGTCGATCCTGATTCTTTCAAGCATTCAAGCACCTGAGCAAGGTACTCAGTATTTTGCTTGGTACTAGCGTCCCTTGGTCCAATCTTCTGGTACTACTTTACTTACCCATGCAAAATTGATTAAGTCTGGTCGGATGTGTTATCCAAGCCTAGGGATTACCACTTTTTTGTCATTCTAATGACATACTGAATCTTTTCCTTTGTTTTTGGCCCCACGGCGACATCTAGATCCTCACCATTCAGCAAGATTACAAAATGCTCTTTTCAGCAGTGTAATTGGTCCACAGGCTTGCTCAGAATATACCCATCTAAACCATACCCAGGTTTGTTGGTTTTGGCCTTCCGTCCTGAAAGTTGTTGGGTGGTGTTGTATAGCGTTTTCAAGTCATTCCTTTCAGCAGCCTCTGTGCCTGTGTTGGCAGATTATCAATGACGGTCCGTTTGTCGCTCCTAGGACCTTTATTGACCTCTCTGTCCTGTTTGCATTACTCCTTATGTAAGGACCGCTTCCTGAATCTCGTCTTTGCTTGTTCCAGTGTTTGCTTGGCCCTCTGTTTTCAATCTTACTGAATGTGTATTCCGACAACCAGCTGCTTTTAAACACACGTCTCCTATATCCCAACACCTCTCTACAAGTTGTGGTGAAAGTTACACGGACTTAATCCCATTTGCACTCCATAGACACATCATCTAGGTCAGAAAGGACTTCATACCTGTTAGATAGCGAAATAGCAAAATCTATCTTGGTCTGGTTTGAGAGCACCACAGAAGTATTTAACGTTAGTGCTTGCCTATACCTGTTTGTACTGCCTTGGAAATCCTTACGTTAAGCACCAACGTTACCATGTTAGTCGAAAATAATTCCCGAACAAAACTTAGAAATGTGTTTTTCTTCAGAAAATCTTGTTAAACCGCAACTGCCTAACGGTAACACATAATACGAAGTTACCACTTTTTTACGGTAAATTTTAGAAGCGCACGGTGAAAAGATAATCTATTTCATTATTTCAAATCGTGAAGAAAAATTTGAAGCTTTCGCAGTGGTTGAGTTCCCCGCGTTCGAAATGTGTCTGATTCTTATGTTATTGGATAGATGCATTGTGGGATAGTTCTGTAAAAGATCTCCCAGTCAGGAGAACAAAACTGTTTTCCCGATCGGGAGTACGAACCGGACTGTTCACAGAGGAATAATTTCATACTTTTTAACTGCACCACTAACATGTACCTTTGTGTGGAGCGTCAGTAAGTGGCAACGACGCCCCGCCCAAAACTAATAATATATTAAGATTCTTTTAAACTATTCGCTGAGCATCGTGCTCCACCTCTACTAAAAGAGATATGCTGAAGCTCGTTTCTTAGATATATAAATCAAATTCTTCCTTTTCTTTTCCTTGATAAATATCATGTATCGTATAAATATTACATGTTTTCTGACTTGGCTCTGTGATTTGAAAAAAGAGTCCTTATACAGAAATAAAATTCTCCGTTCTTCTGAATCTTTTCTCGAAATTATTATCTTCCGTGATCATTATAAAAAAAAAATCAAATTTTCCAGCAGCAATTACATATTTCTTAAATATTTCATATTCTGTAAAAGCATTTATGTTTTCCTTTTGCCGTAAATAAATTATGATATTATACATTATAACAAAAATATTAGACAATGTATTCCTTGCCAAACCATTACTGTCAAAAACTTGTGTGCAAAAAATCGATCTATACATATATAACGTGAAAATCAGACAATCCTGAACAAAAGTACTTAGCACTGTTTTTCTTCGCCCGATACCCCTGCTCAATGTTTTAGATATATAACTAAACACTTTTCTTCCAATTCGCATACCAACAATGATTAGGTGAGCAAGGGGAATAAGTGCAAGACTTTTGTAGGCTTTATCTTTCCAGTTCATCTACAATCAAACTGACAATACTAGTTTTTTTGATTTTGAAATTTTTAATTTATTTCAAATGAAACGTCAGTGAACATCCCCTTTCAAGGTACTTTTGGTAATTTTATAGTTCCTTTTTACCCAAACTTCAATGAAATGTACAAATTGTTTGGGGTATTAGACTAAAACGTGAGGACGCAATTAATTGTGTAGAGACTCTAAGATAATTAGTAATTTGCATTTGTTCCACGCGGAGAGCACAACTTCTTTAACACCTTTATTTGTATTCTAAGTAGTTATCTTACAATCATGAACGATATAATATTAATATTAACACCTTAAGATAATAGAGATGATGTGACTACAATCCCCGACAAAACTTTTGGCACCTTTTACCCTCCAACCCCGATTCAATGTTGACACACTTTAAAAGAAAAGTTGTTGGTATTATTTCTGCAACATTGAAAAGCTGAGGGGTATAGGAGGATGAAAAAAGAGCCAAGTACTTTTGTCCGGGATTGTAGAATGTTATTATTTGCATGCTCGATGAACTTTCTGCACAATGATAGACAAAGAACATCATTCCTTCTTTGCTTAAACACAAGCAACGATCTAAATGGCTATTGAAATGGTAATCGATAACGGGCTATAATTTGTACCTATCCCACCCTTTTAATGTTATGCGCTTTAAAAAAAAAAAGAATTTTCTGATGCCTGTAATAGTGTAACATTGCGTATGGTCTAAGGTCCGATGAAGACTCAAGAAAGGAAACGCCACTTCACAGCTGTTTACAGTGATGGATTTGTTGGCGAATACACATTGAATTAAAACACTCTCTTTTAAACTGTATTTATGCCTGGAACTAAAAGAGGGGGGGAGGGGGAGGGGGCATAAAAACTGATACCGCAAATACTATATTTGAACATATGTTGTAGATACGAAAATGGAAATGAAGTTGTTTAAAGGAACACATTTCAAAAGTACGGAAAACAGTATGCAACAATATACTGATATAATCAACTGTGCATTGGAGAACACTTTAATGAGGGAAATTTATGTTTATTTTATAGCAATACAATGCCCTAATATTACCCGCGTAACTAATGGAGACATTGCATACAGTAATCCGAACAGGACACTCCAAAGCACAGTTATGGTTACCTGTCGAAACGGGTACATTCTCGACGGAGACAGTGAGCGTACTTGCAATGCAAATGGTAGTTATGATGGAACGGCTGCCACATGTCTTGGTAAGTCGAAAAACACTTTTTAGTTTAAAAATCTCATCGCTTTACCAGCGTTGTTACTATTAACAATTAAACAATGAAAATGAATTAACTACCAAAGGCAGACTACAGTCGTGGTCAGCAGCCTTGTGACAAAATCGCTAAAAAATTCAAACATAATATGGCCCCACTCCACCCTCTCAATGTTATGTGCTTTAAAAAAACATGGTAATGGTACACTCAACATTGATCGAGGGGAGTGGGGATTTGTCCCAACTACCAGTAGCCAAAATTTTGTGAGCGCCTGTACAAAGTATATAAAAGATAATTGCGTGGTATTGAAGTCATGGAAATACGTTCATGTAGGTGTAGAGGGTGTGGTCATGACGTCATTCAGAGTATTATGTTTATCAAATGCCCAATAACAAGTACGAATTTCGCCGGAAATGCGGAACAACATTTACCTCTTTCATTTTCTTCTGACCTTGTTTTGGCATGTGATGTCATATACGGAACGCGTGATAATTCTGTAAGTCTTTGATTTCTCCATTTATGAATATTCTGATGCCTGTAATAGTGTAACATTGCGTATGGTCTAAAGTCCGATGAAGACTCAAGAAAGGAAACGCCACTTCACAGCTGTTTACAGTGATGGATTTGTTGGCGAATACACATTGAATTAAAACACTCTCTTTAAAACTGTATTTATACCTGGAACTGCAAGGGGGGGGAGGGGGAGGGGGGGGGGGGGGGGGTAAAAACCGATACTGCAAATACTATATATGAACCTATGTTGTAGATACGAAAATGGAAATGAAGTTGTTTAAAGGAACACATTTTCAAAAGCACGAAAAACAGTATGCAAGAATATACAGATATAGTCAACTGTGCATTGGAGAACACTTTAATGAGGGAAATTTATGTTTATTTTATAGCAATACAATGCCCTAATATTACCCGCGTAACTAATGGAGACATTGCATACAGTAATCCGAACAGGACACTCCAAAGCACAGTTATGGTTACCTGTCGAAACGGGTACATTCTCGACGGAGACAGTGAGCGTACTTGCAATGCAAATGGTAGTTATGATGGAACGGCTGCCACATGTCTTGGTAAGTCGAAAAACACTTTTTAGTTTAAAAACCTCATCGCTTTATCAACGTTGTTACTATTAACAATTAAACGATGAAAATGATTAAACTACTGAAGGCAGACTACAATCGTGGTCAGTAGCGGTGTGACAAAATCGTTAAAAAATTTCAAACATAATTTGGCCCCACTCCACCCTCTTAATGTTATGTGCCTTAAAAAAACATGGTAATGGTACACTCAACATTGATCGAGGGGAGTGGGGATTTGTCCCAACTACCAGTAGCCAAAATTTTGTGAGCGCCTGTACAAAGTATATCAAAGATAATTGCGTGGTATTGAAGTCATGGAAAGACATTCATGTAGGTGTAGAGGGTGTGGTCATAACGTCATTCAGAGTATTATGTTTATCAAATGCCCAATAACAAGTACGAATTTCGCCGGAAATGCGGAACAACATTTACCTCTTTCATTTTCTTCTGACCTTGTTTTGGCATGTGATATCATATACGGAACGCGTGATAATTCTGTAAGTCTTTGATTTCTCCATTTATGAATATTCTGATGCCTGTAATAGTGTAACATTGCGTATGGTCTAAGGTCCGATGAAGACTCAAGAAAGGAAACGCCACTTCACAGCTGTTTACAGTGATGGATTTGTTGGCGAATACACATTGAATCAAAACACTCTCTTTTAAACTGTATTTATACCTGGAACTGAAAGGAGAGGAAAAGGGGGGGAGGGGGGGGGGGGGGGTAATAACCGATGCTGCAAATACTATATATGAACATATGTTGTAGATACGAAAATGGAAATGAAGTTGTTTAAAGGAACACATTTTCAAAAGCACGAAAAACAGTATGCAAGAATATACAGATATAGTCAACTGTGCATTGGAGAACACTTTAATGAGGGAAATTTATGTTTATTTTATAGCAATACAATGCCCTAATATTACCCGCGTAACTAATGGAGACATTGCATACAGTAATCCGAAGAGGACACTCCAAAGCACAGTTATGGTTACCTGTCGAAACGGGTACATTCTCGACGGAGACAGTGAGCGTACTTGCAATGCAAATGGTAGTTATGATGGAACGGCTGCCACATGTCTTGGTAAGTCGAAAAACACTTTTTAGTTTAAAAACCTCATCGCTTTATCAACGTTGTTACTATTAACAATTAAACGATGAAAATGATTAAACTACTGAAGGCAGACTACAATCGTGGTCAGCAGCCTTGTGACAAAATTGCTAAAAAATTTCAAACATAATTTGGCCCCACTCCACCCTCTCAATGTCAGAATGTTATGTGCCTTAAAAAACATGGTAATGGTACACTCAACATTGATCGAGGGGAGTGGGGATTTGTCCCAACTACCAGTAGCCAAAATTTGGTGAGCGCCGGTACAAAGTATACAAGAGATAATTGCGTGGTATTGAAGTCATGGAAAAACATTCATGTAGGTGTAGAGGGTGTGGTCATGACGTCATTCAGAGTATTATGTTTATCAAATGCCCAATAACAAGAATGAATTTCTCTGGAAATGCAAAACAACATTTACCTCTTTCATTTTCTTCTAACCTTGTTCTGGCATGTGATATCATATACGGAACGCTTGGAAATCAATAAGAATGTATAATGATGACCTTAAATAAAACAAACATAATTTTTATAATCTTCTAAGAAATAATAATCTATTATGATAATAATCCAGTCTTTGCTTTGTAATAAGTATAAGAAAATAAGAAATAGGTTTTTCTTTTTACATTTGACTTCTCAACCGGAGTCAAGGTCTTAATTCTAACAATAAAGTAAAATAATTAAATGAGTAAATTGTAACATTATTTACGAATAAAGTAACAATACATATATGAATAGAATTGGTTGACATATTTAAACATGTTTTATTTTCATTGTAAAGTTTTGTATTGTACAAATATATATAAATTTTATAAGGAAGTACAGTCTCGTAAAAAGTTGAATGCAATTACAATTTGCTCTCAGTAACTTGTACTATTCTTTTTCTTTATTAAAATATTTCATATGTGGGGGGAAGAGTTACCTTCGTTGAGCAGAATCATTAAAGGAGACGCTTTTCGTCAGTGTGAAACAAGTAAAGCATGGAATGGTAGGGAGACCAGTTTTAAACGAAGGCTGTTCTAATATCAGTGATAGCTTGTACTATTCTTTTTCTTTATTAAAATATTACATATGTGGGGGGAAGAGTTACCTTCAGTGAATTATGATTTCATTTAAGGAGCAACGGATTTACATCAAATTACAACGTTATCCTACAAGATACAAATTACAAAAAATGGCAAAATAATGCATGAGATTTATAATGTATTACCTTGTTGGTCTGTGTTTAAACTATTTGGATGAAATGTTTTCCAACTATGATATTTTTCTCAAGATTTTAAAGCAATTTTGATAATGTTGCCTCTGCAAGTTCATATACTTTTCAAATAATCATCGGTTGATATTTGATCTGCACGGTTTACTTTAATTGTTTACCTATAGTATTAAAAATAACATAAGAGTAACATGGTTTAACAAATATAAACACAGTGGCTAAGGAGATTTTGCAAAAGCTACCTAAAACTTATGGGTGCAAAACCCCGTATAATACATTAACAGAAAACAATACAATAGATAAATAATTCAGTATGTAGATACACCCACCCCTCCCAAGTCCCACCCTACCTACAATATTGGACACAACTGTTGGAATACTTCAGCTTTTTGAGAACTACATATATTATAGTGTTATGTTTTAAAAATATTTTTTTCCGAGAATTGTAACCCCCTCATTTCAATGTTGATTTTATTTATTTCTTAACGTCATTTCCAGGAAAAGCAGTAACAACGGCCAACATTGAAAAGGGAGGGGGAAAAGAGGACAATTAATATAGTGATGTAGGGGAGGGGGACACTGGCGGCGTCAATGAAATGATGAAAATGTCCTTCAAATTTTCAAATATTAATTACCATACTTGCAACAATTTCCAAGGTCATCCTGTAATACATCATACAAATTACAAAAAATATGCAAAATGATGCATGGGATTTATAATGTATTACTTTGTTGGTCTGTGTTTAAACTATTTTGATGAAATATTTTTCAACTATTATGCTTTTCTCAAGATTTTGAAACAATTTTGATAACGTTGCCTCTGCACGTTCATATACTTTTATAATAATCATCAATTGATATTTGAGCTGCACTGTTTACTTTTTTGTTTACCTGTAGTATTAAAACTATAGTGAGGATTTCGGTTAGATATTACGGATTTGACCTGTGACAATCCATTAACCCTTACTCTACCACGCGGCGATATTATCGCCGTTTTGGGTGTCCCATGTTTGGCCCGGTCTCCAAAGCGCATTTCCAAAAATGTGCTGGTACTCGAAAATATAAGCAGCATGGTCCCAGTGGGCGGCCCTGCGGTCCCGGAAGCGGAACGGGCCCTGCTGCTTGGAAGACAGAGGACACTTTAATAATCCTGCCTTGATTAACCCTTACTCTACCACGCGGCAATATTATCGCCGTATTGGTTGTTCCATCTTTGGCCCCGCCTCCCGAGAACATTTTTAAAAATGTGCTAGTGGAGTAAGGGTTAAGCATTTATCCCCGGGTGTAATTCCCTTCCGCGAAAATAGTCATTATGTTTGATATGAATAAATTGTTGTAAATGTCTAACATTCCATTTATAATAGGTTTCCTTTTCTCAATTTCATGTAGTCAAGACGTGTTCTGAATTACGATCACCAACCAATGGTGCAATCAGCTTCACAAATCGTTTTATTTACGGGAGCATAGCAACACTGACTTGTAACAATGGTTACGAACTTATTGGCGAAAACTCACGTGAATGCCAAGCAAATAAACAGTGGAATGGAAGGCTTGCAACATGTTTGGGTATGTAAAATAATCTGTAATTAAAGCGCCTTGAAATCAAATCCATCTTGTCAAATTCTATCCAGGGAGATGGGATGTCTCCACACTCCTTAACATATAATGCAATTAAAATAGGTCACAAAAAACAGGAAGAAGGACCTCGACCAATTAAATTTATGCTCCATGCATATTATGTATATATTTCAATTTCTGCAAACATGAAAGTATGTTCAAATTTACATCACATGTTATTGCCGTAAAACTCATCGCTTAATGTAGTTTCCATACATTGGGGAATTTTGTTCATGTTATATGAAACAAGTGTGATGTAAGTTGTGCAAAACAAATAACAACTTAAATTGGCAAGTGAAATAAAAAATGATTTTATAATTTTTCATCTTAAATATGATTCATTTCTACATAGTCTTGACCAAAGCTTAATGAAATTGTTTAGTTTTTAATTGAATGATCTTAAGGAAGGATATAAGGAAGTACAGTCTCATAAAGAGTTGAAAACAACTACAATTTGCTCTCAGTAACCTGTGCTGTCCAGTCGCATGGCAAAAATATTTTATCTGTCGTTATAGTTTCCATTGACCTATTTATTTAATCCAAAACCCAAGTCTATTCTTATTCATCATATAACTTATTGGCTTTGAAATTTATATGAATAACTTTTCTCTAGACACTCAAAACACTTCTGCTATCGAGAAATAGTGCAAATTATTTGAGCGAAAAATTGACATTCTTTCCTCAGACAATCTTGGACAAAACTGTTGGAACACTTTAGCTTTTTGAGATCTACATATGTTATAGTGTTATGTTTTTCTAAATATTGTTTCCGAGAATTGTAACCCTCTACCCCGTCCCGTCTTTTCAGTGTCGAATTTCTTCCTTTCTTAACGTCATTTCCAGGAAAAAGAGTAACAACGGCCAACATTGAATGGTGGTGGAGAGGGCAGACAATGCATATATTGAGGCAGGGAGGGGGACACTGGCGACGTCATCTGAATGAGAAAACTTTTCTTAAAATTCTTAAATATTAATTAGAATTAAAAGAGTAGAGATTGAAGAAAAAACTGAACAATTTTCCAGCATTTCTGGTTTCTAAATATGGAATAATTTTCAATAGAAGAAAAGCTTCATGAAAAACATCGAACATCTTTTTACCAAGTGTTTCAACTAGTTTTCTGAAAGATTGTCTGAGAAATTCCCCTAATATTCTTGAAGAAAATTTGCGCTTATTTTGTAAAAAGCAAAATACAAATCGAAAAGATATCCTAAAAATCTATCAATTGGTCCATTTTGCGTCAAATTGGTTAGGCAGTGTTAATTAAAAACGGACGTGGAGGGGAGGGGGTGGGGATATTGGAAAATACATTGTAGAAGGATAGAAAAACAGGAAGCGTCTTGAAAAATAAAAGAATGTCCAAAAAATTACATCAAGCTACTAAAGTTGTTAAAAGAGGGTTGAAACGACCTACAAAAAAGACAGTATTGAAGATTTATAAATGTTCAATTAGTGAAATAAGCTTGGTGGGGGCTCTACGCTGCGGTGGGTTGGGGGCCTTTGCGAGCGAAGCGAGCGTATAGCCTGATCGCAGAACGAGCAATCCCGTACTGTGGAGGCCATGGGCAGGTATGGTTTAGGGGGAAGCTCGTGGTGGGGTTTTTAGCATTTGTGAATTCTAATGTGGAATAATATACAATAGTAAAGTAGGTTTATAAAAAGCATTGCATTTTATGCCAAAAATTTGTCATTTCCGCTTCAACTGTTCAAATTAGTCAATTTTGTGTCAAATTGGTCAGACAGTGTTTAAGAGGGGAACAGAGGAGAGGAGGGTGATCGGTAAATACATTGAAGTATGATAGGGGATTATTTTTGTATATTATCTTAATATGAAAGAGCTCCACGGTCTACCCTAAACTTCAGGGAAAATATTATTGAAGATTCAAACTTTAGAAAAACAACGGTAGACCATTTCAGCACGCCTCTTTTAACTAATATCGGTGTATTACGCAATCAGTACAAAGGAATCGTAAGATAATATTCGAAGTTGAGAAAGAAATTAACTAAGAGATAAATTGATTAAACGACTTTACTGTGTTGATTTGTATAAAGATTTCACATAATTCGCAGCTCCACCATTCTTCCTCCTATTTTATTTCAATAATGGATGGCATGTTTTCAATCACATGTAGCAAGCGCAGCGGTGGGCTAGCGGATGACCTGAAATAAAAAAAAAGATATCATTTGTATAACCTTGTAAAAAATAATAATCCATTATAATAATAATCCAGTCTTTGCTTAAGTAAAATTATAACAAAATATATAATAGGCCTTTTCTTTACATTTGACTTCTCAACCGTATCAAGGTCTCACTTCTTACAATAAAATAAACACCAGATTAGCAAATCGATTTACTTTATGCTTCCGATTGCCTACCTGAATACTCAAATATAAATTTACGTGCAGGGCAGGATGGAAAAGCAAGAACTGTGCATCAGGTAAGGTTCTTTGTAATCGTGAATGATTACATAAATTATGGATGAATAAAGAAATCATACATATGTGAACAGAATTGGTTGTTTAATGATGTCTTATTTTTATTCTAAAGTTTTGTATTGTACAAAAAAATACATGTTCTTTTAAGCCTGTCCAGCATGGTGGTACTTGTACAAACAACGCCGGATCATATTTATGTACGTACGTTCCAGGAAGAAAAAGAAAAAAGTTGCACAATGAGTAAAATATTTGGTAATTTAAGGATGGTAAGGAATGGGAATGAATCAAGCAAACGCGCGGTCATAAGTTTATATATTTTATGTACAATATATACATATATTACAATATATAGAAAATATGAAACTTAAATTTTGGCCAACGTTTTGTTTTCCAGATATAAATGAATGCACCTCCACCACCATCATTTGTCAGAATGGCGGTTCATGCGTGAACACTGTTGGGTCATATACATGTACATGCAGGGTAGGATGGATAGGCAAAAACTGTACATTAGGTAAGCTGCTGGGTAATCGTAAATTGTAGCATTATTAACGAATAAAGAAACAATACGTATATGAATAGAAGTGGTTGACATGTTTAAACATGTTTTATTTTTACTGTAAAGTTGTGTATTGTACAAAAGAAAACAAATCCAAGCCTTGCCAGCATGGTGGTGTTTGTACAAACAACGCCGGATCACATATGTGTAAATTGTGGATTGGGTAAGATATAATTAGTAACTGAATGATCGTAAGGAAGGATATGGGGAAGTACAGTCTCTAAAAAAGTTGAATGCAACTATAATTTGCTCTCAGTAACTTGTACTGTCCTGTCTCTTGATTTAAATATTATATCTGGGGGTAAGTCCTTACCCTACACCTTGGTAACAAAAGTTACCTTTGTTGAGCAGAATCATTTACGGTGACGCTCTTCGTCAGTGCGAACCAGGCAAAGCATGGAGTGATAGGAAGACCAGTTTTTTCAAAAAATAAACTGCACTAATATCCATGAGATATAATTTTATATAAAGTGCAAAACATTTACAACAAATTCCAAGGTCACACGGTAGTATATCATACAAATTACAAAAAAATATGCAAAATGATGCATGAGATTTATAATGTGTTACCTTGTTGTTACAACTCACGTAAATGCCAAGCAAATAAACAGTGGAATAGAGAGCTTGCAGTTTGTTCGGGTATGTAAAATAATCTGTAATTACCGCGACTTGAAATCAAATCCATCTTGTCAAATTCTATCCAGGAGATTGGATGTTTCCACACTCCCAAACATATAATGCAACTTAAAATAGTTCGCAGAAAACAGAGGTAAGGACCTCGACCAATTAAATTAATGCGCCATGCATATTATGTATAAATATTAATTTCTGCAAACATGAAAGTATCTTCAAATTCACATCACCTGTTATGACCGTAAAACTCATCGCTTAATGTAGTTTCTATACATTGGGGAAGTGTGTTCATGTTATATGAAACAAGTGTAATGCAAGTTGTGCAAAACAAGTAACAATTTAAATTGGCAAGTGAAATAAATATATGATTATTAAGACAAAGAGATACCGCACACCATTGGCCGTCCGTTGACTATAATTTATAAATTACTAGCGCCTTTTATGTAATTAATTTTCAATGGTAAAGCGTAATAAGTTCGTATATTTGAAGACAAAAATCGTTGCTTTCTTTAGATGTAAATGAATGTAACTGCAACCCTTGCCAGCATGGTGGTTCTTGTTCAAACAGCGCCGGATCATATACATGTACGTGTGTTCCAGGAAGGAAAGGCAGAAATTGTGGATTGGGTGAGATATAATTGGTAATTGAATGATCGTAAGGAGGGATATAAGGAAGTACAGTCTTATAAAAAGTTGAATGCAACTACAATTTGCTTTCAGTAACTTGTACTGTCCTGTCTCTTGATTTAAATATTATATATGTAGAGGGGGAGGGTGGGGAAGTTACCTTTGTTGAGCAGAATCATTCAAGGAGACGCTGTTCGTCAGTGCGAAACAAGTAAAGCATGGAATGGTAGGGAGACCAGTTTGAAAAGTAGGCTGTTCTAATATCAGTGAGATATAATTTCATTTAAAGAGCAACGGATTTACAAAAAAACCAAGGTCATCCTGTAATACATCATACAAATTACATAAAATATGCAAAATGATGCATAAGATTTATAATGTGTTTTCTAGTTGGTGTGTGTTTAAACTATTTTGATGAAATGTTTT
>JAIGNY010000981.1:0-39264 GCA_020152595.1 Chiridota heheva | reverse complement strand
CATGTTGTTGAAGTTGGGGACAAAAGCCCGGCCCCCCTCATTTTGGCCAGCAGCGCGTTGAAGTCCGCTGCCAGGGCCACCGTTGTCGCGGCCGCCGTATCCGCCTGCTCCGGCATCTTCGATACCACACCCTTCTTGCCGACATCCGCCAGGTTTGACAGGCCGACAACAGACCCCGCCGCCCCGTGCGCAACAGTCCGCGCCTTGTGCGCCATCAAATTGTTGTTCAGGCTGGAGACATCCCCGAGAAGGCGTGCTATCTCCTGGTTTTGCGCCAGATCGTTCGTTTCCAGCCCTTTTACCCTGCCATCAATCGCTGTCACCGTTTTGGCAGTAACATCCACCGGGTTTCTGGCAGACAACACCCGCTCATACAGCGCCCCCAAAAAATGCACCGCAGGCCTGGTGAGCAAGCCGTTCTCCGGAGAAGTCCACTCCTGGGGAACTCTGGGAAGCCTGCTGCCGGCGGTGCCGCTCATGGCCCCGCCTCCAGGTATGCACCGTTAATCGCAATCGGCACCGGCGCGGAGGTAAACAGGCGAAACGATCTGCCCTTGGTGCGCCCCAGCCTGCGCACAATCTTGCGTTTGTCGTGTTCGCCAACCCGGCCCATGGAGACGTGTCGCGGCTTGCTCCAGGTCCAGCCCATGTCGTCCGACCACTGCACGGACAGCATTGGATCCTCAGTGTCGGAGAGTGTTGTCGCGCATGCACTCTTGTCCACCTCCGGCTGCGTGGTCCCACACCCATTCTCCATGTCGATCTCCAGCGCGGAAATTCTCAAATAGTTTTTCCCGGCAAACACAGGCGCGGAGACTGCCTCGCGCCGAATCCTCAAACCATCGTCATAGCAATAATCGAGGTCCAGCCGATACACCTTGCCGCTTTCAGACCCGCCCGCGTAAATCCGATTGTTGTGCCGAATGGCGCAGCACGTGAAATGCGCCCCATATTCGTAATGCCGGCAGTCATGCCGGACAACTCCCTTGAATACGCCCCACTCATGCCACAGGCCAGACGTTGCGTCATATACCCAGGTCTTGTCCGCACCGGGGATCCACAGGCAGTAAAAATTATGCCCCTCCATCTCATAGGTATAGGCGTAGGCGTCCTGCAGGTCGTGCTGCGTCAGATCGTATTCCACAGCGTGATTGGAGATTCGCACAGGCGAATACCCGGCGGCCTGATAGACAATGCGGTCGTTGGCGAGCCAAAACACGGAATTATCCATTTTCGCGGCGGTGCCGGCGGCGGCAATGCCCAGCTCGATAAACGCGCCACCCATGCGCGCAAACGGAAAGTCCGGATCGCCTGTGTTGACCCACACCTCAATGGTTTCCTCGCCAAACAACCACAGCTCGCGATGATCGCTCAGTATTGTCACGATATTGTCCGGCTGGGTCTCGGCCGACGCAAACATCAGCGGATCCCAGGTCTTGCCGTCGTATAGGTCGGAGATGTAGAACTGATTCGAGTCCGCCTTGTGGCAGATAAAATATCCGTCCTGGAATATTACGGTAGCGGACCCGTAGAACCCGGCCGATTGAATAGGCTCCAGGATGTCGTCATCGTCATCCTTGTCTTTGCCCTCCTCGTCCTTGCCATCCTCGTCCTTCAGGGCGTCCTTGTCTACAATCCAACCCTCGCGGCCATTGACGATGCAAAGCTGCGCACCATTGTCCGAAATAGAAACGCCGGAGCCGAAATTTTTGCTCGCCAGCAGAGTTTTGCCGCCATCGTCGGCCACCCTGTAAAGACCGATTTCCGTCACGACATACAGGTCGCCGCCCATGGTGCGCATCGCCTGTGCGCTGGTGTTGTCCAGCTTGGCGTGCAATCGGGATCCGGGCGTGCCCATTAGCGCGATTGGCCCCTTAGCGGATTGCGGCTGCACCTGCGGAAACAGGTTTATCAGCCGCTCGATGGTCGATCCCCATGCGCGCCGATCCTTGCTTTGCGAGGCAAAGTAGATCGGCTGCATTAGAAATACCAGGGGCGGTAGCCCACTACATCGCCGCTGCCGCCTTGAAGTTCGCGGTCGGTGCGCAGAGTGGGAACCCGCGTGTTCTGTATCTTGATGTTGGACAACGCGCCGGAGGCTATAGCCGCCACCTCGGCCGGGGCGTTCAGGTTGTAATCCGGGGCCAAGCGGACGGCGAGGCTATAAATCAATGCCTCCAGATAGCCGGGCGGCATATCCACGGACACGTTGGCGGCCAGCGGCGGCGGGACCACGCCCGCCCTGGTTGCGCTTACCGTAATGCTCGCCTCGTCAGCAATCGCCCCGGAGCATTCTCTCTCTCCCGTATCAATCGCCAGCGTTTTGATATTTGTCGGTGGACAGAAACTTGCAGCTCCGCACTCGCCCAGCATTTCCGCGAACGGCAGCAGGGCTTTCAGCGTCAGCGTATAGGTGTCTTCGCCTGGCGCAGCATCAAGGTAGAAAGTGGTCAGCGGATAACCTTTCTCCCAATACAATACCGACGGACGCCCGAAGCGACGCCCGTGGTTCCTCGTTCCACGGGAGTATTCATGCAGGCCGATTACGTCCAGCGGGTAATCCATCGAATCGCCGGTATTGACCCAGGCCGCGTGAATCGCCATCGCGCGCGGCGAGTCCAAGTCCCCGCACGGACCATAGCTATAAATGCGCTGATCCTTTTGCAGGGAAAACCATTGGTGGGTAACGGACGGGATTAGCAGGTGCTGGTTGCTCCAGCCCTCAACCATTATGGCCAGCGCCCGCAAGCCGTCTTTCTGCTCGTCCGGGGAGATATCCTCTCCGGACTGCTTGACGCCAAGCTTGGCCAGCGCGTCCCGAACTATATCAACCGGCGTGACCCGCATCAGCCGTCATAGTTCCAGTTGCTACCGTCCCATCTGGCCGTGCGGCCGTTATCCAGCAGCGCGACATCGCCGTCCCACCACTCTACCGGATCCGGCGGGGCTCCACTCGCGTACTGCTCGCGCAGATCGGTGATATTGCGCGGAGCCGCGCCTTTTGACGCCTGCTCGGCCTTGATCGGGAATTCCGCCCAACCATCTTCGGCAAGCTCTTTGACCCGCTCCTCGGCGCTCTCTTTGGTCTCGGCCTGAAACAGTCTGCCGCCGGGCTGGTCCACGTGAAACATCCAAAATGGGTACATGCTGCCTCCTTAAATTACTCTGATTGCTCAACATAGCCCCGGCCACCCGTGGGCAGCCGGGGGTTGATTTAGACGATTGCCTGGGGCATTGCACCGTAAATCTTCACGGCGAACTCAGGCTCGATCAGCTTGATTGCGCCCAGCAGGTCGATGCGCTGGAAGCTCTCAAGGATCTTGCCGTCAAAGCCTTTGATGTAGCTGGCCGTCGCGCCGGTGCGCCCGTCGCGCACAGTGCTGTAGTTGCCGGCGGGGCAGCCTTCCGGCTTCTCCAGCCCGACATCCTGGCCGACAATTGCGTGCTTGTGAAAGAAGTACGACTGCGAGTAGGTCTTCCCGCTCTCGCCGTATACCTTCACCACCGCGTTGTCCGCCGGCAGGTCGGTTACCGTCTGGTAGTTCTTGAGCGAAACCACCTGGCCCTCTTCGTTGACCGTGGTCATGGTGCCGTCGTTCAACTCGGGATAAATCAGCACTTCCGCGGCTCCGGCACCATCGCTTGTAACCGGCGCTTGCACCACGAACTGCTTGAGCTGCAGCATCGGCTGCTTGGTGATTGGGTGTACACCGCTCACGCCCTGCAGCCAGATCACGTCACCCTTGTTAAAGATGGTCTTGCTGTGCGCAGCGCCTTTCAGCGTTAGCCGGTTGCCTTTCTGGTTCGCCCCATCCACCTGCAGGGTTGATCCGGTGTAGTCGCCAACGGTATGCGGCGGGATGTTCTCCGACTCGGCGATGCGAAACCCATCAGATCGCCGCTGTAGCCCTTGGTCAGCTCCTCCCTCTGGCTGGAACGCGGCAGATCCTTGATCTGGTCCGCGAGCACGCCGTAGGTGTTGGAATCGATCACCGCGTTGCGCATGGACTGCGGAACGCCGGCGGCGTTCATTAGTCCGCGGGCGTTGGCGAAATACATAAAGTCGCCGGGAACCTGGCCGGGCGTGCCGACCGCCCACGGGACACCGCAAACGGTACTGGCGATGGCCACGTCATAGCGAGCGCAGACATCATTGAAGCCCGCCTTAACGTGGCGGCCGTAGAAGTCCAGCAGATCGAAACGAGCGGTGGACAACGGCACCTCGAAGCCGGTATGCCGGTGGAAGTTGACGCGAACCTCGGTCTCGCGGTCAACGATTGGCTGTGCCTGGAAGATCGGGCCTTCGGCGCTGCCGCCGCGGGCCGGGCGAAGCATCCGCAGCCGCGAGCCCTTGCCCTTTACGAACTGGATTTTGGATTTGTCGCGATAAACCAGCGGGGCGAAAACGCTTTCGTGGCGGAAATCCACCAGGGCGCGGCGCAGCAGGGCTTCTTCGCGAGAGATTTTTGCGGAAGTAGACATGGTTTTGTCCTCGTCGAAATTGAAACAATGGCTTGTCTCTAACGCGGACACGCGGATAATCGCGGCAACCACCTGCCGCTACGGCCGCCCGTGACGTGGACGCTACGCTACGGCTCTTCTTACGCCCTTTTCGCGGGGCGCGCATTCGGTTTGCCCTTTTTTGCGCGCAGCGGCGGCGCGGAAAAGTTCCTAACCTCGTGATTTCCCAGTGGCGGCGCGGAAAAGTTCCTAGTAGTTGATGCTTTAGACAGGCTGGCCCCCACCCTAGCGGGGCATCGCATCTACCAAAGATTGCCGCGGCCGGTCGTGCGCTTGTCCATGGCGTCGATGCTGAAATCATCCCCGCCATCATCCCCGCCGCGCAGCGGCCTGATCGGCTCCGGCTTGATCTCGCCCATATTGCGGCCGGGGGATGCGCCCATGTCGATGGCAATCTGGTGAATGGTCGCGGCCTGGATCTTGGCATCCGCTCGCGCCAGCGCCGCGACATCCGCCGGGCGGCGCGACATCGCATAGGCGACCTGGGCGGCGTTCGGCTCTCCGGCCAGGGCTCTGACCATCTCGGGCGTGAACGGCGCGCCTCCGGCCTCTGGCTGCCGGGAGATTGAATCCGTAAAGTCCTTCGGCTTGTCGCTCCACGCGGCGGCTCTGTCCATGATGGTGTTGACCGCCTGGGCGGCCGCATAATCCGGCGCGGCGGCCGGCGGGCCTTGTTCGGCCTTCGCCTGCTCGTACTCTTCGGTAGTGTCGTAGTCCGCCGGGTCGATGGTATCCTGCCTGGCGGCGGACAGTTCGGCCTGCAGCCTGGCGTTTTCTTCCTCCAGTGCTCCTGCACGGACCTTATAGCTATTGCGCTGATCGATTACTTGGCGAATGCGCTGCTTGACGGGGTGTTCATCGCCCTCCGCCGGGGCTTCCCCGTCTTCTTCTCCTCCAGTAGGCTCGTTCTCAGCGCCCGCTCCGATCTCTTCCGGCGCTGCCTTTTCCTCTGTTTTGACTTGCTCCTCACCTTGCTGCCCCTCCTGTTTGTTTTCCGTTGCAGCGGGATCCGCCCTAGGTGAGCCTTTGCTGTCTTCGTTGCTGCCGGTCACGACCTCCATTTCCTCCATTTCCTGCTCAATCTCATTGCTCATTGGTGGTTCTCCGCTGTTGGTTTGCCTGGATGACTTCCGCAAATGCGGTCGCTACTTCTTCTTTCACCGCTTCTTCGATCACCGGTGCCAGATCGCCCATGTTGGCGCGGAACCGCTGGTCGGCAATGTTTTCCATCTGCCCCGGTTGCGCCTGCAGGCTGGCTATTTCCGCTTGCGCCTTGGCGACATCCGCCCCCGCCCTGGCCTTGACGGCTTCCAGTTGGGCCTGCTCCTTCTGTAGCTCCATCTCCACCTTTTGCGCCTCCAGTTGCTCTTCCGGGCTGGGTGGCGGCTTGGGCATGGATTCCATCTCTTGTTGCCGCTCCTGCAACTGCGCCGGCGTGAGCGCCTGCGGTGGGGCGGTATTGCGCATGACCCGTGCAAACTCTTCGGCGTACGGCCAATCCTGCATTTTGGCAAAAATCGGCATGATTACCGGTGTCAGATTGGGCGCGGCCTGCATCACCTGGGTCAGCATTTCGCTGGCCTGCTGCTGCTGGGTGGAGAAGCTCGGCCCCATGCTCACCTCCACATCATATTTGCCGTAAGACAGATCGTGGATCAGATGTTTCTCTCCGGTTTCGCCGTCCACCACGGCATGATTGATCTGCACCGTGTCGTCGCCACCGGTCAGGGTCCGTATGCGCTGCGTCTTGTCGGCGTCATACACCCTTGGGATCAGATCCACCAAGACTTTTCCCAGTCGGCGCATTGCTCGGCCCAGGGCGTCCGGGAATTCCTGTGTAGCTTCGTCACCTTCGCGCTGCCGGGCCATGATTGCCCGGCCGCTTGTTTCGTTGCTGCGCGCGCCCAGGGATGCGTCAAAAACACCGATGGTGGATTTGATGTTGTCGTTGGCCGCCAGCGCGGTCTGCAGCTCCGCCGCCGGCATTTGCGCCATCGGCTGCCGCTGTGGCGCGCCGTCCTGGTTCTTGTTGTACGGCAGGTAGGCCAGGTTATCGACGTTCGCGCGCTCGTACAGGCTCTCGTAGCCCTCGAACGCTTCCGCCTGGCCGACAAATGGCGCTTTCGGCTGCAGGGCGACCATTTCAATCGCCTGGGACATCTGGTAATTGTAGGAGCGCTGCGCGTCCTTGGCGTGACGGATCAGGCTTTCAAACGTTTTGCGACCGCCCACCAGCAGCTCCGGTCCCGTGACCGGCACCAGCGGGATGGTCGGCGTCAGCCAGTCGCGCTCCTTCTCCAGGGTGCGATAGCCATTGATTAGACGCCACCTCACCTGCCAGGATTTAATCTCCCGCACCTCCAGCGGCTCCATGCCCTTGGCCGCCAGATCGTCGATCACCGCTTCATCGTCAATCACCGACCCGTCCGCCAGCCGGTAAATCTTTTTCGTCACCGGAGCCCGGTAGAAATACTCAACAATGGTGACGTTGCCGTTTTCGGTGTCGTACCAGCGGTAGGTGTCGTCGCCAGTCAACGTGTAGTCCGGTATCTCCGACTCGCCGTAACGGGCCTTGTACTCCTGCTCGGAAATGGTCTCCAGAACAAACGCGTATTCGGCGTCCGAAAAGTCCACCTCCCTGGCGTCCGGATCCATGTAAACCGATGTCGGGCTGTAGATGGACCGAATCAGAATGTCCTGCTCGAAGGAGTGGTTATCCACAAAGTCGGTCGCCACCCGCAGCCAGCCGACTGACCCGGCTACGCAGTGTTGCAGCGCCCTGGCGTAGTGGTCCCTGGCGTTGGACACGGATTCGATGTTGCGGATAATGCCGTCGTAAATCTCATGCAGGGCATAGTCCTGCTTTCCGGCGACGTTCGGGGCTTTGACCTCCATGCCATCCACCGGGTGGGTGGTAATTGCCGGAGGGTTTGATCGCACGCCGCCCACTACCTGGCGGACATACTTGGGGAGTTGGTTGAAGGTGAGTTGCGGGCGGCCTTTGCGGGCTCTGGTGGCGTCATCCTCCCACTGCTCGCCGGAAAGAAACGCTACGTCTTCTCGCAGCAGATCATAAACCGGCTCCCAGAACTGGCGCGCTCGCTCGAAACGCCGCCGGGCCTGGGAATGGAAACGCTCTTCGCGGTCTACCCCAGGCTCCAGTTTGAGCGTGTCAACGGGAGAGGTGTCCCGCATTTACGGCGCGGCCGGTGTGGGGCGAGAATGTATTCCGGTGTCGTCTATGTTGCTTGTCACGCCGGGAGATCCGAGGCGCGATGCTTCTGGTAAGCGGCAAGCTTGTTCAGTACCGCATCCAGCCCGGTCGCGGGCTCGCCTCTCCAGGTAAAACGGCCATCTGCATTGATCGCCTCTTCGGCCAGGGCGAGAATGTCTTTCGCCACCAGGAATTCGCTCGGATAACTACCGCCCAGCAAGTCGAACAGTCTGCCGATGACGCGTCCGTCGCCGCCGTCCAGCTCAGACAGCCCGATAACCATCAGGGCGCGGCGCAGCACTAGCACCCTATCGGCCGTTTCCCCCAAGCCGCTGCTCGCGTGAAGCTGGCTCAAAAGCCATTGTTTGTTAGTAGTCGCCATGAAGCCCCCTCCGGTTTAAGCCTGTGTGCCGCTGCCGCCGGCACCGGTGGCAGGCGGTGCGTTGGTTACCGCGCCGACGGAGCCGGTCTGCGGAACATCGGTAGAGACGTGCCAGCCGTCGCGGAACTCCAGCTTCTTGACCAGGTAATTGGGCTTGTCACCGTAAGCGACAATGAAGTCCCCCGCTTCTGGCGCGGCGCAGCCGGAGACCCGGAATAAAATAGGGGTGGCGTCGGCATATTTGTACCAGATTTCAGCGTTCTGGGTGTCCGGATCATACTTGTCCGGAGCCTCGATAGCCGACAGTTTGGATGCGTCGGCGATTGCCATCGCCCGACATTTCTGCCCCGTGTTGCGCTGAGAATAGAGTTTGAACGTGGCTGCCATGAGTGTAATCCTTTTGGTTGATCGGTGAGTGCGGACTATCCTACTCGCATCGCGCCCCGCCCACATTAGGCAGGTCAGCGCCCCATCCACCCTCCGCCGGAGCCTTCCGCCGGCAGCACGATCTTGCGGTCTTTCAGCACCTTCTCGGCAAGGGTCAGCCCCACGCAATCGCCGCCGTCCGGGCTGGCCAGACCGCGCTTTTTCATGTCCTCCTTTTTCTCCAGTACAATCTGGTTTTTTGGCGAGAACAGGTATTCGATATTGGACAAATCCTCCGCCAGGGCTTCATCGTCCGCGGGCAGGTCGCCATCTTCCATCCAGTCTTTCATGCGCCCCCACATTTCGGCGCGCTTGTTAAAATACTTCTCCTTGTCGTCCGGCGTGCCGCCGCCATTCACTTCCTGCACCTTGTAGCCCCAGCTTCGCAACTGATCGATCACGCCGCCGCCAACGCCAACCCCATCTACAAATGTCGCGTCGATGTTTTCATCGTCTATGGTCCGGGCGACCTCCCTGGCCAGCGTAGTGGTCGCCAGGCCGCGAAAATAACGCAGCGGAAACATTTTTCGCCCCTGGCGGATCCCCAGCGCGGACCGGTCATCGCCGAATCGCGCTACGTCCACGCCCAAAACACGAGGCAATGACTCGAACCCTTCCGCCTGCCGGAGCTGCGCCTCATGCACTCGCCCGGATGATATAAACTGACCGCTGGCCTGGCGCGGGAACTTCCCCAGCCAGCGCACGCGGACATAATCGGAGTCGATCCCGTAGTCGTCTACATCCTGCTGGATGCGCTCCTTGTTGGTCATTTTGGCATCGCGGGAGTCCACGCGCCGGGTATTCCAGCGGTGCGCGAATCGGCCCCAGCACTGCCGGAACCTGCCGGTATTGCGGGTCGGGTTGCCAAACACGAGCCACATTGCCCCCGGCGTGGTCATGGAACCCGATGTAACCTCCCATATCTTCCCTGGAATGACCGACGCCTCGTCGTAAATGGTGCAGACGTGCCTGGCGTGCAGCCCTGCAAACGCCTCGCTGTTGGCTTCGGAGTTGGGCACCGCCGAGGCGAACCAGGTCTCCGGATGGTCTGCCTGGAAGAACTGGGTGGCCGTCCACTTGAACCAGTGGTGGTGAATCAACCGCTTGTGCCACAGCGCCAGCTCGCGCCAGGTTTTTGTCTTTAGCTGATTTTGGGTGTTGGCGGTAACAACCGCCGAGAGATTGAACCGGGTAGACATCAGCCAGAGCAGGATGATGGCCACCAGGGCGCTTTTGCCCGGACCATGCCCGGAGGCTACCGCGAACTGCAGTGGCGCGTCCGGATCCTTGTGGATTGCGTCGCCCAGGTCCGCCAGGTAATCGCGCTGCCATTCGTCCAGCCCGTCCGACTCGGCCAGGTCGCCATGGCCCCACTTGAAACACTCCTCGGCGAACAGAAGCGGGTTGTCGTAATAGTTTTCCCAGAAGTGTTCAGCGAGGTCTTTGTCGCGCTCAGTGCTTTGTGGCTCTAGCATTTTCCGTCTTTACGGGCCTTGCGCGGTCCAAAATGCTGGCGTAGTCCACCTTGGTGTTGATGTTGATGTTGGTCTCGGTCTTGTCTCCGTACCGCCGACGGTCCATCGTGCCGGCTAACCGCTGCAGCGCGTGGATCTGCTTGTTGTAAGCGGATCGCTGCACCTTTGTCAGCCCGATGTCGCCCAGCTTTTCAATGATGAGGGCGAACGCCTTCTCGAAGCAGATCATGGCTCGCATATCGAACCCCGCGTTGTACAGCTTGCGCAATTCCGGGTCGTCGCGAACAGCGGCATAAAATGCCTCTTCACGCAAACCGTATTTCTTCAGCCCGCTACTGACCGTTTTACCAACAGCCAGGCAGGTTATGATCTTCTTGGCCTTTTCGATGGCGGCCTTCGTTGGGACGCGGGGAGCGCTCATTTTCTCTCAACCCCTACCTTCCCCTTTGTCAACCCCTTCGTCAACCCCTGCAGTTGCCCTGCCGCCTGTTCCAGCAGATCGACGGAGAGCGCGACTGCGTAAGTGTCACCGTGGCAGTCGTGCAACCGGTTCGCCAGCCCTGAATGAGCGTACGGAATTCAGTTAGGGATGGCTTGTCGGCTTCATCGACGCCAGCGCCCCCTCTTTATATCACCACCGTCCGACCACCAAGCGATGGCCGCGTAGCGATATCAAACAGCCCCTTCAAATTTTCTTCAGATATATCCATTTATATTGTCCTCATCGACAAAAGGTTTCTCCCCGCCATCCGGCTGCAATATACTCCGGTGCCAGTTTAACGATGCGCTGTTTATACTTATGCGTCTGCATACAGTTCGCGTGTGCCCGCAGGCATCGTCCCGCCTTGAATTCTTTGCGGCTCCATCCCGGTCCGGCGTTATACCCGTGCAACGCCCAGCGGTATTTATCACAGGGATCATCGGTCACGATACGCCAGAATGCAGACTGCGCATATACCCAGCCTGCATAAGCAACTCGTTCGATGCGCCGGCCCAATCGCCGGACAGGTGTAAACGGCGCTGCCACTCCTTTCCAGTCGCCGGGGTAAACTGGCTCAAACCCGCCGCGTACTTCGACCGGGCGGTCTCCTTCCAGGCGCTCTCCGCCTGCACTTGCGCCGCGAGAAGAGCGGGCACCTGCAGGCCCATCTCCACGCCCCAATGACGCATAGAGGCGCTGTATATCTGCCTCTGGTACTTCTTCGCCGCTCTCGGAATCTCCGCATACGCAGGCAAAGCGATGGCAGTTGCCACAAAAAAGAGGGTCCACTTCATCGGTCATATCGCCAGCGACATGCTTAGCATCGTCGCGCAGATGTAAGCCATCCGCCGGTTGTTAAACGATTCAGTGCCTTTGGCTTCGCGGTCAACCCATGCGTGCAAAGCCGCCCCGCCCATCGCGCCGAGCAGAATGACGATCAGCTTGAAGGCGATCATCTCGATTACTATCATGTCCATTTTAAGTAGGCCTCGGTGTTGGTGCAGGTGTAGGGCAACCGCCCTCGCAAGAGCCGCCCTCAGCCGTTGCTTCCGGGTCCGCGGTGATTTCCGTGTCCGGCTGATTCTCCGCGCTGCTGCCGCTGCCAGACGAGATATCTCCGATTTCGGAACATCCGGCAACGACCAGCAATACGGTGACCGCCAAAGCCAGCATAAGCGCCAGCGGGAACATAAAATTTACAGTTCTTTCTCTCATGGGTACGTCCTCATCGACGGGTAATATTTATGGATGGTCGGTTCCTGTTTCTGCTCGGTAATGTTGTTCGCCGCCTCTCCAGTATACTGGATCGACACCGTGCTAACCGCGCTATCCGGCGGCGGGTGTTTCCACTCCGCGTGGACGGACAGCCCGCAGCCAGCCAGCCAGACCAGCGCGAATAAAACTATTGCCGCGATATGCGCGATTGTCAGCCATCTCTTTTCTAAATCGGTCACATGTCTTACCCTCATCGATAAGCAGGGGCTGTGCACCGCCCCCTACCACATGCCGGATGAGCGGCTTGCGGATTAGTTAACCGCCTCATCGCGGCGTCCATTCGTGCGCAATACACTCAGCTCTTCCAATCGCTGCAGTCGCGCCTCAAGTTCCCATCCTTTGCGCTGCATCGTCGCCGCCCAGCGCCACAGCCCCGCAACCGCCAGCGCCAGGAACGGCATTACAATCGCCGCCAGCGCCTCCAGGTGCGTCACACCTGGTATCCGCTTCCGTACATGATGTAAAACGCACTAGCCGGAATAAACACCTGAACCTCCGGGTGTTCGACGTAGCGAATGACCTTGTCTCCAAGCTTTGGTGTCACGCCCTCCTCGATCTCTATGTCGCTCATGTCCTCACCCGCTACATACTCCCGGACATTGACGTTGTTCAGCCGGTGGTACAGGCTCCAGATGCTCATGTTTTAATAATCCAGTTTAGATAGATTGTCGGCTGCATGTTGTTATGGCCGCCGCCACCGCCAATGCCCGCCGCCGTCATCGCCGGAGTCACTGTTGCGCTGGCATGCACGTGTCCCCCACCCGATGGTACGTTGTGGTCGTGCGGGGTGGGGCCAGTCACCGCAACGGATAAATCGTGCCAGTGCATTCCGCCTTTAGGTGTATTTCGGTTGCTAAAGTTGGTTGGGGTGAACGCGGTACGTCCCGCCCCCGTGCTGGTGGCGAACACGTCCAGAGAATGAACATGCCCTCCTGTGCTGGCGCTGAACCTGATGGCTGTTCCATGCGCATGAGCGTGCCGCTCGCCTGACGTCCTATGTGTATGGTTGCCACCGCCGGTAATGCCGTGCTTGTGGGCTCCACCGCTAATAACGTGAGTGTGGCCCGGCATCTGCGCCGTAGTTAGGATAACGCTTTTCTCGCCCTCCTTAACACCCACTGCTTTGGTCGCGGACGCCCCGGCCGCTACCCGGTCGCGCATATCCGGAAGGTCGAACGTGGTGGAGCCGTCGCCCGCGCCGTGAGTGTCTCCTATGGCGGCGTACAGCTCGCTGTATTGCTGCCGGTCCACTCCCGCTCCATCGCAGATCAAATATCCGTGCGGCGCGGTTGCGCCGCCAAACACTTTCATGGTTCCGGCCGGATCGCCCCGCGGAACAAAAATCTTACCGTCACTGGCGCTGATAATCGCGGCATTGTCCGCGTCCGAGGATACCGCGGTAGGCCCTTCCGGACCGGGCTGTCCGGCGGCGCCGGTGTCGCCCTTAGCGCCGGGATCCCCCTTAGCGCCGGGATCCCCTTTAGCGCCGGCGTCGCCGGTGTCCCCCTTAACGCCGGTGTCGCCGGGATCCCCCTTAGCGCCGGCGTCGCCGGTGTCCCCCTTAACGCCGGTGTCGCCGGGATCCCCCTTAGCGCCGGTGTCGCCGGGATCCCCCTTAGCGCCGGCGGTGTCGTGATCCGCCCAATCCGTGTCGTGATCCGCCGAAGACTTTTTAACTAGCGCCTGGCCAAGAACGCCGCCCGCGGGGAGCATGGGGAACTCTACCGGGTGATGGTGATCGTCGCCGATAAAAAGCTTCTTGTCGGAAACGTTGGAAGCAAGCTGCCCGGAGTCCAGCGCGTGGGGCGTCCTGCCGCCGGTGAAAGATCGTAAAATCCTAACCAGAGAGGGCCCCAGAGATCGCGGATTAGAACGTGGGTTAGAATGTGGGTTAGAGGCCATTAAAACGTGCCTGCATCCAGTATCGCGCCGTTAATGTTGGGCACGGTTGCGCCGCTCTTCATGGTGAGGCTCAAAGCATCGACAATCGCCTGGTTGCCCATCTGCAACTGCCCGGACATGGCGCGGGTTCCATCCAGCTTCAAAAATCCGCTGGTATCTATTTCGGCCTGGCCGACAAGGTGCCAATGCGTCCCGTCGTAATGCAGGCTGTCCCGGTTGCTCGCCGTTTTTCCGGCCAGGTCTCCCGCCGTGAACGCATAACCGGCGGCCAGCCCCTCCACAATCCAGAAATACCCCTGGGACGGCGAGGGCGTGATCGGGTACTCAGCGCCGCTCGATGGCGCAAACGCCCCTTGAAACTGCTGCCCGTGCGCCACCGCGTCGGGGATGACGGACATATCCAGCTTACCGGCCGCCGCCAAATGCACCAGCTTGTTGGCGTCCGCGCTGCCGTGTGAAGCGGACACCGATTCAATAACCTTCTGAATCCAAGTGCTGGCTTTCAGAGTTTTCGGCGCTACCGCTTTATTGTCTACAACCCCGGCGTCGGTTTCCGCCTGCGTGGCATACGGCGGCGCTGTCACGGCCGGAAGCATACTCGCGTCGATCTTGCCCGAAGAGCCCAGCAAGATTATTTTGCCGGCATCCGCGTTGCCGTGTGAGGCGGACACCGCCGCGATAATTTTTTGAATCCAGGTGCTCCCCTTCAGCGTCTTGGGGGAAATCGCTTCCGCGGCCGCGGTGCCCGCATTAACGTGTTGCTGGGTTGCGAACGGCACACTACCGCCCAGGCTCGTCCAGCTTGCGTCTGTACCGGAGGCCGCATGATTGGTCAGAATATACGCTTGCGCGGGCGAGCCGAACGTAGCCGTCACCACGTCGCCGGACAGTGCACCGCCGGCCGCCGCCCAGGCGGTATACGCCGCGCCGATATTCCCGGTGCTGTTGTGCGGAGTCAGGTCGATGCTTTGCGTGCTGACGGTAATCCCGGCCGCGCTGTCATGCTGCTCAAACACTCGCACCCAGTTGCCGCTCAGGTAGGCATAGAGCGCCGGACGGGTATCGCCGGCAACGGCTCCTTTCAGGTTGATGGCAAGCTGCCCCTCTCTGCCAGCGGTGGTCGGGCCGCCAGGAGTCCCGGTCACGCGGCGTAATATCTGTACGATTGAACTCATGGTCTTTATCCTCTAAAAATTACCCGCATCAATGCTGTCCGCTGCCTGCCAATCAGGCGACGCATTTGCTACTAACACTTGCCCCTGGTGAACCGGGCTCGGGATATTAACCGCGCCGAGCTGCGCCCACCCCGCATTTTCGCGCGCATACGCCCGCCCATCCTCCGGCGCTTCCGGCACCATCTGCACCCAACTGCCGTCAGGCGCTTTGATCTTGACGGTCTGTATGGCCATCAGCTATCAAACCAGATTGCGCCGCAAGCGGCTCCTGCCGGCTCCAGCGGCTGGCAATAGACTTCCGCGGCCCGCCGCCAACCGCCGTCGCGCCTGCCGTAACTATGGCTGTCTACCGGGGCATCGCCGATCCCGGCAACATGGGACATGTGCATCCAGGACAGTTTGTCGGTCCCGGCGGGCGACACCAACAGCACAGGCTCGATAACCGGCGCTGCCGCATCCGGTAATTTAGCCTTGCTTCCGGACACTAGGCGCGCGGTGTCGTAAGCGCGGTTGGTGTCCGTAGGCGGCGGAGGGGCGGGCGGAGGCGGGGCGGGGTCCGGAGCGGCCGCAACGGGCGCGCGTTTTTTTCCCAGCCCCATGGCCATGCGGAAGGCGTTGCCGACGCCGCGTCGGAGCGGCGCGGGTGGCGACAACGGGGCCGGGGGCGGCTTGACGGCCGGGGGCGGCTTGACGGCCGCCGGGGCCGGGGTCCGGTCTGCGCTGCGCGCCGCCGCGTCCCGGTAGGCGCTGCTGGCACCGCCTCGGGGGGCGGGCCGCGGGTCGCCGGGCGGCGGTTTAACGGCCGCCGGAAGCGGCGTCCGGTCTCTACCCAGCCCTAACGCTTTTTTATACCCTTTGGACAAGGGGTTTAGATTTTCGTAACGGTCGCCGGGCAATACCAACGCGATTCGTGTTCGGATATTCTCGCCTTGGCGGTAATCAAAAACCCGTCTGAGGTCTGCGTGCCCGGCACGACTGTCAGATAGGCGGCCCCGTTGAAGGGTGTCTCGGCTACCGCGGCCCCCACGATATCGCTGATGGCCTTCCAGACTTTCCCGGTGCCGAACACGACTCTGTATGCTTCGCCGGTTTTAAAGTGCGTCGGAAACGTGATTGGAATAAAGTCGCCGGCTATCGCGTTATTGATCGAGCCATGGTACTGGCCACCGACCCAAATTTGAAACCCATGGTTCAGATGCCCCTTATGGTCATTAACATCCGTCCGCAGGCCGGCCAGCAAGGTGTTCTGCGTTGCGTCGTTCGCGTTTGACAGGTCTTTTGCCGCCTGCATTTGGGCGTTGGCATACGCTTTGGTCGAATAATCCCTGGTAATGTCGGTTTTTTCCTGCTCCAGCAGGCCCACCATCGTCCGCATGTCGCCAGGGGTGATTTCACCATTGGTGTTATCCGGAAACAACAGCTTCATGTCGTCGTATCGTGACATCTCGTTTTATCCTCTATTAAGAAAATCCAGTAGAAAAACCAGCGGAAAACGCACTGTTCGCGCGCAGCGATCCCTCCATGTACACCAGCCAAACCTCAATCACCGCGCCCTTCGGGACGGGATGCAGCATTTCCACATGCGGCTCGCCCCATACCGGGCGGTAATCGGCGCTGAGAATCGCGGGATCCACCTCTACCAACAGCTTTACGCCGTTCATAAACACCATTGGCAGGTGCATGTTTTGCACCAGTGTCGGCATAGTCTTGCCGTAGATGTCCGTTGCCGGCAGTTTGTACGGAGCCGTCTGTTCCGTTGGGAACTGGTAGGTATATTGCCCGTTTATCGTCGCCGCCGGGTGGGTGAGGTCTTCCCAATACTGGCCGTTCCAAACAAACATCCGGCCGGAGGTTGTGTTCCAGTAAATGTGCCCCTTGACCAGTGGGCCGCCGTCGGTCGCGGATGTCGGTGCGGTTGGGAACGCGCCCAGATACAGACCGCTGCCGGCCGGGTCGCCTTTGAAGCCGGGCGGCCCCGGAATCAATATCTCCCCGCAGCATGTCTCGCAACCGCAATCCGCGCCCTGGTATCCTGCTAATTCGCTCATGCCGCCCCTCCCAGGCAATGTCTGGCCGATCTATAATCCGTCACACGCGCCACACTGGCCACGCCCGATCCAATCAGCCGCAGCCGGTACTGCTCGCGGGGAGCCGGAGCCAGCAAATACCGCGCCCCCCGGGAATCATAGTCATGCCGGCCAATCTCTTCCCATGGCGCATCACAACAGGGCTGGCGTTCAAACACAGCGGTCCCGTCGCCGCCCTGCGCGTCAACGGTAATCCCGGCGGCCTGGCGGGTGTTGGCGTAGCCTCTCGACAACTTCCGTCCGGCGCTAGTAGGGTCCATTCACAACCTCCACCGTCGCGGTGCCGATCACGACCGCGCGCACAACGCGCCCCGGCTCTATCGGCATTGTGTGGAACCCGGCGGGCATGGCAACCAACCCGTCCAGCTTGGTCCATTTCCCGCCGACGTGAACCTCCAGGTCCACTGTGCCCGCGCCATCGATGTAGACATTGATTCCTCCCGCGCCGACAATCGTTGAGGCGCTGGTTTCGTCGGCGGCGTTAATCAGTTGGATGGTCATTGGAGCTCCAGGATGATTGCAATAGCCGCTGAATATACCCCTCGGTCACGCGCTGCGCATTAGGCAGACCGCCGCGCGCCACCAGGTGGTCCCGCATCGCCCGAACGGAGGTGTACTTGCGCCCCAGGATTGACGCTGCAGACCGTGCCCGGCAGCCGCCAAGCTGCAGCAGTAACAGAATTCTTCTGTCGAAGCCCGACCACCGCTGCTGTTTGTAGCCGCGAGGCGCGCGCGCGCGTTTTGGCGTGCGGGCCAGCGCCAGAAAAAACTTATCCACTGTGCCGCCTCATCGCCCTGGCGCGCACTCGAATCTGCGCCGCTTTGATCTGCGCCAGCTCGTTGCGCTCCAGCTCCCGCAGCCGGGCGGGGTCCGATTCCTTTGCCTCCATCTCCAACACCCGCTCCAGCGCCAGCACCGCCCGATGGTAGGCTTTCAGCAGCGGCGGTATGGCGGACATCAGGAAACGTCCACCACTCGGCAGCGCCAGTATTTGCCGTCCACCCGGCGCGCATACCTCTTCCAGCCGTGGACGTGGATCTGTATTCCGGCCGCACGCACAAAAGGAAGCCACTCAGCAGCCTCGATCTTCCTCACCCTGGCCGAGGCATTGCTCCCGCTCGTGGTCTGCACCAGCAGGATCTCCGCGCCCCTGAGCGCAACCAGGTCGGCAAACCCGAACAAATCCTGCCGCCGGCGGGTAAATGCGTTCCAATGCTCGACCACCGCCGGTTTCCAGCCCTCCTCCCGGAGCTTCGCCAGACTGCGCTGGGTGGGTGAAGTCATGTCACCGGCCTGTACAGAAATCCATCAATCCGACTGGCCCGCTCGATCTTCGCCCGCCTGACCTTGGATTGCGTCTCCCGCCGCCTGCGGCATTTGCCGCTGTTTTTCTTGCGCGGTTTGTGGTGTGGGGAACCCATCAGAAGGGGATGTCGTCGTCAAAATCCTGTTGGGTGGTAGCAGGGGCAGGGGCAGATCGTGCCGCCTGCGGGCGCTGTGTGCCGCTGGTGGCGTTTTGAGAGCCATCCCTCGGCTCCCGCTTAAATACCGAGCACCAGCCCTGCCATTCCGGCAGCCCGACGGGGATGGCGTCCAGCTTGAGGGTGGTTCCGCCGTCGTCGTGCCGGAAGACGGTGCCGATGTTGAGCCAGCGGCCTTTGGTCTCGCCGTTTGCGTTCTGGTACTCGCCGGTTTTGATTGCGATGTCGTGGGTAGGTTTAGCGGCCATATTTCGATCTCTTGTGTTGGTGTTGCGGTTGCAAAAGCCCGCCGCCACTGACGACGCGGGCAGAATGGTTCTTAATCGCCCAGCCGATCTGCACCAGGCGCTCAACGGTGGGGCGCAGGATCTCCGGCACGGCGGCCAAGGCGTCCAATCGCTCCTGCCTGGTGTTCATAGCCATAATTTCCTTGGTGTATTCCCGCGGCCGCTTGTCGGGAGGCGGGAGATATTCGCGGGCATTTTTCATGCGCGTGGGAGTGCCCTCTAGCGGTTTTATGCGAAAGCCTCACACTCCCTGGCTTTCCAGCCGCCGACGACATAGCCAAGCGCCTGGCAGCGGTGGAAGCCACGGGTGGTTATATTTTCCTCCAGGAAGTTTCGGCAGAGAGAGCAGCTCCCCGGCTTGTCCTGTTTTGCCTGCGTCTCGCGCACTTTTTGACCGGCCATTTCGGTGATGTTGCGCCCAGAGCCAAACCAAAAATCCAGGATCCAGCTATTCGCCGCGAATCGGCCGGCGCTGTCCTTGCGGTGGCTGGCGTCACACGCCTCCATCGCTTCGGCCCAAAAGCCAACATAGGCGCTCAGGATGTGGGCCACAACGTTGAGGTGATAACCCTGAAAGTTGTCCGACAACCATCTCACGTCTTCGGATCTCACCATGCAGCCTGCCGCAACCAATTCCGCTTCCAGGTAGCCCTTAAAATCCTCGCTTCCTTTTGCAATACGAATGCGTGTTATATCCATTTGCTTGTTTCCCTCATCCATTCACCCCCTGCTTAAAATCCCCGTTCTTATTCATTCATACCCCCCCCCCTCTCTTATAAGAGGGGGGGGTATGAATGAATCGGGGTTTTTGTGAGCTCATTCACCCCCATTCACCCCCCTGAATCTTCAAGGGGGGGTATAATGGAATCCGCTGGATTTGACCATTTAACATCCCCCTCGGAGAGGCGCGAAGACATCAAAAGTTCTTCCTTGCTCCTTGGATATATCCTTTTGGAAGGCCTCTCATTTCCAAAAGGTTTTTCGTTAATCAGCTCAAACACCAGCCTGGACATCCTCTTTTTCCCAATCCCGAATCCGGTTGCGTGTTTTGTAGCAAGAGCGTTGGGCGTCATTGGTTCGGGACTGTCGGCAAGCAGGTTCTCCTCGATAAAGTCCATGACACCGCTCTTGATCGCTCCGTCCTCTCCCGTTCCTGCGCTGCATGGATTCGTCCTCGGTTTCTCCGCTGGCCCAACTGAAATCATAAGCGCCCCGCCGTCGAATCCAGATCGTTTCGGGGGTCGCGGCATACGACATCTTGGGACTGGATAACACCATGATCTTGTCGTCGTATTGGAGCGGCAGCAGTTTCGCGGGAGGAGAGAAAGCCGACATCCCCCGCTTTCCAACCCGGTCCCCGTGGTCGTCCTCGCCTTCCTCGTCTTCTTTTTTCTCCGGCGGCCCCAAGGCATCAACACCGACACCATTCTGGCCCCGTCCGGCAGCGCCGTGCCGCCGCGCCCGGCATACTGGTCTACGGTCTTGTCCCTGGCCACCTGCTGCCCGGTGTGGTGGATGTAGCGGACCAGGCAGTTCAATTCGTTTTTGATCCGCCTGGCGGCCGTTACCAATGCCTGTTCGTTGGTGTTGACGGAAGACTCGTCCGCGCCGAATGAGATGGTTGGATCGAATATCACCGCCGCCAGCTCCGCGCCGCGCCACTCCTCTATCATCGCGTCCGCCAGTTCCGACACCCGAAAAGAGCCATCCGTGCTGACTAAGCGTAAATCCAGCCCGGAAACGTCCCATATCAGCACTCCGCCACTGAACACACGCTCCTGATCGGCCTCCGGCAATTCCATGGCCCCCATTATTCGCAGCATTCTGCCCAACAGCATTTCCCTGGAGTCTTCCGCGGATACGATCACCACGGCCCCGGGAGACCGCACCTCCCGGCCGTAGAGAGGGATGCCCAGCGCAATATGGGTCGCCTCCCACAGCATCAATGTCGTCTTGCCGGCACCGCCGGGGGCCACCAACTCGGCCACATCCGCATACAGGTATCCGCTCACGATGCAGCGCGGATGCAACTTGGCCGATTCCGCCTCCGCCAGGCTGGAGGCCAGCACCGTCAGCGCCGGGACGCCTCCACCCCCCTCCTTTTTCTCCTGCTCCCGCTCCAGCGCCTCAATCTTCTTCGCATAAGCATCCCGAAACGGATCCGGCGCAACGGCCGCCCTGGTGGCCGCTTCCGCCCCGTCCAGATAGGCGTCCGTAACCAGTACCAAGTCTTCCGCTTCCGTGTATGCGCTCACAGGCGGCGCGGAGCCGTCGTTGATCGCGCCGTTGTGCCCGTCGTCCGTCATTTTTCTTTCGCCGCGCTCAGTTCGTCATTCCAGTCCGTCCCCGCCTCCCGGGGAATCCGCATTTCCGCCCCGCCCAGGGCCTCCGCCGCCAGGCGGCCGTACTCCAGCCCGGTAGGGTCGTTATCCGCGCAGATGATTATTTCCGCCTCCGGCGGCAGGACGGCGGCCACCGCCGGCAGGTTTTGCGCTGACATAACGCAGATCACCGTGTCGCCGGTGTGCTCGTGCAGGCTGGCTCCGGTCGCAAACCCCTCGCACAGCAGAATGCGCGGCCCGCCCGGGATCTTGCAAAACAGCCCGGCCGTGCGCCCGTTCTTTAGAAATCGCTTGGCCCTGTCCGGGTAGATCCGCTGCAGGTTCCACAGCCGCCCGGCTGCATCCCGCATCGGCACCAGCAGCACCGGCCCGGCCTGGCGGCAGCCATGCGACCGAATGCCCTTGTCGGCCAGGTAGGGGTGGCGGGCCGCCGGTTGCTCGTGTCGCCACCAGTCGCGGGCTTTGGCCGCCGCCTGGCACTGCTCGATCTCCTGCTCCCATCGCCGCATTCGCTGCCGGGCATCCGACCCGCCGCGCGCCTCCAGCAGCTCCGTCAATTCGTCGGCCAGCAGAGAGTCCGCGCGCGTGAAGCTGCCGGCCACGGCGTCGGCGAGCAGTTTTTCAGATGCGAAAAGATCATCGGGCCGCAACATTCCCAGCCAGCCCCCTACTTCCCGATCATTCCCGGGCGGCGCATTTTTTCAGCGCTATCCTGAAACGACCAGAATTTGGCGACGATAGCCTGGCTGAGCAAATGCCCGGCCAGCTCGGCGTCTGTTTTGGCGCTGAAATCGGCCATGATAGAAAGCTGCTGGTGCAGCTCCGGGGGAATGCGGACGTGGATAGACTTCTTGTCGAGACTCACGGGGGGGGGGCTAGGCGGCTTGGAGCTTCCGCGCTTTCAAATAGTGGTACAGCGCCTCAATCTTCTTCACTCCGGGGTCGTTGTAATCTCCAGCGACCAGCCGGTAGAGCCACCGGGGCTTAACTCCGGTGGCGGCCGCTATCGTCAGCAGGGACTGGTCGGACGCATCGATCATAGCTAGGGTTTTGGTGTACATATCCATGCCGAAATGATAGCACTACGGTGCCGGGGGCTGTCAAGCACTTTTATGCCGAACAGCACCAAGTGATCTTCGACCCTGGCACAGAATAGAAACATGAAAAACACGTAGAAGGCCATTATCGCAAACCTCAATTTTCTGCTGGATGCCCGCGAATGGACGCCGACCGAGCTTTCACGGCGCGCCGGAGTTGCTCAGCGCACCGTCGCATACATTCTCCGGGGGGAGCGCGGAGTCTCGATAGAGATGGCGGACAAACTCGCTCATGCGTTCGGACTGCAGGGCTGGAATCTTTTGATGCCCAGTCTGCCGGCGGATATTTTGAGATCCTCTGAAATCGAGCAATTATTCGAGTCTTATAAGGCCGCCTCGCCGGAAGGCAGGAAAATTATCCGCCAGTTTGCGCACCGGGAAGCCGAGTTCGCAAAAAAGAACGTAAAATAATTAGCGGGTTGTGTTTTTTTTGGTCTTGTGGCATTTTTGTGCTTGACAGGGTGGCACTAAAATTCTATTCTTTTCGTCAACCCCAGCAATCCCGCTGGCAAAACCGGAGACAACCATGAAAACCATTCTCCTCCCTAGCCTCCCTGGCGCTGGCTTTGCTCGCCATCCAGGCGCAGGCGCAGATCGACCCCATCACCATCACCCCGCAACCGCGGGGATTTATGGTCTACACCGGCGACGTGCTTATCACATGCGTCACCATCCACGGAATCACGACATGCAATTAAGACTTGCCGTTGATGTTTTTTTGGACGGATGCGAGGCCGGGCTATACCTGATTCTGGAGTACGCGGTTCCGGTCCTGCTTTTCATCGTGCTGCCGCTGCTGTCTATTTTGGCGGCCTCGACGGCGGCCCATGGCTGGAAGTCAACTCAATGACCGGCGTAACCAACTGGGTGAATAATGGACTATATCCACCACGGCTGAAACAAGCCACCCAATCCCGCCGGACCGCTAATGCGGGCCAGGTCAGCGGCGCAATCTACATCTTCTTCTGCGGGTGGTCGCCGGCGCATTTCTGGTGCTGGCGTTCTACCACGGCACGGGGGTCTCTGATGTTCGAGACCGCAAGCATGAAGGAACAGGGTTTGCCGAGCGGATGCTGCGCCTGCTGCCGGCCTACGACGATCCGGAATGGGAAGCCCGACCGGACGATTTACGCTGCGACGTGGACTTCGCCCGCGAGCTGCTGACCAAGAAGTTAAAAAACCAGCCCAGCGCGGAAGGCAACCCCTGCCCCTGGTGCGGCAACAAATTCAACGAACCGCGAGACCTGAATCATGCTTGCCTGACCAACTCGAACAGCACTACAGCGGCATTGGCGGCTCGATGGCCCCAACCATCATCGGCGTCAACCCATTCGCATCCGCCGTTGACGCATACTGTCACCTGACGGACCCATCCTCGCGCCCGGACCTGTCCGGCAACCAGGCCGTGGAGTGGGGCAACCGGCTGGAAGATGTGATGGCAGAAGCCGCCGGAGATCGCCTGGGCCTCAAACTACGCCGCTCCAGCGCCACTCACCGCCATGATGAGCACCACTATATGCTGGCCCACGTGGACCGGTTGGTGGTGGGCGAGAAAGCCGGGCTGGAAATAAAAGCCCGCTCCGCTTATATGGCGGACAAGTACGGCGAGGAAGGCAGTGACCAGGTGTTCGACTCCGACATGGTTCAATGCCAGCACTACATGTCCGTCCTGAAGATGGACCGGTGGTACTTGGCCGTGCTGCTCGGCGGGCAAGACCTACGAACCTTTGTCATTCCCGTGACGAGGAGTTGGTCGGCTATATAGTTGACCGGGAATCCAACTTCTGGAAAGCGGTGCAATCCCGCATCCCGCCGACGCCGGAATCACTGCACGATCTGACTGTGCTTTACGCCAGGGACACCGGCGACAGCATCCAGGCGGACAGCAAGATTGAATCCGCCGTGCATGATCTGGCGGATATCAAAACCAGCCTCAAACGACTCGGTGAGAGTAAGGACGGCTGCGAGCTCATCATCAAGCAGCGCATGGAGGGCAGCGCCCTGCTCACCGACGCTTCCGGTGCCCCGTTGGCGACATGGAAAACCAGCACCAGCAAAAGGATTGACGTAACCAGGCTGCGCAAGGAAAACCCGGCGGTCGCCGCCGAATATACTAAGGAATCGTCGAGCCGGCGGTTTCTCCTGAAATATCAACCGGAACTTAAGGGACTGCTATGAAAACCGCAACTGCACCGCAATTGGTAGACCATCCGCCACAAATCGCTGAATTCAACGCGTTCGAGGCAAAACTGTCAGAACTGCGCAAAAAGTACAAAACAATAGTTTACGACCTCGCCGACCCCAAGCAGGAGAAACAGGCCAGGGCCGACCGTTTGTTGATCGGCAGGGTAATCAGCGCCTTGGACCGCAGGCACCGGGAGATTAAAGCGCCGCTCAAGGAGCGGACGGACTTGATCGACCGCGAGCGCAAACGGATCGGGATGAACTTCTGGAGGTTCAAGGTGCGATCAAGAGTCAAATCAAGGCCCGCGACGACGAATTAGCCCGCATTGCCGCCGAAATCCAAGAACAAATATCAGTGATCGAGAACCTACCCTTCTTCGAGAGTGGGTGGGTTGTTCGAGCAGAGGACATCAGCGAGCGCCTGGAAGAAGCCATGAATCTGGTGATTGATGAAGTCTACGGTGATCGTATGCCCGACGCCGCACTGGCGAAGGAGCAGGCTGTGCGTCTACTGGAAGAAGCTCTAGCCAAACAAACCGCACACGAAGCCGAGCAGGCCGAGCTTGCGCGGTTGCGGGAGGAGAGTGAGAACCGGGAGCGAGAAGCCCGCGAAGAGAGGATTCGGCAGGAGGCAGCAGCCCAGGCCGAAAAGAAAGCAGAACGCAGGGAAAGGATCGCCGCGGAAAGCGCCCGCGAGAAAATCAAGGACGCAAAACGCCGGGAAAGCGAAGCAAAAGAACGTGTCGAGCGGCAAAAGCAGGAGGCAATCGAGGCCGAAAATCGCCGGCAGGAGGAACTTGAGCGAATTCGCAAACAGGCAAAGATTGACGCAAAGCGGATAAAGAGGAAGTCGAAGCAAAGGGACGGGCTAAGGCGGAAGCCGCTGCGAAGAAGGAGTCTGCCCGCAAGGCGAAAAAGGCGCACCGGTCCAAGATTCAAAAGGAAGCCATCTTTAGCATGGGACGGTTTTTCGGCAAAGCCGTGAAATTCGATAACGCTGACGACCAAGCTGCATCACTGGTGGAAGCTATTGACGCGGGCGAAGTCGCCCACATCCAGATCATTTACTGAGGACAGACAAATGGCGACTGAACAAGCAATCGCGCCGCACGACAATCACCCATCCCTGGTTGAAAAGTTCGCACACCGCTACAGTGTGGACCCGGCAAAAATGCTGACCACGCTCAAGGCCACTGCATTCCGGCAGAAAAACGGCCAAGTGACCAACGAGCAGATGATGGCTTTACTGGTGGTGGCGGACCAATACAAATTAAATCCGTTCTGCAAGGAAATTTACGCCTTCCCTGACAAGCAGAACGGTGTAATCCCCATCGTTGGCGTGGACGGCTGGAGCCGCATCATCAACCAGCACAGCCAGTTCGACGGCATGGAGTTTAATCAGGCGGAAAAGATCGTCAACCTGGCGTCAGCAAAACCCTGCCCGGAATGGATTGAGTGTGTGATCTATCGTAAAGACCGGACGCACCCGATCAAGGTTAGAGAGCACCTTGACGAAGTTTACCGCCCGCCCTTCAAAACCAAAAGCGGGCACCTGGTGATTGGCCCGTGGGGAACGCATACCAAGCGTTTCCTGCGCCATAAAGCCATGATCCAATGCGCCCGCATGGCGTTCGGGTATGTGGGGATTTACGATCAGGACGAAGCGGAACGCATCCACGAGGCCCAGGTAATCGACGTGACTCCCGGTCCACCCCCCAACTCCGGCAGCGAGACGCTCAGGCAGCGCCTGATGCCGCCGGCAGAGGAAGAAGACCAATCGCCGCCGGTGGAGGAAGAAGATATCCCGCAAGCTACGCCAGGCCCGCTGGAAAGCGGCGAATGGCCGGTGGATGCCGCGTGAAACAGCGACACGTCGGATTCTCCGGTTTTTCTCCCGAAGAATTGCAGGCAAAAGCGAAGGAGCGCCGAGAGCAAAGGGTGGCAGCAGGCTTGTGCGCCCAACGCAATCCGCTGGAGGCTTATCTGGACGATCCGGCATCCAGGGCAAAGGCGATAAACGCGCATTGCTGGCAATGTATGGGCGAAGGGGCGGACTCCGGGTGGCGGTGGATGATCGGCAATTGCCAGATCGATGTTTGCGCCCTGCATCGCTTCCGGCCTTACCGGAATCTGCATGGAACGCCGGCGCAAGGCGTTGCTCAAATTGAATAAGCTGGCGATCCTGGCCCTACTCCTGTCCGGCTGCGCCACCAAACCCGGCGCGGTCGCCTGGAACTGCGGGGCAGCGGCGGCCAGCGCGGGCCTTTACGGGGCCGCCGTCGCCGCTCTAATGCTGCCAGATTGCGTGACGGCAGCAAGCAAACCAACACAGGAACCCAGAAAATGAATATCGATGACCTGACAATCAAACAAGCAAAACAAATCATGCAGTTTGCCGGCGGCGCAGTAACCAAAAAAGACACTTGCTCGCTCAAGATAGGCAAAAGCTATCTGATTAGAACGGTGACGATGATGTACACCGGGCGGCTGATCGACATTACCCACAGTGATTTTCTGCTTGAAGATGCGGCATGGATAGCCGACTCCGGCAGGTATTCCGAAGCTTTGAAATCCGGCTCGCTGTCCGAGGTGGAGCCGTATCCCGATCAGGTAGCCGTCTCCCGCGCCGCCATAGTAGACAGCGCGGAGTGGATCCACGATTTGCCTAGAGACCAAAAATGATCCACCTGAAAAGCAACGAGCGGTCGCGGTCGCGGTCGCGGTCGGGGTCGCGGTCGTGGCCGCGGTCGCGGTCGTGGTCGCGGTCGCGGTCGCGGTCGCGGTCGCGGTCGCGGTCGCGGTCGGGGTCGCGGTCGTGGTCGCGGTCGCGGTCGGGGTCGCGGTCGCGGTCGCGGTCGCGGTCGCGGTCGCGGTCGCGGTCGGGGTCGCGGTCGTGGTCGCGGTCGCGGTCGGGGTCGTAATGCGATGACCCTACCCCGTGCCCACACCCTGCGCCAACTGTCCGACCGCTACGGAATGTCTGTCCGGGCTTTGGCCGGATACGTCCGGGCTGGTATGCTGCCGGCTGTTCAACGCGGCCGCCCCGGTGTCTGGCTGGTGATGGAGGCAGACGTGGAACCCTTCCTGCGGGAGCTATCATGCACATCGAAAAACGCGGCCAGGACAGTTGGCGGATCACGCTCCGGCACCAGGGGCAGAGGTTCCGCCGCACCGTTCGGGCCGCCACCAAAAGCGAAGCTGCCCGGTTGGGACACCTTTTCGCCGTCGAAGTCAGCACCGAAGCTACGCGTTATCAACAAGGACGGCACACGCTAGGCGAAGCATTGGAGCGGTGGACGCAGGAGGACGCGCCAGCGTCGGCCGCCGACTTTATCCGCGTGGTTTGGCACCGCCTGGGACACCTCTACCTGGACGAGCTGCCGGAGGCCGCCACCCGCTACGCCATGGATCTGCGCGCCGCCGGCCGCGCCCCGTCCACCATCAACAACCACCTGCATCCCATCCTGCGCACCTTGCGCCTGGCCTACGAGCGATGGCAATGGCTCGACAAGCCCCTGCACCAACGCATCAAGCGCCTGTCCACCCGAGGCAATGAGCGCCACATCTACCTGCGCCCGCGCGACGTAGAAGCCCTGTTGGCGGAGATCCCGCGCGAAGACATGCGGCTGTTTTTTACCGTACTGGTCTACAGCGGTCTGCGCTGGAAATCCGAATTGTTGCCGCTGGCAAGGAGCGCCGTGGTGGATGATGCCATCCAGGTCGTGCAGCCGAAGACAAAGACCGTCAAGCGGGTGCCGGTTGCCCCGGAAATGGCCGTAGCACTGCGGGAGGCGCTGCCCTGGCAGTTTACGGTGTGGCAGGTACGGTTGGCATGGGACAAGGCGCGAGGGGCGCTACGGCGTCCTGAGTGGCACATCCATGACCTGCGGCACACCTTCGCGGCCTGGCTGGCCAACAGCGGCCAGGCGGATTTGCTGATGGTCAAGGAATTGCTGGGCCACGCCAGTTTGCGCGCTACCGGCCGTTATTTACACCTGTTCGACGAGCGCGCCCGGATAGCCGTGGCCGCGCTTCCGAGGCTGGGGCCAATTGGGGACAAAACAGGTTGATTGGGGCCGGTATATGCGCGGACGTGTAACTTAAACGCTTGATTGTTATGCTTATGCGCGCCCCGCGCATAATGCGCTATTTTGTGCAGCGCCAGCCCAATCAACAGGTTACGGAATCATGGGGCCAAAACTGGGGATAAACCAAAGTTATCCACAGGCTAAATCCGTCCTCGCCCGTTCATTCCGTCCACCGCCGCCCCGCACTGGTCGAACAGCTCAACCCTTGTGCCGGCCTCGACAAATATCTCGGCCTGCCCCAGATGGTCAAGCAGTACCGGGCTGGTGTTGCGGCTGCCGCCGGAGCCGTCCGGATAGGAATCGGCAAGCCGGTTCGTGCTGGAGGCGTAGATCCACACCTTGCCAAACCGCAGCGGCCTGCCGTTGTTGTCGTAAAACTGGCCATTCCGGCCGCCAAGCTGAGTAAGAAGCATTGATCTAATCCTGTTCCGAGGCCCAATCCGATATAAGTTCTTTGCGGTCTTCCATTCGCTGCACGGCCGCGTCGGCTCTGGCCGGGTCGGCTATTTTCAACCGCGCCTGGTTCTGCTTTGCGCGGAGGAATTGCGCGGACATGCTCCACCGCGGCAGCTCGCCCTCCAACAACAGCAGCGCCTCGCCCTTGCCGATGCCACCGCCTCTCAGCGACACCATGAGCGCTTCATCATCCATGCCCATCCGGCGCAGGCTGTCCACATAATGCAGCAGCTTGCCGTAGGTCTTCTCTCTGGAGCGCATAAACCTGTCCCACCCCTGGCGCAGATCGTCCACGGGTAAATCGTTCATGCTGCCGGCCATATCCGCGCTGGAGAACGTGGTCGCCGCGTCCCGCCGCAACCGGTTGGCGTCGCCCGCTTTGTGTTTCAGCGCGTTGCCCAGGTTGAGCGTGGTCTCTTGCAGGCCCACCAGCGCCTTGGCGGCCCCGGCGTAGGTGTATTCCTTGCCGCCCTTGGCGACCTCGCCTTTGTGCGCTTTGTAGAAATCGTCCGCGATGGTAAGAAAGCCCGGCCCTAGCTTGCGCTTGGCGTGCTCGGCGATGGCGAGCCCCTGCTCCAGGCCGGTGGCGTCTTCCCGCCACAGCGGCCCGTAGTCGCTTTTGTTGCGGACCACATCCGCGATAAAGCCTGGCAGTATGTCTTCACTCAGGTACGGCTCGAAAATCGCCTCCACGGCGTCCGTGACGTGCTCTACGGGCGTTACATCGCCGCCCTTAGTCAGCGCCGTCACCAGCTCCGAGAGCTGCGAGGTGGGCGCCGTGTAGGTCAGGTTGATATAAGTCGGGTTGCCCTGCTTGTCGAATCCGGTATAGGAGAATTGCGCGTTCTTGTCCCAGGGCGCGGCCAATTCGCGGATGGTCGCGTCGTCCTCGTCGCCGATGCCGAACATCATCATGGTGGCCTGCGAGAGCGCGTGGGCGGCCGACCAAGCGGCGGCCGCCCCTGCTATCCGCCGGGCGGCCATCGCCTTGCGACCAGCCTTCATGTCTTCCCATGCGAACCGCGGCTGGTTGATAACCAGGGTGCGCGCCGCCTCCCAGGGGAACGCGACGAACGCGCCGACCGGCCACTTGCGCAACTCGCGGATCAACTTCGGCGTCATGGAGTAGGTCGGGTAGCCGTCGCGGATCCGCCTGGCCGCCAGCTTCTCGGCCGCGGCCCTGTCCATACCGCTTTTTATCAGCCCGGCCTTTTCCGCCTCGAAGCCCATCACCTTCCAGAAGTCATCTCCGAAGCGGTAGGCCCGCTGGGCTTTGCCGAATGCTTTTCTAGCTTTGCGGCGGACGGGCGCTTCCCAGGAAAAACGCCCAAACTCCTGCAGATGAGCGTCGCGCAGCGCGCCCAGGATCTCTTCGGCCCTGGCGTTGTCGTGGGTTACTCCGAGACGCACCAGCTTGCGCGCGTAGGCGTGGCGCTGGGCGTCGGTCTGCCTGCCCCAGGCCGCCGCGGCCGCCTTCCCCGCGTGGCGCAGTCCGCCCAGATGCCCGTTGATCGCCAACATGAAGCCGCCGGATTGCAGGTTTCGCGCTTGGGTCTTCGGGCTGCCAACGGTCTTGCCCACCTTCACCCAGGCGTTGATCTTGAATATCCAGTTGATCCATGGCGTGTTGACTGGATCCTGGGTGGAAAAATCCTGCAGCGCCTCTACAAACGCCTCTTCCGCATACAGCCCGCTCATCGGGTCGGTGCGTTCGGATTCGCCCACCGGCGCATAGTTCTTGCCCTGCGGCTTTTTCGTCAGCCAGCCCTGCGCCAGCCCGGCCTCCCTGGTTTTCATCAGGAAGTTGTGTCCGGCCAGGTAATGCGCCATTTTGGTGGCCGAGCGGGTGAAGTTTACTTCCGGATCTTGGTATTCGCCCAGCAGCGCGCGGATCTCAGGCGGAATGTTCTTGCGCTTCTTGAGCATGCTGGTGGTCTTTGCCCCCAGCTTGCCGCCGGCCAACAGCCCGGACATATCGCCCTTAGCGGCCGCCTCGTACAAAATCCTGCTGGTCTCGGCCTCTACGTCCGTGCCTGCCGGGTATTCCGCCCTGATATATTCGCGGGCGGCCTGCATCACGCCGTCATTCTTACGGACCCTCTTCTCCCAATGCTTGTCGTCAAACACCTGGTAAGAGCGGTTCAAATAAGAGCCCTTATTACCTTCCACGATCAGGCGCAGATCGAACAGGCGCTTGATTTTGGCCGGGACCACGGAATCGGGCTGCTCGCCCTCAATCCACTCCCGAATTGCCTGGCGCACCTGCGGGGGTTGGGCGGCAATCTCCAGGCGCAGCAGATCCCCGAAGGCGTTAATCATGTTGTCGGAGAGCGTGTCCAGATAGGCCCGCATGTGGTCTGCCTGTTCGCGGGTCGCGGCCGGCACACCTGCTCCGTCGCCTCCGGCCAGATAGTCGTTGATTTCTTCGGACTCAGCGGCAGTCAGCTTGTGATTGCGCCCGTAGCCGGCGCGCACCGCCTTCTTGAACAGCGCCGTAAACCGGGCTGTATCCAGCTCGAAGGCGTTAAAGATGTTATCGCGCTCTACCTTGTGCTTCCATGCGTCCTCCGTGAGGTTGCCCTGGGTATGCCACCAGCGGCGGAGCTTCTGGCGGGTAGTTTTCTTAGCCGGGCGGCGGGCTACCGAGTAGCGGGGGCCCTTGACAGGTTTTTCTGTTTCGTTTACCGTTTCTCCATCAGCTCCCATCTTCCGGTCGGTAGAGTCAGCCGGTTGATGCGTAGAAGCCGGGGCGTCATTGCCCGCTCCGGTTTCACCTGTGTTCTTCCATCCGGCAAGCAGCCATGTATTGCTGCCTTTGTTTTTGACTAACACGGCCTCTCCGCCGTCATAAGACAGCACCGCCCTTTCCGACCCATCATGGATCGCTCTTCTAATCTCTCTTCCCCGCGCTATCGTCTCCACAATGTGGAACAACACGTCTCTCGCCTGCGCTGAATTTAGTCCATCCTTTCTCTGTCTGGCTTCCAGTATGTGAGAGACGCCTTTTGCGCCTTTACGTTTTCCAGACGTGCTGACCTGGCCACCTTCATCCCCCCACGCAAAATCCACCCAGCCCATGCCGGCACGATACATGGCCCGATGCGCGCTGGTTTTATTTAGCAGCGCCTTGTTCATGGCCTCCCGGCCCCGCCTGATATTCGCCTTGACGGATTTCATGGCAGATGCTGAATAACGCGCCTCACCTCCTCCGCGTCCTGTCTGTTCGCCCACCACCTGCCCGGCCGCGCTCAGCAGCTCCAGAATCTCCCGGTTGTTCCAGGCTACGCCGGTCTTCTTCGTCAGCGCATCCCGCAGTGCCGCCGTCAGCCGCTTGATTGCCTGTGGAATGCGGCCGGTATTGCGCGCCTGCTCAGTCTGCCTGGCAATCCATTCGTCCGTTGCCCGCTGCCGGTTCCCGGCTGTGTCGGTCTTGTAACCGTCCTTCTCGGCGTAGGCGTCAATCTCTGCCGTGTTGGCCTCGTAGATGGAGTCGTAGACGCTTGCCACGTCCCGCCCCAGCTTGGCCGCCAGGGCGCGAACGCCCTCATGCGCCACCACCTCATGCGCCACCACCTGGGCGGCCCGCCTGGCCCCGGAGAGGTTGTCCGTAAACAGCGCCACCCGGCCGCCCGGCATCCACACGCCCTCGATATCCTCCGGCGCGTCCTTGAGATATGCCTGATCCGCGGCGGACATGTCGCCCACGTTGCCGTAGACCTCCACCGGGTAGCCCAAACGCAGAGCGGCGCGGCGAATGGCGCGTAGAATTTTGGCTGTTTTCCCGCGGGGCGGCTTGCCGGAGCCCTTGCTGTAGTACGGGCCGGATATTTCCGGGAGGCTATCCTCGCCGAACGGAATGCCCCTCTCTGTAGTAGTGCCGTCATCGTACACGATGTCCGGAATCCTGAGCCGCGCCTTCTTCCCGAAGCGCATAAGGTTGTTCGTGAGATTTTTGTGCTTTACCCCACCTTTGATCTTTGCCGGCACCATTGGCATCAGCGCCGTAGCCCCGCGCTTGTCGATAGCTTTATACAGCCTGGCGGCCGAGCCCTCCTTCCCCTGGCGCAGCCAGATCATCTCGTCAACCGTCATCGGCACAAATCCGACCGGGCGAAACCCGGTGTCCAGCAGCGCAATGCCGGTACGCCCGTTGGCCAACTCGGACACGATGGCGGCGCTCTATCCTGGCTGGAAATAACTTTTCCCGCTGCACGTGGCGCTGCATCCTGCGCTGCGTGACTGGGACTTCTTTTGTCCGGCGGCGGGGCGCGATCTCCGGCCTGCTCCACCGCCCGCCGGCCAGTGGGGAGGGGAAAGGTGAACTGTTCCCCCTCCGCCCCTACCACGACCGATCCTTGGTTTCCACGCCCGTGCCATCAAACAAATCGGTTAGCACGTTTGACCGCATGATCCTGCCGCGAGTGGCCAGGATCTCCGATGGTGCTGGTGAGCCAGGTAGACGGACGCGACGCCGGGCACGTTCAGCGCCGTGCCCACCACGATGGACGCATCAAACGGGGCGGAATCTGGACTTTTCCCGGACGCTGTTCCGAATAACGGCCAGCGGCCTGCCGTCCTGGTCCAGCGCCAGCATGACGAATGATTCCTGCGGCTCTTTGCGCAGTTGGGCAACGGTGTGCGCGGCTTGCTCTGGGGGTGGTGACAGGCTCCTCGCTGGCGAAGAACCGGCCGGTCTTGACGTGCCCTATCTTCGGGTCTTTGGAGACTTTCCGGTCTTTCGGCGGGACGTTTTGCGAGAAGTCGATTTCGAGTTGTACGGGGCCGGGGGCGTCCACGTTCCCGTGCCCAGCGGCGGTTCGCCGGTTGTGAACCTCTCTTCCGTAACCTGATACCTCTTCTCTTTCATCCCCTCCAGCATACGCCCTCCCCTCAGGTTCCGCTACTTCTTCTCCCGATACGGCTTCGGCAGCACCAGTTGATCGTCCGCCGGCAGCTTCTTGTTCGCCTCCCGCACGGCCCTGCCCATCAGGTTGCGCATTTTCTTCTGGTGCTCGCTCATGGGCTTGAAAGATGTCTTGTTGCTGGCTTTGTTCTTCAACTCCAACCTCCTTATAGCTCTCTGGATTACGCTTTGCTTGGATAGCGGCGGAACCCCAAACATATCCGCATTCTTGGCGCTTGCCAAGTCCTGCCCGGTAATCCGGGCCACCGCCTTGAAAAACTCGCCCATGCGGCGGGCGCTGCGCATGTTGGCGTCCATGAACTTGGCGAAGTCCGCCTGCGTCGGGTCAATCCCGCCAAACAGACCCCCCTGGCGCAGCAACGCGTCCACGCTGGCGTTCTCGTTCCGCGCTTTGCGGACCAAATCGATGCCGCCCACCACATCGCTCACGAAGTCCAGCTCGCCCAGATCCGCTTCCTGCGCCCTGGCCCGCACTGTCTCGGGGGCAGCCTGCACCAGGGCGTTCAAGATGTTGCGGATATTCGGGTCCGCCTCTTCCGCCATGGCGGCCAGCAAGCGGTCATCCCCGTAGGCTTTCTGAAATACGGCCGAGCGGATGCGGTCCAGCAGTTGCCGGGTCGGCTGTCCGTCGGCCGTCAGCATCCCGCCGCGCTCCTGGGGCGGCATCTGCTTGACGAAAGCCTGCACGAACGGGCGATTACTGGCCGCCGCCAGGTTGCCCGCCTCGTCGGGCTGCAGCAGCCGCATGTTGATGCTCTCGGCGTCCACCTTGGCCTGCTCTACCGGGCTCATGGCCGCCACCGAGCTTTGATTGCTGTCCCGGGTGAACTGCTGGCGCTGCCCAGCGTCCATCGGTGTGATGCGCTTGCGCACCAGAACGGGGTTGCGCATCCCGGCCACTTGATCTGGATCAAGCCCCAGCTCTTGCGCGTGATCCGTCAGATATTGACGGTAACCGGCATCCCCGCCCTTGCTTTGCGCCAGGCGGATCGCCGCTACCCTGCCGTTGCCGGACTCCACCACGCCGTCCTCGCCGATGATTGGCGCGCCGTCGGCCGTACTCGGGTTGGCCCCCAACAGATCCGGGTTCAGGTTGCCGGCAATCTCATTGATCTGCACGGCGCTGGCCTTGCGGCCGCGATCACGCGGCTGCAGTTCGGCCGGGTAGTCCGGGTTGACGCCGCCCTCGGCCGTGTTGCTCGTCACCATGTCGCCCGCCTCAACCAACTGATATTCGATCTCCACCGGCTTGTTGGTGGGGCTGTAAACGGTCTCCCGCTTGCCGCTGGTGGCTGGCGGCTCTACCGGCGCGACGCGTTCCGGCGCAGGCGCAGAAGCAGGAGCAGGCGCGGCAGGTCCGGTTTGTGATTCGGCGGTTGCCCGGTCAATTTCCCTCTGGCGGTCTTCGGCGGTCCGCAGTGGCGGCGCGGAGTAGATGTCTTTGCTTTCCGGCCCGGTTTGCGGTTCACCGGCCGCCTGGCCGACGATCTCCTCTGTGCTCTGCACCGGCCCCGCCGTCACCAGCTCGTCCAGCACCGGGTTTCCGGTCTTCGCGCCATGCGCCTGCGCTTGCGCCTGCTGCCCCGCCACGGTCGCTCCGGCAGGAATCGGCCGCGGAGCCTCTCCGGGCTTTACCGTGCGCAGCCGCCCCCGGTCGCCCAGGTTGCGGTCCATGATGCGCCGGATGCGCTCATTGTAGTCTGTTGGCGGCGGAAGCTGATCGGGGCCGCGCACAGCGCCGCTAAGGCCGCCCATCGGACCACCCATCCCTGCTCCGCCAATCCCGGCCTCAAGAGCCGCGCGCCCGCGCTCTCGCCATGTGGGGATCCCCGCCTGGGTATAGCGCCTGGTTGCTTCCAGTTCCAGTAGTTCCTGCGGAATCTCAGTGAAGGTCTCGCCCACCATGCCGCGCCCTGCGCCTTTGGCGGCCGCGCCCCACCTGGTTTTCGCCACTACCGGGCCGAACATTTTGTCAATGCCCAGCTTTTCCGCGCCCATGATGATCGGTGCGACAACCGCGGCCACCGCGTAATCGGTCTTGCTCGGCTCCTTGCGGCCGTCGTTTTGCGCGCGCTCGGTGGCGATTCGCTCTATCTCCCCGGTCGTGGCTGCTACCATTGCCGTCGGATTCGCCATTGCGACCATGTAGGGCAGCGAGTCCGCGCCCAATTCCAGCACCATGTTGCCCAGCTCCAGCGCGGCAGTGCCCGCGCCCTGCTCGTTCCAGGCCTTTTCAATGGTATCCAGATCGGATCTGCGGGCGGCTCCGAAATCGGTGTCCTGCATCTTTTCCGCCCACCGGTCTACCGCGTCTCCGGCGCGTCCTCGGACCACCAGCCGTATAACTCGCCCGTTTTTCGCGCCATCTTTGCGGCGATACCGACCGTGAACCCGGCCATCTGGCTGGCGCGCTCGCCCGCCATCAGCAGCTTGTTTTCGATAGGGCCGTGCCCGGCGTCAACGTCGCCGATCCCGCTGTAGTCGCCAAGCGTCGCCGCGCTGGCTTCCAGCCTGGCGCGCTCGTTCGGGTCTTGAATCAGAGGGGATTGCTGTGGCACCGGCCGGCCACCGACGGTTTCCTGTTCCAACAGTGGGGAGCGCTGCTCGTCGCCCGCCAAGTTGCGCGGAACATCCAGGGTGCGCGCCGCCTCCGGGGGGGCTGCTTGTTCGGCAGGCTCGGCGTCCATCTCCATGATGGCCGCTCCGATTTCTTCATCCGACATGCCCGCCGGGAATTCAACCTCCCCCTGTCCGGGGATCTCGACGGTTATATATTCGGCTCCCACCGCTATTCCGCCTCGACCGTTTCAACCTGTCTGGTTTCAGGATTCCACCGCTTGCGCGCTTTCTCGCTTACCCCGGCTACGCCTTTTTTGTACTCCCCGATCGCTTGCTCGAAAGCTCTCGTAGGGGCTTTTCCGGTCTCTTCGCCGATCTCTTCCGACCGAGAGATAATTTCCAACCGCTCATCCGCCGAGAGCCTTTTCTTTTCGCCGTTCGGCATGGTGATCTTGTCGTACTCCCCAAAATACTTGTCGGCCGCTTTCTGCAATTGCGCGCGATACTGGTTGATGTTTCCAAGGTTGGATTTTTGTTTTCCGCTCGCTCCCGGCCGCTTGTTGCGCTCCTTGACCTCCTTCATGGTCTGCCCATGCTGCGCGGAATCGGTCTTCCTGTTCTCCGCTCCTCGCGCGCCAACAGTTTTCCTGCTCTCTGTTCCCTTTTGCGCGGTCTGCCGGGTCGTGTACAGGTTTTCGGTAAGCTGCTTGGCCGTGGCCATGGAGCCCGCCAGCGCCATCAGGTTGGCGTCCAGGTTGGGATCGTTGGGGTCTGGGATCGCTCGCCGAAGGTCCGGCGAAAGCTCCTTGCGCTTGTCGGCAATCCACTGCCGCCGCTGCTCGCCGGGCGGGATTGACAGAGCCGTGGTCGCGAACAACCCGGTCGTCTCAATCGCCGCCTTGGCCTTTTGTTGTTCCGCGCTCGGCAGGCTTTGCAGGGTCTTCATCAGCGCCAGCGCCCCCTCCGGGTTCTGCTTGATGAACCCCTGCATTTCCGGGGTGTTCATGCTGGGCGTGGCGTTGGCCCGACGCTGCAGCGCAAAAGCATTCATCGGCGTTTGCGACACCCCGGCTGGCGCTCCGGCCGGAGTTACGCTGCCCGGCGGTGCGGCCTGTACGGCCATGGCGTTTTGCGCCTGGCCCTGTTGGGCCTGCTGCTGCACAGCCTGTGTGGCCTGCTGCTGAGCCGGGGCCGGCGGCACGGCCTGTCCGGCGGCGGGCTGCCCCATGGGCGTGTTCATGTACGCCTGGATTGCCGCCGCCTGCGCGGCCTTTACCTCTTCCTCTCGCTCTTTCGCCTCTTCCGCGTCGCGGTTGACCATGTGGGATTTGACGGCGTTTGACAGCCCCCGCGTTGCCCCTTCCAGCATATACCAGTTTGCCATGTCTATTGCCCGCCCGTTATCCGAATAGTTGCCCTAGCACACCAATAATGTTGCCGATGGTGTTGCCCTGGGAGATGCTCTGCTGATTATCCTGGCCGGTCTGGTAGTTCTCCTGCCGCTGGTCGAAGTTCCGGTTTTGCCAATACGCGTTGTATGCGGTGTTGGCGGCGTTGACCCCGCCCTGGCTAAGCGCATTGGCCGCTCCGGTGGCGGCCGAGCCCATTTGTTGTCCCCCATTTGTCCGTAGATGTTGCCTGCCGCATTGGCGTAGTTCTGCCCGGCCCCGCCCATCGACTGCGCCGACTGCTGTCCGGTGTTGGACAGCCCGGCATACTGGTTGTAGAGCCCGGCTTTGCGTACCCGGTTGGCGTCCCAGGACTGCGTGTAACGGCCGAATGCGTTCTGGTATTCCTGGGAGGCCGCATCCTGGCCATAGCGCTGGGACGCCTTCATCTGCGCCCCGGAAAACAAGCCGCCGCGCGCCGCGGCCGATTGGTCCAGCGCGCGCAACCCTTCGCTGTAGCGCCATTTGTAGCTGGGGTCTTCCTCCGCGTCGAACTCGAACTTGAACTCGCCGACATCGAACCGCCCGTCCTTGATGCCGGTCTCCAGCTCGCCTAGCGCCCAGGTGCCTGTTTCCCACCAGGGCTCTTCAAGCTCCAACTGCTTCTGCCACATCTCTTTCTGCAGAGCCAGGGAGGCCATGCCCATCTGGAGGGACAGATCGGCGGCATACTTGTAGGCTTCGGCGGACATGCCTGCGCCCTCAAGCTGCGCATCGATCATAGATTGCGTCAATGCGGAGTCGTCTTCGTTTTCGCTCATGGCCTGTTATTCCGTGCTGATGTTTCGGTCAAACGTTGACCAGGTAGGGCCGGATCGCGTTGCGCCCGTCCTGAATAGCTTGTCCGGGCGGTCTTTTGATCGGCGCGTCGCTAACCCCTGCCACGCCAGGCCTCGGCTTCGGCTTCACGTTGCGCGGTTGATCGGGGTGCAGCCCCATGTTTCGCAGATTGCTCTCGCCGCCGCGCCCCGGCCCGACCTGGCCGCTGTGCCCGCCGCCCCAGGATGCTATTGCGTTGGCCATATTGGATGCCCCGCCGAGCGCCAGCATCCCCATGTTGGAGAACCCCGGCGCAATGCCCGTCATCGCCGCCAGCGCCCCAAGTTGCGCCACCGTGCCGATCATGCCGCCGACGTTCAGGGTGCCGTCTTTGTTTATCAGGTCGCCGCCGGAGATCTTGTCCGCAACGCCAATCGCGGCGTCCGCCGCGGAGCGAATATCGTTTTCCACCGCGGGTGTTTTGTCGTTGGCGTTGCCGCCGAACACCCCGTGCGCCACGCCGCCGGCCGCGCCGCCGTTTCCGGGGAGCCCTCCATCCCGGTGCGGCCGCCGAAAGCATTGCCCCCGCCGCCGGAGCTACCCCGCCCATGCCCGCGCTGCCGCCGCCCATGCCGCGCCGCCAGAGACATCATCCCCACCGGCCGGTCCACTTCCGCCCATACTTGGCATTTTTAACCTC
>JAIGNY010000988.1:1547500-1609638 GCA_020152595.1 Chiridota heheva | reverse complement strand
TGATTTTGAAAAAGTCAATTTAGGCCTAATTTTCGACCATCGGCCGATACGTTTGATCGGACTAGTGGTAGGTCTTGACCTTATTTTTTCTAGTTGTATATCAGTATACATAAGAGTTAGGCTGTTCTGTGTTTGCTTTGATGATATTTCTCCATAAAGTTTCAATTATTTAAGTTAATTTGACTTATAAAGGGTGAAATTTTGCTCGATGCTGTGCCGTACATTGCGTTTGAATTTCGAGCCAAATTCAAAATAGTATGACGTCCGCAATGTTTAAAGTTTTCAGGTCAAACGAGGTCAGATCTCCGACTGATAATTATATACTGATGAACGAGCATAGGTGTAGGAATGGGAGGGGGGGTGCAGGTGGCACTAGGGAATGTGCCCCCACTTTTCCAAAAAATGACAAAATTGCCCCTCAATTACTGTTAAAGGTGCAAGAACTGGTGGAATTTGCACACATTTAAAAAATATATTACAAAAGTGCCCCTTTCAAAGTTAAATGTACCCAATTACTGGCCCAATAGTAGAAAACTGGCAACTTTTGTCAGTCCCATGTATGGGGAAATGGGAAAATTGTCCCTTTCGAAAAATGAAGTGCCTCTTTAACTTTACTTTATTATCTAGAGACAGGGGGCAGACATGCATATGACTTGGGGAAGTGCCCTCTAAGAGGTCGTGCCTACCCACTTTTTGAAAGCTTCCTACACCCTGTGAACGAGATATTTGTGCTGTTGAAATTAAAGAAAATATCTTTAGTTGCAATTAACAACAAAAAATTAAACATTTGCACTTGTATTTCCTACTCGAGTCAAAAACATGTGCTTACTTTTATCTTAATATACACAGATTCAAAATAGGTAAGCTGCATTATGGGTGATGGTTGTAAAATATCTCCTGATCGGGGGATCAGACTGTACTGGACTTATTATAGTAACATCAAGTATATTCTTTTCTTTCAGTTCCAGACCAAGATAATGACAGATTATCCAAGTGGGCTTGCTTTCACAACCATGAGACCACAATTTATGAGATCACAAGCAACCCATTAATGTTAACAGCATGACCATGCTGACTGTAACTTGGATTAGAAGTTATCATGATATCTTTAATTAAAAATATATATATTTGTGTGTGCACTTATTAAAGCTAAAATTTCAGCCTTTAATTTGCTATGATTGTGATTTGCAAGCAATTGATTGAGAACAAAATATGATTGTTGAGTTCAAGTTCATTGGCTCATTTATTGATTGATTGTTGAGTTTAAGTGTATTGGCTCATTTTTTTTAATTGATTGTTAGAGTTCAAGTATATTGGCTCATTTATTGATTTATTGTTGAGTTCAAGTATAGTGGCTCATCTATGTATTGATTGTTGGAGTTCAAGTGCATTGGTTCATTTATTCATTGATTGTTGAGCTCAAGTGTATTGGCTCATTTATTGATTGATTGTTGAGTTCAAGTGTATTGGCTCATTTATTTATTGATTGTTGAGTTCAAGTTCATGTATTGATTGATTGTTGAGTTCAAGTGTATTGGCTCATTTATTGATTGATTGTTGAGTTCAAGTGTATTGGCTCATTTATTGATTGATTGTTGAGTTCAAGTTCATGTATTGATTGATTGTTGAGTTCAAGTGTATTGGCTCATTTATTGATTGATTGTTGAGTTCAAGTGTATTGGCTCATTTATTGATTGATTGTTGAGTTCAAGTGTATTGGCTCATTAATTTACTGAATGTTGAGTTCAAGTTCATTAACTCATTTACTGATTGATTGTTAGAGTTCAAGTATATCAGCTCATTTATTGATTGATTGTTGAGTTCAAGTGTTTTGGCTCATTTATTGCTTAATTGTTGAGTTCAAGTGTATTTGGCTCATTTATTTATTGATTCTTGTGTTCAAGTGTAATTGCTCATTTATTGATTGATTGTTGAGTTCAAGTGTATTGGCTCATTTACTGATTGATTGTTGATTTCAAGTATATCGGCTCATTTATTGATTAATTGTTGATTTCAAGTGTATTGGCTCATTTACTTATATTGCCTTCACGTGTATTGACTCATTTATTTATTGAATGTTAAGTTCAAGTATATTGGTTCATTTACTTTTCTATTTATATTGTACAATTTCTATGACAAAACAATGCCAAAATTATTTGAAACAAAATATCTCTACCTTTCAAGGGCACTCTTCCCTAGTGCAATTCAAAAACATTTTTTTTATCATCATCATAACCCATTTTGTTTGCAAACTTATCAATCAGTAAAAACTAATTTCATTTGATACAAGAAATCTGAAATTTGAAAATAATTGTCATTCTGTACATTTAAAAGATTTTTTTTTGCAATACATTTTGAGAGAGGAATATTCTTCCTTGAGTTTTCAATGTAGTTGTGTGCTTCCATGTTCTATTTGTATGTATTATTCTGTCAGGTGACATAATTAAGCAACTGACATGGATGCTTCAAAGTTCTACAGAAAAATTGGTTGCTTACTTCAAATTGGAAAGAGATAGAAATCTGTTCTTTAAGGGGGTGGGGTCAGTCACAAAGAATAATGTCATCAAGATTCCTCTGACTCCCCCAAATTTTGGATGTTGATATAAAAAGGCCTCTGTTGAACCCGAAATGAAGAATACCTGAAATGAAGAATAAGGAGAGGTGAGGGCAATGGTCAAGATTTTCAATTCTATATCTAAACTTAAGTTCTAAAGAGAATAATTAAAGCTGTAGTAGATAGATTAGGTAGTTAATATTCCTTTCTCAACAGCTAAGGTTATATAAGAATGTCCATAGCTGTTTGATAAACCAGTTGTAAAGCATTGGTGAATGAAGACCCACAGGGGACTGCACCCATAAATTCTAGCTTCCCATGCTCGTGCTATGACTGCTAGACCACAGAGTAATTTACACAAATTGTGATCTAAGAACACACTCAAATTATTAAACAATATCTGGTGGTTGATTTCATCTTCTCATGATCTGATAATTGGAGTGAACTTTGGAACTACCTCAGTACCTGAAAAGTCAACATTAGATTACATTTTCAGTATGTTTTGTACTTTTTAAATGATTTGAGATAATCCACATTAAAGCCTTTAACACCACATAGACAACCATGAATACCAGCACGAAACTTTGGTTATTTAACATTGCAAAACTTTGTCAAACTAGTCAACAAAAGTCACTTTCAGATGTAAAACTGAAGAATTTGCATAGTTTATACTGTCAGGCAGTAGGAGCTGTGAAAGAACTTAAAGAAGCATAGCTTGAAATGCAAGCAAAATCCTCCAACAAAGTTAAAACTCTAATTGAGATGGTGTCTTAGCAGAAGCATGAGTTAGATAGATATGAAAAGGAGGTCATATCTCTGAGAAAAGAAATTTGTTCTTTAGAATGGCTTTTCAAAAGCAAGGAAGTGAATTGAAAGAGGCCAACACTTTATTTCTTCAAACAAAGCAAGAACTGAATGTGCAAACTTTACAAAACACGAAACTGCGCCAAAAAAATGAAGAACTCACAAAACAAGTTGCAGAATATTCAAAAGAAATTGATTTACATAGAAAACGACAAAAATCAATTAGCCCAACACTTTTGGAGATAAGACCTAGCACCTCAACAAGCACAGGAGATGACAGGGATACATGATGACCAGAAAATATGGACACACTAAGCGTCTATCTGCTCTTCTTCCTCTCAGCTTGTCAGACATACCAAGCAAGGATGCTGGAGCCAAGTGCTTGGAAAGGCAAGCCAAACAATTAAGCAAAGTATTATTCCCATTAGCTAAAGTACAGGTTGGTTTTCATGCTTAACTGTTGCTTCTCATTGTCTTTTCATCATTGCTGTAACCCTGTGCTTCAATGCCATTTTCACGTGTCTCTTTCCTGTTTTGTTGTTAAGAAGTACTAATCTGCTAACGTCACACCTAGATTGTCTTAATTGTTTGTTTGTATGTTTGATAAGAACTTAACGGCACCACAACAGCAAGGGTCAAATCTTCTCGTGTTAATAGAATGAAGGACAAGGTGAGGTCCACAAAAGAATCACTAAACAAACAGATTTAGAAACCGTCTATGCGAAAGTAGAAAAATTGCAAGGTCCCAAAGAGCAAGAATTGAACACAATTTTAGAAAATGAGCTCAAGGTGAAAAAACAAGCTTATCATAGTCAGTGCTTTGTAGGCAACCATTGCCAAATTATTTTGAAGAATCACAATCTTTTATTTTAAATTTTAAATGAAGCCTGGGGTCTCAAAAGGATAGGCTATCAGAGTTGTTTGAAAAATTGCAGGCAATATTTAGCTTTTTTTAGGCTCTGTTTCTAACCAGTGAGGAGGTTGATGAATTATTTCATTTATGTTGGGATTTTGGAGCTTGGTTTCCTGTTATATTTCCAGATGAGCGCACTCCTCCAAAATGCACATGCTTATTTGCCATATACCGGAGTGTGCAAAAAGGTGGAAAACTATTGGCTTTTGTCGAAACATGGATTGGAAAGCATTCATGCTTCTATGAATTCTACAGAAATGGTGTATGTGTTGGTAAGGGAATCGTGTATGTGTCGGTAAGGGAAGGGTGTATGTGTCGGTAAGGAGGGGGTGTATGTGTCGGTAAGGGAAGGGGAAAAAGGCTGAAACTTAGTTTTTTCTCAACAGCAACGAAGAACTGTTGCCGACAAGGCCAAGCTCTTGGTTAAAAGAAGGAAATGTTCTGTGGTTGCAATGGAAGGTTCAAGCGAATGGAAGGTGGTAGAAAATGTCAAAAGTGTGATGAAATGGATAGTGTGAGTTAGAGAAATATTATAATTGCCTATGTTACTGAAATGCTGCAAAAAATGTGAAAATGAAGTTGGTTGTTTTAATTTTTGCTGATATTTTAGATGTTTTTTTTTGTCTTGTAATGTATTTTGAGAACTTAATCACTGAGTACATCCCACAACAATCAAAGATTATCTTCACAAGGGATTTCAACATTCATGTAGATGACCCACATAATGGTCCTGCAAATCAGTTGAAGAACCTTCTTTCATCCTATGGATTTACTCAACACATAAATGATGCCACTCACTCCCACAGGCATTGTCCGGATCTACTGATCACTCGCAAAAATACTCTGCTAGTTATCTCTAATATATACATCCATCCAGGTTTATCTGATCATTATGCTATAATGGGGAATCTCAACCTTAAAAAGCCCTGCTTGCGCACCAAAACTGTCACATCACGACAATGGAAAAATTTTAATGCAGTGGACTTTTTTCGGGATATCCATAATGATCTGTGTCTCTTGGACTTTAAAAACACTGAACTCGATTTCCTAATTGGAAAATATGAAATCATTACCCGTGATACTTTAGACAGGCATGCTCTGTTAAAAACAAGGAAGAGAAAAGTTTGTTCTGAATCACCATGATTTAATGATGATACCCGTGAAGCACGGAAAAAATGTTGTCAGCTAGAGCACAAATGGAGGAGGAATAAGCTTGAAGTCCATCGCTAAGTTTATGTGAATGAGAGGCTTAAGCTGAAAAAAACGATCATTCAAGCTAAGATATCAAATTATTCATCCAGGGTGGAGGAAACTTCCGGTGACCAGAAGAAACTCTTTGGACTTGTCAATGAATTGCTGCACAAACCAAAGATTCCTGCGCTTCCATCATCAGACTCTGATCTTAACCTCGCTAACAAATTCTCCAATTTCTTTTTTCGAAAGTTTGATGACATTCGTAAATCTTTTGTTTGCCATACTACAATTTGCTCCCCTATTGGTAATCTGTCAGTTGCATTTAGATTATCTGCTCTTGAACCTACTGATGAGTGTGAGGTTAAAAAAATCCTCATGAAGTGTCCCTCTTAATCATGTGATCTTGACCCTGTTCCAACTTTATCAATAAAACAAGGCATTGATGTCTTTGTTCCAATCTTCACTAAAATCATTCATAATTCCCTTTCCTCTGGATGTTTTCCAGATAGCCAAAAACTTGCCTCTGTTCGTCCTCTCTTAAAAAAGACAAATTTGGATAATGAATTATCTAAAAACTACCAGCCAATCTCAAATTTCTCAGAAAGACCATTAAAAGGGTAGTGCCTGCTAGACTATCAAGTTACATCCATGAAAATAACCTACCAGACACTTACCAATCTGCTTACAGACCACATCATGGTACTGAAACTGCTCTTGTATGTGTAAATAATGACATTCTTACTGCAATAGACAATGGTAAAATAACTGCGCTTATTCTCTTAGATTTAACTCAGCATTCGATACTGTTGATCATGAGACACTTTTATCACGTTTACATTATCATTTAGGAATTCAGGACTGTGCTTATAATTGGTTTCAATCTAATCTTTCGAATAGACTACAGAAAGTACGCATTGGTAATGAGAGCTCCAGTAGCATCATACTTAGTTATGGGGTTCCTCAGGGATCGGTATTAGGCCCTCAGTTATTTACTTTTTACACTTTGCCAATCCGTGACATCATCTCTAGGTATAACTTGAGTTATCATGTATATGCTGATGACACTCAGCTGTACATTTCTTTTAATTAAAATCAAAATTGTGCAACATCCTGCATCAACTTACTTGAAAATTGTGTCAAGGATATCCGTGAATGGATGTGTAATAATTTTTTGAAGATGAACGATAATAAAACTGAGTTCATTCTTTTCAGCAGCTACAAAAGATTACAATACCCTTTATCAAAATTAGTAAAAATGAAATACGACTGGTTTCTGAAGCTCGAAATCTAGGTGTGATTTTAGATTCATCAATGACTTTTAGACCACATATTTCCAATATTGTGCGCTCTTCATCATTTTATCTAAGGAACATAAGTTGTATTCGTAATTACCTGGATTTTAGTGCAACCAAACAGTAAATACACACTTTGGTCACCTCACGTTTAGACAATGCAAATGCACTATTATATGGTCTCCCCAAAAAAACTTTACTTCCTCTTCAAAAAATACAAAATACTGCTGCCCGCATTTTACCTTTTTCAAAAAAATCATGTCACATCACCCCGGTACTTAAAAATCTCCATTGGCTTCCTATCTCTCATAGAATTATTTTCAAACTTGTGTTACTTGTTTATAAATCCCTAAATAATTGTTGTCCTACTTACATTGCTGATTTAGTTTTCATGTTTAATCCATCTCCTAATCTTAGGTCCAGTAATTTGTCCCTTTCTCAAGGAATATATATAAGGTAAATCGGAAGTGGGGGAAGAGGTCCTTTGCATTTGCTGCACCACATACTTGAAGCAGTTTACCCATTGAAATTAGACAGGCCATGCATTGAAACGTTTTCAAAAAGAAACTTAAGACTCACCTCATGAATTCTGCTTTTAATGAAAAGTCGTGAATTTAACACTACAGTATACCCCGTACCATACAGCCAGTCACTGTATCCTAGGCTTAGTACGTTCAATAAGGATCGAATCCTGAACGAAAACAAAAACAGTTTCGATTCTGTTATCAGTTTATTATTTCTGAAAATCAACATGTTATTTTACAGATCGTAAAAGGTGAATAGCAATCCAAACAATAATTTCCCAATATTTAAATTTGAAAATGAAATTTACAAAACTAATCGTGCAACTACTTTGGCAGCCTAATAATTTTTCACCTGTACGATTTTACGGTGTTGCAATATCTACACTTCGATACATGGGCGGAGCTAACGTACATATTAACGGTCATATGAAAATGAGGGCGCGCCATTTTGATTCCGTTTGTAAAACCTGTGATATGCAACCAAGAAGTTGACGCAGTGCCAAAAAGCATGCGTTGTTATTGAGAAAGAGTGTTTGGCAGTCGTATGGGCTGTACAGAAGTTTGAAACTTATCTCTATGGTGAGGAATTTATTATACAAACAGATCACCAACTGTTGGCTTGTATCAAAAGATCCAAGATAGCAAATGGACGTATCCTACAATGGGCACTACTTTTACAGCCTTATCGCTTTCGCATCGAAGTCATCAAAAGAAAAGAAAACACTGGAGCTGATTTCATGAGTCAAACTTGAGTTATATGAGCATAAATGAGGACTAAAAGGTGGAATGACTGTACTTTTACCAAATGTTAAATACCATGCCTTTCTGTCAATTATTTCATTGGTGAGTAAAGACATGTAAGTGTATCGAGGAAGTAGTAAGTTTGAATATATTTTATTGTAGATATGGAGATATTATAGTAAAACTAGAAAAGTTCTTAAAACATGTTCCTTTTTTGCCAGGTAGATAAGTGTCACGTCCCCCAGACCTCTATTCTTAATTTAACCCAATGTTCTTATCTTCCCTTCAATATGTAAAGAATGCTGTATCTGTAGTTGTCTATTATCTAAACGTTTTCAGTTGAGGACTGCAGAAGTTGGAATGTCAGTGCTCATTCTGTACTCTGTAGGTTGTACTGGTAAACAAGTTGGGGCTATTGTTTAGGTAGGTTTAAGGAATTTCAAAACTTATCAAATTGGTGGTGCTAGGTAGTTATATATAAAGGATCGAGTGGACTATAATGGGGTGGAAAAAAATATCTTTGTGAGACAGGACACACCTTAGCTTTAGTTTCTTGCCTAGATAGCAGCTATACTAGATAAATTGTGTACTATGTACTATAGAGATGTTAGGAGGCTATGAATAAGTTTTCCTAAGCTTAATTAAGGAACAGTTTCTTTGCATTGGGTGATGCATTCATTATTTGGTGAAATGTTTAAGCTGCAAAATTTGAGGCATATTTCTTGGACAACTGGAGTTGGCCAGGTGTGTCAATTCATTTAACCAGAAAAGTCCAACGGTGAACCAACAAATCAGGGTGTGGTCTGAGAAGTCGAAGCCTTATATTATTTGGAAGAAACAGTCATGTAAGTTGAGTTTTGAGAAAGTTTATTAGTTATTAAATAGGTGACAACAAATTTTGTACATGTCTGATCCAAATTTGCTGATTATTAAAACTATAAAAAAGTGAAAGATTTATTTTTGGATAAGCATAAAAAGGAACTAAAATTGATAAGTAGTGTTTTATTTTAATATATTAGGTTAATTTTGTTTTACATCACAATTTTTATGGGAACATGTATTTTTGATACGTATGGTTTTATTTTCAGTCCACCTTATGTCGGACATGGGTACAAGCACAAGTACACCTCTGTACTAGAGGGTGGCGAACGCAGCCAGTTGTGCGAGTACTACCGCCATTTTGTGAGTGCTATTACAATCTTAGGGATATTACAACTATCTCCTGAGGGACTACTACGACCTCACAAGGGATATCATTTTAACAACGCCTGCATGACAGGAGCGATCACATGGAGTTTGTTGGGTAGTATCGTTCTTTTATATGAAGATTATTTAGGGAAAACATAAAAGGATAAAAATTGAAGAACTTTGTAATCACGAGTGAACTGAAAAGACCATTCTTCTTTTTTTCAATGTATATGGCCTTCACTGAAACAAGTAAAAGTTGAGATTTCAGAATTAATTAAATCTTTTTTTTTTTTAAATATATAGTCAGACATTCTGGTTGGAAAAAAAATGTATGTGAGCTTATTAAAGGTCACTGTGAAGTACTTCACATAAAACATACTCTTAGCATGATATGGCGAATGAATGACCTCTGTCATTCTATGTGATCATTTATATGCATATATGTGTATTGATATTCCTTTGTTAATATAACATGAGATTTAATATTTTTGTCCTTGTACTGATTCCTTAGTTATCAGTTCTTGTGTCGGCATCATAGAAGTAAAGAATTCGGGGTGACAGATTTTACGTCACAATAATCGCAAGATAGGTAGAACGTCCCAACTGAGGTTATATCTAAAATATTACTCAAGGATTACAAGCCTGTGTATGACAAATGTAATTGACCACCTTTCCCTGGGGGATCAAGAGGTCCTCTCTCTTCAAGATAAGAAGATACAGGTTCAGGCTCAAATTCACAATCCACCCACTACTCGAGAGTGACCACCAACTACACCAAAACGAGCTCATACTCCACTACCCGCCACTCCAAAAAAGAGTTCACACTCCACCAGCTTCAGTGCATACCCCTTCTCCCCCTAAGAGAGCTAAGAAACAGAAGACCCCCCTCACAGCCCAAGAGAGCCCCTAAACAGAAACAGAATACTCCGTCTCCAATTAGGAGAGCAAAGTACCGTAAGAAACCGGGGAGTCAATTCATCCTGTCAGTACCAACCATCATTCCAAGGGTTATTGTACCAAAGGTTACATCAAAGGTTGCACCAAAGGTTACCAATCACTTTACTAAAAGCTGAGTATTACCCCCCGGCTTATTGTACCAAAGGCTGTATCAAAGGTGGTGCCTATAATGAATCATTTTGTGAAAAAATGAGCGGCCCCCTTCCCGATTATTGTGCCGAAAGTTGTATCAACCCCCCTCCCCCCTTCCCTTGGCTATTGTACCAAAAGTTGTATAAATTGCCCCTATGGTTATTACACCTAAGGCTGTATCAAAAGTGATGCCTATAACAAACCAGTTTGTTAAGGTCAAACCACAATCCCTTTCTTATAAAATCCCATGTTATTCCATCAGCCTTGATTCAATTCATATCTGCCCCAATTCAATTCATATCTGCAGGGCCTAAACTCCCCATAGTCAAAACAAATCAGTTTCAAAAGAAAGTAAAGAAAAGAAAAGAAAAGAAAGTTCATACCTGTAGATCATACACCAGCACCCCTATCGGTAGAACCCAGAAAGTCCCTGTTTGCACCATTTGATCCTCAACCTGAATCTAAGCCCTCCAAAACCTGTAAGGCAAACAAAATTTACATTTGCACATAATCTAAAAACGCCCTCAACCTCAATTTATTACTCTTGCCAAAAAGCAACGTAAAACATTTCAGCTTTCTAAAAGGAAGTAAAATTGTGTATCAGTGTATATTTACAGTTTCCTGTATTCTAATGAGTGTGTATCAATGTACATTTATTGTTTCCTAAAAGTAAAAACTGTATTCAAAAGAGTGTGTATCAGTGTAAATTTATTATTTGTTATGATTTGCTTGTAATATAAGGATGTAACATTATATGATTGTAAAAAAAGTTAAGCATGGAATTTGTAGATCCAAGACTGCAAGCTCCATATACATGGATTGTTGCAGGTCCCTCGGATAGTTCACGTAATGAAAGCTCTAACAGATGGTCATTTACATCCCACCCATACCACAATATATTGGTTTTACTGTATATGTGAGGACAAATATAGTAGGGTTCCTTCTGTACTTCGTTTTGAATTTATCGAGGGATTACTGCCTGTTGATTTTTATAATACAATTGATCAGTCACAGCATAACGTTATTGTGATTGACAATCTGATGTCAGAGTTAGATAGTAAAGACAGTGTGGTAGTGACCCAATTATTTACAATAGGTAGTCACCATGCCAATGTATCTGTTATTTTATTAGTACAGAATCTATATTTTAAAGGTGGCAGAGATTTGACACTAAATACACATTATATGTTGTTGTTTAGAAATCCAGCGGACATGAGTATTATTTATACATTATCAAAACAAATATTTCCTGGCGGTAAAAAAGGTGCAGAATTTGTAAAAGTTTATGAGGATGCGACCAGCAGATCCCACGGCTATTTATTCATAAGTTTTAAGGCAGGTACTCCATATGCCTTAAAGCTACGTACGAATGTGTTTAATGAAGGAACTCGATATAGTTGTCATTGTAGAAATGGCTATATCACAGAAACTATGTAATGTTAGGAGATATCAAAAAGAACTTTGTGCATTGTGTAGTAAATCTATTACTGGTGAAGATTGTTGTAAACTTTCTGAAGTGTTGCCTTCAGATTATTATAATTGTTGAGGTGAAATTGCATTGAATATATTATTGAGCAATTTTACATTGTCTGACTCTGAAAAAATGGGTATGCGTGCTTATTTACCTATTATGAAAAGTTTGGCTAGTAGAAAGGTTCCAACAGAAGTGAAGAAGCAGACATTTGTAAAACACATTTGCAAGAAGAGGAACCAGAAAGGAGGACAGAATTTCTTTCATAGAGTCATAAAACCTGTGCTGCAGACAATTGGCTCTATGATAGGGGATACCTGTGCTGCAGACAATTGACTCTGTGATAGGGGTACCCTCGTCCGTGTTTAAACAAGACCTTCATTTGGTAAGGTTAAAAAAAAAAATAACATCATGAAGAAAAAAGTAGTAATTCCATGGGCACAGTATGAGACTATGACTGCTAATTATAATAAACCTCCAGTAGAAATAAAACATTTGTTTAAGTTAGATAGACAAATGAAAGATGTGATGAGTAGCTCCCTACCAGCAGAAGAGAAATTGAAATTGTTAAAGTATAATGATCTAGTGAAAGAACATAAACAATACGACCCCGAAATTACCCGTTGTAATACCCCCTTTGCAACCGTCCAATCCCACCCTAATAGCCAATTACCTTTTAAGAGTACGAAGTCCCTAAAGTCCCTTCGTTGTCTATAAATGAAAAGGAACAAGGAAAGGCAAAACATTTTCTAAATGCTATTTGGAGATGGGGGTCAATTTAACGAAAGGGGGTCATTTGCATTAGCCGACGGATCTGAAATACAGGGCTCGAGCCTCAGCAATATTTTATTAGAAGGTTCATCACCAATGAGGAAACTGACAGCACCAGGGATTACCATTTTGCTGATGCGCTTGCCGATACGGGGGTGCCTATAGGGGCTATTCCTGATCGAGTATTGCGTCAATTAGTTCAGGATCGTCAAATGAGGGGGCTCGAACCTCGTTTAGATTTTAATACCCAAATATAGAACTGAGATGAAACTTAGGTACATTTCACAAATGAAATCAGAGTTAAAGGTACGATATGCTATTATTCTCCTATTTTAATGTATTTCACCAGTTCAGTTTTTAACATGTCTTTAAGTCTTTGTTTGAAAAGGATAGTAAATGCCCTTTTGCTTGATTCAGCCACGCTTCCCCAAAACCAATAAGAAACAAATACATGTTTAACTCTAAAGGTCCAACATGCGAATACCTCTCGCAGCTTAAGAAAGCTGTTCCTTAAAGTTATATAGAATGAAAGGTAAGCAAAGAGTCGGCATAATATACACATTTTTTCTTACGTCAGCAATTGCTAAATACCAAACAAGATTGCAACGCATTTATACTTTATTTCTATACGTAATGCCCGGAAAGACAGGTGTTCATCCAATTGGTAGAGCACACGACTAAGATGGATCCAGGTTCGAGTCTGGTGATTTAAGTAGGGGATTTTTCTAAAGATATACTAGCAGACTAGGCAGATATGCACATACAGGGGAAGAATTATGCCCTCGGCATCCTCTACTTCTTAATCGAAGGATAAGATTACTCACACCTTAAAATAAAGCACTGCAGTGATCCTTAAAATTAGCACTGCAGCGATCCCAAAATAAAGCACTGCAGTGATCCTTAAAATTAGTGCTGCAGTATAAATAATCCTCAAAATAAAGCACTGCAGTGATCCTCAAAATTAGCAATGTTGATTAACATTAATGGCTCTCAAATGGAGAACAAAAATTGTTGAAAGTTCTTAAATAATCATTTGTTTTAGAATCCATACAAGCAAGGAATACTTTACACTATAAGTGCTCCTTGAAGAGGCGAAATCGTCATATTGACACGATATTTAGAATTCCATTTAAATTATTTGATTGGTTAAAATTTCAACCAATTGCTGCACGACTCATTGTCTCTTATTTCAAGGTATATATTTATTAAAAACAGTGTGAAGGTCAACACATGTAATAGCCCAATTGGTTAGGACGATGGGTTATGGATTTTTTTTTTTTTTTTTAAACCAACATTCTTGAGTTCGAGCCCCAGTAGAATCATTTATTTAAATTTTTTCTTTTATCTTCTTTTCTTTTTTTTTCTCAGTAATTTTCGTCTATGAATTACTATTGTATATTTCACTTTCGCTTTTTCTTTGTGGTAAACGCCTTGAAAAAGACCCTACAAGTTTTTTGTCGCAGTAAAACGTAATGCCCTGTGCATGAAACTTAACACACACTATGTGCCATCTGACTAAACAAACAGACAGCACATAGAATCTTGCATTCACAACCGGAAGTGACGTCAAATGTTCGCATCCCATTCTCATTACACAATTTTAATAAGACGAGCCTCCCTCTTCGAAATATCATTTGTTATAAAAATGTTTGTTAAATCCCCTCCCCCCCCACCCCCTCTTTTTCAATTGGATCATTTTGCTCCTGGATTATGCTTACTATCATGGCACAAAATATTGTGTAAACTGTTGGTATATATAAAGAGTGCACCTTCTATTAATACTATTGTAAATTCAATTTGTTTGTGTAATTATTAATTATTTTTAATTTATGCAATTCGTAATCCTGTTTATTGCTCTATGTAAGATGTAAGATAAAGACTAAGTTTAATGTATCAAATGTATATTTCACGCTTTATTATGGTTTATGAAATGCACTTAGCTTGGAAACAACAGCTAAATTTGCTAAACTGTCCTTCTCGTCAAGATGTTATTTTCACAAAATTGCTTAATGTTTTCAAGGTGACTAAGTTTGCTTACAACGGCTTTATATATAATAGAGTGCCCTCTAAAGTTTTAGCAAAAAAATCAGTGCAATTCCTGTCTCGATGGTCAAAATCTGAGTGACAGGTTCTGATCAAATGCTTTTCAAAATAGTTTCTATATCGTGTGTGATAGTAAGATTATCTATTTACAGTTCAAGTACCTACAGTACATCATATTCTGGGCACTAACCTCTTCTTGTATTGGCTTAATCTTCGTAATAATCCTCTTTGTACCTTTTGCAACCTTTCCATCAAAAACTATCAGCATCTTTTCATGTCCTGCCCCAAGATTAAAGAATTCTAGAATACTATTGCCGATACTTTTTGTCCACACACTTAAATACTTTCATCCAAGAATATTTTATTTGGTTTTATAGATAAAAGTGTGCATTGTTATAATTTTATAAGTTTTCATGCTAAGCATTTCATTTATACATGTAAAATGCATAAAAGGGCCCATTGTTTTAACGAGTTCAAGATGAAGCTTAAATATATATTTGAAGTTGAACAATTATAGCAGAGGGTAATAACTCTAATTCTCATTCAGTGTATAAGGACTTGAAGAGCACTTTCAGTCATTTCTTTCAAAGTCACATGTAACCAAAAATTGTAACTCTTCGTATATTTATTTTCCACTATCTTTGCATATCTTTAGACACATTCTGAGGCGTTCCTTCTTCGACCCTCAAAACTAAACTACTGGCCTTTTTGTTATTGTTGTTATTTTTTTCTTTTTAATAATTTTATTCATACATATCGTATGTGTTTGTTAAAAATCCTTTTACATTCTTCACACGTTATCTTATAATTCAAGTTATGTGACATTCTGTAATTGTTTTATTCAATATGAAATATTTGTTAAATGTTCCGGCGGAGCACCCCTAGCCTTTAAGTCATTTCTTATTTTGTTTTGAAATGGGGACAATCTGACAATAAAGACTATTAAAAAAAAAGAAGATGTAAATCATGTTTGTTACTCTACATTAAATGCTTGTTGTAATGCAATATACATATATATATATATATTTATATATAGGTAGGCTTATATTATCATCATTTGTATCCGATATATACAATACACAATAAAGTTGTTTCCCATTATAGAGACCTAAATCAAATAATCAAATCGTGGGTCATTGTAGAAATAAAGGTAGGCTTTAGTAAAATATCACTTCATTGTTTTTACTCACTACCTTGAGAGGATCCTAGACCAAGAACAAGTCGTCCAAACTTCTTGTTTCTTCGGAATACATCTTGGCAGTTGACGGCACACACCACACTGAGACCGTCTCGCAGGTTTTGTCCCTGCACAACAGGGAAGAGAAATGCTCGCACGAATGCTGGATTTCTGGACCACTTTACCATCTGAGTGCATTTGGCCACTGTTGTTATGCCACCGCCGAGTATCTGGGAGACTTCCACTTTTGTTTCTGTACCTGGAAGATAAAAACGTAATTCGTAGTCATAATCATAAACAACGAATACATGATTGAAACAATTTCCCTCAAGTTAGCTTTGCTGCATGCAGCGCACGGACCAAATATTTTAAAAGTGAAATTTCTCAAAAAGAAGATAAATTGTACATACCAGGGCCATAATTACCGGAGGACAGGGTACAAGTCCTCTCCCTCCCCCCTCCCCACACAAATACTTCAGCAGAATTTTACAAATTTAGTACGTTTTGGAGAAATTTGCCTCTTGTCCCCTCCCCCCAACTTTTTGGATAAGAGGCCATGTCCTCCCCCCTCCCCCCCCTCCCCTCCTTTTCTAAATGAGAATAACAGCCCTGGTACAGTACCTACTTCCATATGTTACTTGTTAATTTGAAACTTGAATTTTTTTCAGCCAAGCTTTCTCGCATGGAATACGATAGGTGAAATTTATATGCTGGAAGTCAAGTGTTTCTATGAACAAATAAACCAACAAATCAACCAGCAAACAACCAACCAAAAAACAACCAATCAACAAACAACCTATCAACAAACAACCAATCAACAAACAACCCACCTCCCAAACCCACACTGAAGAGAGTATGGATTGTTCGATTACCGAACACACCGATCATACTTCTCGTCCAATTTTCAAAAACAATCGCTCCCAAAGAAACAAATCCAAAGAAAAAACAAGCGAACTCAGACCCAGCAGATCTTCCTCCAGATAACCCCCCGCCTCCTTTATGGCATACACCACAATCAATTACAATAACACCCACAACATCATACAATGGAACATTAGGAGCCTTAAGGCCAATTCTGAAGAAATCGACCTTCTGGCCTCCACCTTCAACCCGGTCGTCTTCTGCCTACAAGAAACTTTCTTGAAAACCACCGACCATTACTCCCTTAACAACTTTGCTTGCTATCACAAACATCAAGTGGATGCTGACAGGGCCTGTGGTGGCGTCTCCATTCTCGTTAGACACGATATCCCACACAGCCCTGTTAGTGTGCACACCGACCTTCAGGCCATCTGTATTTCTATCTCCCTCCACAAAACTTTCACTCTCTGCAATATCTATCTCCTCCCAACACCAACATTCAACCAACCAGCCTTAACAACCTCATCTCTCAGCTTCCCACCCCTTCATCCTTCTTGGTGACTTCAACGCTCACAACCCTCTGTGGGGCTCTAATACCACCACCCCTAGAGGCAAGTTCATCGAAAACGCTCTCCGTCAGCACAGCCTGTCCTTACTGAACACTAACTCCCGACCTACCTTCATCCTGCCACAGGCTCTCTCACCTGTATTGACCTGTCTATCTGTTCCCCTAACCTCCTCCCTGACTTTAGTTGGAGAGTCACTGCTGACCTCTGTGGTAGTGATCATTACCCTCTTCTTATACACTCCAATCTTCAAATCCCCACTGAGCACACCCCCAACTGGAACCTCGACAAGGCTGACTGGTCCCTTTTTGAAACCCTCTGTGACTCACACCTCTCCCCCCATCTTCTCGAGGATGAGGATCCCATGTCTAACTTCAGTAATATCCTTATCAAGATCGCCACCTGCTCAATTCCCAAAACCTCCAAACCCCCAAATCATCCCCCAACCCCTGGTTCTCAGATGACTGCAAAACCGCCATCAAGAACAGGAAAAGAGCCTCAGGAACTTTAAAACTAACCCGACCACCCATAACCTTAACCTCTTTCGCATCAGCCGTGCAAGGCCAGACGCACTATCAAGGACAGTAAAACCAACACTTGGAACAACTTTATCTCTTCTCTCACCACCAACACCCCCACTAAGAAGATTTGGAGAATGGTTAACAGCTTCCACGGCAGAGTAGGCAAATCTTCCATCTCCCATCTCTCTTGGAATGAAGACCTTCTCACCGCAAAAAAGACATCGTTGACCACCTCGCCGCCTCTTTCAGCAACATCTCGGCCTCGACCAACTACTCCAATGCTTTCAAAATCAAAAAGCTTGCGATGAAGCCCGGAGAATCACTTTTCCCTCTGACAACTCCGAAAGCTACAACACCCTCTCACCCTTTCTGAATTAAACCAAGCCATCAGCGACGCTGGCTGCACCTCCAAGGGCCCAGATAACATCCCCTATCAGTTTCTGAAACACCTCCCCATCAAAGCCACCACTACCCTACTCACCATCTTCAACCACATTTGGTCCTCACACTCCTTTCCCCTATCTGGAGGACAGCTATTGTCATCCCGTCCTTAAACCGGGAAGGATAGCACCGACCCCACCAGCTACCGACCCATCGCCCTTACTTGCTGTCTCTGTAAAATTATGGAAAAGATCATTAATCAGAGACTAAACTGGTTCCTCGAGACCAACAGAATCCTCTCTCTCACCAAAGCGGCTTCCAAAAACGTCGCAATACCTAGACCAGTTAATTACGCTCGACACCGCTATCCGGGAATCCTTTGCAAAAAGGAACACCTCATTGCCATATTTTTTGACCTCGAAAAGCTTTCGACACTACTTGGAAATACGGCATTACCGGAAACTTCACACCATTGGCCTCAGAGGCCACCTCCCCATCTTTATTCAAAACTTCCTCTCACCCAGGCAGTTCCAAGTTCGTATTGGCCACACCCTCTCCAAGCCGTACCCCCAAGAAGAGGGCGTCCCCCAAGGCAGCATCCTCTCCCCACTCTCTTCAACCTGAGCATTAATGACATCGGGAATGACCTTGGCCCCAGCATCAAACGTACCCTCTCGTGGATGACTTCACCATCTTCTACTCCTCCCTAGCTTTCCTATTGTTGAAAATAGGCTTCAAACCAGCCTCAATCAGCTGCAAGTCTGGAGCAACAATAACGGTTTTAGATTCTCCAAAGACAAGACAGTCTGCATGCACTTTTGTCATTTCAACAACCTCCACCCCAACCCGAACTTTGTGCTCAATGGGAATCGCATCCCTAAAGTTGAAAACACAAAGTTCCTTGGTCTAACTCTAGACCCCAAGCTCACCTACAAGCCACACATCACCAACCTGAAACTAAAATGCAATAGCTCCCTCAACCTCCTCCGACTGCTCTCCAACACTACTTGGGGAGCGAACCGCTATGCTCTCCTCAAAATTTTCAGGCTCACCATTAGTGCCAAGCTTGACTATGGCAATATTGTTTACTGTGTCGCAAGCTCACAACTCATACCTCAACCACATTAACACCATCCAAAATGAAGCCCTCAGGCTTTGTCTAGGAGCCTACAGGACCTCCCCAATCACTAGCCTTCATGTTGAAGCCAACGAACCCCCTTTCTACTTAGATGTAAAAGCTTAGCCTCTCCTATGCTTTTAGAGTCCTCACCAACACTCAGAACCCTGTTTACAACCTCATTAGGTACCCCAATTTCTCCTCCCTCTTTGATAGGACTAAAACCCTATCGCCCCCTTCAGCTTACGCATTAAATCAGACCTCTTTCAACTTGGCATCAACCCCGCCACTCTCGGCACCTACTCCTGGCCCACTTTTCCGCCTTGGGCCACCCCCCTTCCTTCTGTCCACCTAGACCTCTCCACTTATAACAAAACTCAAACTCACCCTAACCTCTTTATCAATCTCCACAACCAAATCAAAGACCAACTCTCAAATTACACCTCTATCTATACTGATGGCTCCAAGGAAGGCAACAAGACAGCTGCTGCTGCCATCATCCAAGACATCACCCTCAGTAGCAGACTTCCTGACCACTCATCCATCTTTTCAACCGAGGCTAAGGCCATTCTCCTCGCCCTCAACTTTATTGAGTACTCTCCTCTTAGTCACTTTGCCATTTTCTCTGACTCAAAGGCTGTTCTTACTTCATTACTCAATCTTAAATGGGATAACCTCACCTGCCACCTCCTCCTCCGAAACTCTTTTCTCCCACCCTCTGCAGGAAAAGTGTTCTTTTCTTCTGGATACCCAGCCATGTTGGCATCCCTGGCAATGACAGGGCTGATACAGCCGCTAAGCTTGCCCTTAACCTCCTCCCTTCCCCTTTTCCCAAAACCCTCTCTGACATCAAACCGCTTATCGCTTCTCTTGTTCGTGACCGCTGGCAAACCTTATGGAACTTCCAAATTGATAACAAACTCCATGTTATCCAGCCCACAATCGATCAAATCCACCATCAACAACCTTTCTCAGATCGACAACGTTCATATTACCCGTCTTAGAATTGGTCACACCCACCTCACTCACTCCCACCTCCTTATTGGTTCCCCCAACCCCTCTGTAACAATTGCCACTGCATCCTTACAATCCAACACGTTCTCCTTGCTTGCCCCTGTACAACCTTCCCAGAGCTTCTCTGCTCCCCACAACTCAATTGCTGAGTTCTTCCAAAAAAATCCTCCAGATAAAATAGTCTCCTTCCTTCAGCATGCATCCCTCTACAACCATATTTAATCCTCCTCTTCCACCCCCTCTCTACTCTGTTTTTAGTTTTACCCATGCACCTCCTCTCTCGATCACAGCTTTCTGGCTTTTGTTCTTGAATTTCTCTCATTCTTCCCCTGGTCTCTTTCCTTACTACCTCTAAAATGATCTGACCTCTCAGGCACAATTTGACCTTCGTTGTCGTGGTGCCGTTAAGACCTCATCAAACAAACAAACAAACAAATAAACATTATTATTATCATCATTATTTTGTATAGTTAAAGAAATATCATTAAATGATCAGCTTTTTCGAACTTATAAACTATTTTATAAAGCCATCCTGCATTGTACTGTTGTAAAAAATACTGTATGTATTTTTTTGCTATCGAAAGTACAATTCTGATTGTTTTCTCTTGTAATACAATCCTATAAAAGGGCATACATGAGTATCAATTATTTTTAGTTTAAAAATCTTGGAGTTCTCAAATCGTTTAATATACAACAAAATAAGTATCAATTATATCTCTTGCAGACTTATCATTTTGAAAGACTGGTGTATCCTCGGAATGTAGCCTACCGATTTACCATCTGAAGCCTTTTTATAGTGAAGGTTTGAAAAGTAAAACGGCCATATGTTTTAGGTACAAGTGGATAATGGATGGACCTCAACAGAAACTGGAGTCATTCATCAGTTTAAACATTCACATGGTATTATCAAGAAGACCATGGCCTCCAGCCTCTAGCTTCTAATACGGAAGTGACAAAGTTCCCAGATCTGCTTTTGCTAAAAACAAATATATTTCAACCATAATCATCATACTTGTAAGCTTAATGTAATCTTTGCAGCATGATAGACTTTTAATAGTCGGTCGACGCCCCTGAACGGGAGATCTCCTAATTGGGAGATTTAACCCATAATGCATCTTTCCAAATTCAAATCTCTTCTAAATAAGAGTAAAATACATAATGGTAAAATAGGTTTCAGCCAAAAATAGTAATAGTAATAGTAATAATAATAGTAGTAATAATAATAATAATAATAATAATAATAATAATGCTTATATATTGCAAACATTTAGAAAAATAACTGTTCAAGGCACTGTACAAACATAGGCTGTTTAATTACAAACGTGTCAATCAAAAAGATAAGTCTTTAGTTTGTTTGTTTGATGAGGGCTTAACGGCACCACGACAACGAGGGTCAAATTGTGCCTGAGAGGTCAGATCATTCTAGAGGTAGGAAGGAAAGGAAACAGGGAGAGAATGAGAGAAATTCAAGAACAAAAGGTCAGAAATCTGTCTTTTAAATGTATTCAATATTAGTAAAAATTCAGGTGAAGAGGTAGAGAATTCAAAAGTTTAGGTGCTGATGCTGAGAAAGAAATATCACCAAAGTGGGATCTTGTTGATGATTGCTGGAAAGAATCACCAGAACATAGAGCGCGACTTGGAGTATACTGTAGGTTAAAATCAGACTGCTAAGATAAACTGGAGATGTACTGTGAATAGACCGAAAAGTCAGAAGAAGAATTTGAAAATAATATGCTTTTCGATAGGAAGCCAATGTAAGTCCTCCAGAACAGGTGAGATGTGATCCGTTCATCTGCAAATAGTGATTAGCCGGGCAGCTGAATTTTGGATAAGTTGAAGTTTGTGTAAGAGGAAAGAAGAACATCCATAAAGAAGAGTTGCCATAGTTAAGTCGAGACGTAATGAAACAATGAACAAGCTGAATGAGGATTGCTTGCGGCAGATATTTCTTAATCTTAGCGATACTCCTTAAATGAAAATAGGCGGACTTGAAAAAGGAGGAAAATGCATGCAAAATATTCTAATTTTATTGGTGCAATAGAACAATGAAATTACATTCTCCATTTTCTCAGTGCAAATTTGACTTTCACCAGGGAATTTTAAAGTAATCTTTAAAAATTAATCTCAATATCTTCTGAAGAGCAAATTTTAACATTTTAGTAACCTGCAAATGCTCAAATTATACAAAAAAATTAATTTCAATATCATTTGCAAAGTATACAACTTACGAATTACAAAAACAACAACAACGTCTTAAAGGAGTACTCGACCGAAAAATGAGGGCATATTTTATTGGAGTCTCATGAATAATCCAGTGCGAGTCTTGTATAGGCTTTTCATACAGCCTCTTTGGATTTGAATATTCATAGCTTTGCTGTGCTGCACTGCAATGTTGATCATGCACATAGGCCTACATTAGCTGTGTAGGGTACTTGGCTGGTTGTTAGGACTTCACAAATGCACAGGAAGTTTTTTCGTTACTATTTTTTCTTGTAAACGTTTTCACCCAATGAACTTTGCTTGGAGTTGGCGTCTTTTCATGGTTGGAACGCATTTCAATTGTCATTTGGTAATAAATCAGCGACGAGTTCTTGTGTCAAGGCTTACTGTGTCGTTAGGCAAGCGTGACATTAGTTTAGGGTATATTTTGGAAATGGGGTTATTACACTAACGTTACAGTCAAATACTCATAGTCATACGTTACTACAGTATTAGCCAAATCCTCCTAGGCCCAGGCTTCTTTATTGGCTAAAAATATCAAGTTTTAAGTTTAACCTACGTAGGCCCTATAATTTTGTCACTATTGTTAGTATGATGTACAAAAAGAAGAAGAGAAGATCAGAACTTCAAAAGGCTTACTGTGTCCATCAGTTACATGTATGTTACATACATACACACACACAGAGTAAACATTCGAGATTCACAAAAGATATTGAATCTCCTGTTCCAGCCACCAATTAAACAACACAATTGATCAAAACCACATCACAACAAATGAGCTGAACCACCACATACACCATGTGTTTATTCCATGTAAGTCACCTATTTCCAGCACTTCTTGTAAAATTGTATTGAAGGGATAGATTCACAGGCTATTGAGTCTCCTCTTCCAGCCAACCAATTTAACTACCATAACCCTCACCAAACATGTACTCAACAGTTAAACACCCTTACCTAGCAAACCCAACAAACTTGCTGCTGACTCATTTCTTTTCCTATTTTTAATGTGTAAAACTTAACAGGACAGTAATGTGAAGTAGAAAACAGAACAAACTAGAATAGCAGCACGTTGTAGTGTGCATACCTCCACCCCCATTGCAATTCCAACATGCCTAGAATAGTTTTAGGAGTTGATTCGATCCCCATACCCAATATAATCTACCTCAGAAATCCTAGCCCCACCAAGATTCATCCCAAAATTTTGTTCAGTATGGTTCATTTGCATTCTAAACAATTGAAGATTATCTTTTGACTGATTTCTTCCAAGGCCATATCATTGTTTTTAGTTTCATTCAGGCTAAGCATTCATTGTTTCAGATCCATTCACTTAAGATTAACATTACATCATTTTTCATTCATGGCAGAAACCATTTTGTTTTATTTTCTTTGATACCAGAGACCACTTGATCTAAATTTCAATGAGTCCAGAAAATTGATTGTTGGATTTCTTTTCATGGCCTAAATTCAATGTTCAAACACATGGAAGCTTTAACTACGTTTTGACAGACCTTACCCTAAATATGTTGATGTTGTTTATTATTCTATATTTTTCGTTTGCGGTGGTGGTGTTAGTTTGTGACTTTTCATGGGGTGAGTAACCCTTCTAATCCCATCATCTTGTTATATTACAGTGAATTACTTGAAACCAAAATTTATATTTAGGCCCACTGGGCTAACCTATTTCCCATATTTTCCTATCAATAATTTTTTATAAAAAAGAATAAGTTCAAACCAACATTTATTTATTGGCCCCAGTGCCAAGCATACATCACCCCCTTCCACATATGCAAACAACTCACTCACCAAATCTGTGCTATGGTTTTGTTTTCAATATTTTTAATCAGTTTGCAAAAGGTTAACATTAAGAAACCATACGTTTTCTTGTTGTTTTTTTTGTTGAAAATTTATTATAATTAAATTTACATAATTTATGATGATTAAGCTCTTAAATGCAAAATGCTGTAAAATGATCAATTAACAAAAATGAATCAGCAGGCCAACATATTTTCGTATCCATAATTTTTCTTAAAATAGAATTACTTCAAACCAACATTTATTTGTTGGCCCCATACAAGGCAACCATCATCCCTTTCCAAGCAACTCAATTTCCAAACTTATGCTTTGATCTCGTTTTTTCATATTTCAAATCTGTGCAAATGGTGGCTATTTAAACTATTACATATCTAACTGTGACTTCATATCAACAAACAGTCCATGGTAAAAGGTAAATGGTCCATGGTAAAAGGTAAATTATCTATGGTAAAAAGTAAATAGTCCATGGTAAAAGTAAATGGTCCATGGTAATAGGTAAATGGTCCATGGTAAATGGTCCCATGTTAAAAGGTAAATAGTCCATGGTAAAAGGTAAATGGTCCATGGTAAAAGGTAAATGGTCCATGGTAAAAGGTAACTGGTCCATGGTAAATGGTAAATGTTCCATGGTTAATGAACAATGGTAAAAGGTAAATGGTCCATGGTGAAACATAAATTATCCATGAAATATTCAAAAACTTACTTCCTAAGGGCAAGATTCAGAGTCATGTGTCCCTTTCCAATGGAAGTTGCAAGTGGCCCCTTCAGGCCAGCTTTGTTTCATGGATGTGACTGCAGGTGATATCCTCATCCTTCCATCTGGACCCCTTTCGAGGGTGACCTCTACTGGTTCCCATTCAATGGCTACCTAACACAAGTAAACAGGAGGGAAATTTAATATTAAACTCTTGTTTCGGTTCATATCAAAAAAGCAAAAACAATTGCATTATGCTATTACATTAGTCTCATAAGAGCCAACATGGTATTGACAAACTAAGTCAATTGCAAAAAAATCTACTGATTTATTAAGCTGTAAATTAAGCAAACAGACCAGGAAGTCAGGAGAACAGGCCTAAGCAAAAGAAAATGACCCAAATAAGTACACAGCTCTAATATCATATCCAAAATGTACAGTTGCAACTTTTTAAAGTTTTGACATCTACTGTGAGACAATACATATCTTGTCTACTGTAAAATTGATTACATATGAACTCATTTTGTACAATTAAAGGCCTTTGGACATTGAAATCTATGTCTGATTTCATTGAAGTAAGCTAAACATCATCATAATACAGCGCATGATCCCATAAAGATCAAATCACTTGAAAAATCAATTTAAAACAAGTTAGTTATAAATTCAAATTTTGGCCGTTTACTTGGTGTAAAGGTCTTTTGGAAGTAATCCAGTGAGATGCTATATATCAGATACATATCTTCAACATATGAAAGGAATATAAAAACATTTGTCAAATTTATTCCTTTGAAGATTGAGCTTTAAAGTCAACTAAGTTTTGTATCATATATATGATGAAGGACAATTAATATAGAAATTGGGTAAGAAGATTCTTGTCCTGTTATGGGGGCTTAAACTTTACTGTCCCTTTTCTTGCAAAAACGACTAAAACACCAATAACTACAAAGCTTTAATTACCATCAATGATCTACCTTTTCATTACAAATGTTAATGCACCTACTAGGAGATAAATTAAATCATTCCAATGACATTGAAATTGATGACCTTAATTCTTCTAAACTGACATCTAAATTACTACTGTATATTTCCTGATCTGTTTATGTCATTGAACTCCAAAGATTGTACACCATAGCATTTTGAAATTAAAAGCAAAATTTCAATAAAAACACAAATTTATAACAAATATTTAAAAACAATTAACAAAAAAATAGTATCTGATGTCCTGTGCTGTAGGGTTATTTATGCAAATCATCTTCAGGTGAATGGCTAAATGCTAGCCAAGTGAAATAAGGGTTTAAGACTGGAAAGAGATCAGAAAGCAAACAAATCCAAAATAACAAAAACTTCATTTATCTGGAATTAACGTCTCTGACTTATGAAATAAACCACACCCATTATAGCAACGTGGTTACTAGATGGGGCAAACAAACCTCAAATCCACAATCATGCATTACCAATGCATTGACATTTAGATGTTCCCGAGGCCTGCCACAATCTTTGATCCATTTATGGCACTTCTCCGGATCTTTAGTTTTTAGCAAAAGGAATAAACAAAATTCAGTTTGCTAAGTGTCCTGGGTAACAGCATTCAAATTTACAAAGCCTGCAGCGGGCTCCTAAGCGCAATTTTTGTTCACCATTTTACTGTGACTCTGTGTGTGCAGAAATTTGTTTTGTACAGTAAATTGCATAAACTACATAAGCGCGCACTACTAGCTACTATAGTTGTACTGTACCAGTACCGTGTAGGATGTTTGCCCCACTTTACTGTATTTATGCAGATTTTGTTGCTAGGCAAATTCATGTAGTGATTGGTTGGAAATGCTGTCAATCAACTAACTCAGACAGGTTAATTCCTTAACTTACATTGGTTGAATATGGACCTGGACTTAGACAATCTTCTGGAAAGTGGTACCTGATGGAACAAACATAAACAGAGAGAATGCAAAGATATAATAAAGCAAATGATTTCCAGTAAAGAATGACATTGACATTGTTGCTGTCGTCATTCTCATCATCTTCCTGTATAGTACAAATCTTTATGTTACTGTGATTTGGGCATGAATGGATGTAAATTGAAAACTGTGTCACAAAATAAAGAAACTAGAATGGTAAATACCATCATGGTTTGCAAGCCCATGCAAATTGACACCCATATCATATGACCTGCCAATTATAAAAATGGCATCTCACACAAAGTACCACATGTCATCCCATGACCCACATGGCATCCCATGACCCACATGGCATCCCACCCCATGTCCCACATAGCATCCCACCCCATGTTCCACATGGCATCCCACCCCATGCCCCACATGACATCCCATCCCATTCCTTGTCCCACATGGCATACTACCATATCTCCTACATGGCATCCCATCTCATGTCCCACATGGCATCCCGTCCCATGTCAACATGGCATTCTACCATATGTCCCATATGCATACCATCCTATGGCCTACATGGCATCCCACCTTATGTCCCACATTGAATCTCACCATGTCCCACATGGCATCCCACCGTATGTCCCGCATCAGTGGCTTCCCACCTGATGTCCCACATGGCATCCCACCTTATGTCCCATATTAAATCTCACCATGTTCCACATGGTATCCCTCCCAACGACATCCTACTTTATGTCCCACATGGCATCACATCCCATGTCCCCATGGCCTCCTACCCTATGTCTAACATAGCCTCCTACCCTATGTCACACCTGGCATCCCAACCTATGTCACACTCTGTGTTACTCGTGGCATTCCACCCCATGTCCCACATGGCATCCCACCATGTTTCACATGACATCCCATCCCATCCCATGATATTCCACCCTATGTCCCATGGCATTCCACCATATGTCCTACATGGCATTCCACCCTGTTCCACATGGCATCCCACCCCCATGTCCCACATGGCATCCCACACCATGTCCCACATGACAACCCACACCATGTCCCACATGACAACCCATAGGCTCCATGAGAAGTCTCATCCCAGCTATCACAGTCCCTGATTGAGCATACTATATCTAAAAGTGTCAGTTCATATAATAACTTATATGCAAATGGCTTGTTGAATAAGAAAAACAGGCAGTCAAATAATTATACCTGATATAGCCCTTGGTGTATACCACATGGTACATATTATATCATATGTCCCACATGGCCCCCATGTCCTACATGGCATCCCTCCTTATGCCCATATGCAGTCACATCCTGTCACACTCCCTGACTGAGCATACTAAATCAAAAAAGTCTGGTCAGTTCATATACTGTAGCAACTTTATGCAAATGACCACAATAATAAAGGCAGAGTTTAATAATCATGCCTGATACAACTGTTGGTGCCTAAATATTTTGAAGAATTTTAAAGATTTTAAATCTCCAGTGCTACAAGAGAGACACTTGAGGATCTCTGAAGAATATAAGAAAATTATATCATTTTACAATTATCTTCTAAGGAAATATCAAATGTTTTGTAGACTTGTGAAGGAAACTAGTATTCAATCTGTCTTAAGTGTCTCTGAAAAACTTTAACATTTTGTAAGGAAATTCTAAGCTTCCATAAGAATATCTGAAGAATCTTTACCTTTTTGTGAGGTACTCTGAAAATTGCCATTACATAGATTCGCATCATGCTTCACATGCTCACCAAAAAGTGGATTATCTTCAACATAAGTCTAAAACATTTTAATTGCACCATGAATGCATGGTGCAAAATTGTTTGCGATATCAAAACTGTATTTATTTAATCTACAAAATCCTACCATGTATTTTACCAAATCCTAATAATGATATGTCATACCGCGGGTGGTCAATGATCTTAAGGGGGAGGGACACAAACTAATCTCACGCTACAAAAGTATGCATCCTACCTAGGATCACACCAATAATTACTTTATGTAAATGGGTATGCTTATACAACTCCTTCACTTTAGATCATTTTATCATCTTAAACTAAAACATTAACAATTCTTCAAGATACTTTTGCTGAAACTCCCATAAAAATGTCTTTGGATGATGCATACCTTTGCAATCATTTTTGAAGACTATGATAGAATTCCTTTTTTTAAAACAGTGGATTCCTTGCAAGCTGTCTGTGTCAATTCATTGACATTGCTAATTAATCTAAAGAAGAAATAATAATTGATAAATTTTTGTTACACAGTACTTGACTTCAAATTTCATATTTGTTGATGATAAAATGTAAACAATGGGATTTACCCAGATTTTATGTACACTTTTTAGGTTCCAAATGAAGCCGATTCCATATTTTAGGCCCATGAACTGAAACACACATAGCTTTTAATGTAGTTTGCGATTCCATATTTTAGGCCCATGAACTAAAACACACAATCTGCATGCCTATTTACAAGTGAGTTCACTTAAAATCATATTTAAATGGGTCTGGAATGTAGAGTATACTTTTCTCTTACTCGTAATATGGTTAATTTTCATATCTATTTCAGTTTTCCTCAAATTCATACATATTTCAGAGAATTTCATATTCAGCTAATGCAGCAACGAATGTAAACTAATTAGCTATTGTTGCTATGCATCATAAATATTCATAGTTAATACGCCTGCGTGCACAGCGCTGTAAACTAAAATCCAACTGTGGCAATGTACGCTGAACATTCCTGCACTTGTCAGTACAGTAAGCTAGGCTAACATTAGTACGCAGCTGACAGGATCTTCAACCAGGTGTCTTTCATATGATGTCATACCCTAACTTAAACCTAACCTAACCTAATGACAAAGAATTGATATCATGAAAAGACACCGGTTGAATGAAGATCCTGTCAAATGCTGTTAGTACTATATATTATAATAAAATTCAGCAAAAGTCATTTCCAGATGACAAGCCCAACAATTGGCAGACTACATATTGTTTAGAAGATCCTTTTCCACATTTGGGATACCGGCAGACAGTCAGAGCAAGAACTGATGACGCTTCCTTGCAATTTTGTTATATTCCCCCAACTTTGTAGTACAGGCAGACATATATTTCCCATTTTTTATCAATATATCTTAATGATATTGTACTTTTGATAGGCCTTAGCACATGGGCAGAAAACCCTACATACAGGGGTATCGAAAGGAGCCCTAGGCATGGGGGCAGAAAATGAAATGAGGGCACTTGTTTGACAATAATTGAGGACACTTTTCATTTTTAAAAATGGGCACTTTTGTCCGTTTTTAAAAAAGTCGGGAAGGGGGACATTCCTCCTGGCTTCCTGTAGGAGGGGGGAGCAAGTGGAAGTTGCCCTCCCCACTTTTTTCAAAATGTATACTTAGATGTAAGGTAGATTCTTTTGTATCTTAACGTGATTTTGTAATTCCCCACCCCCCCCCTCCCCCCCCCCATCCCACTTTTGACTCTTCCCCTACTTTCGGAGGGAAAATCCAACTATATTTTTAGAATGGAGAGTTAGGATTGGGCGAATAGGTATAAGGCCTAGGCCTACATTTGAAAATTATTGGAGGCCATATTCTTTCCACCATGACCCTCATAGCCCCCATGGCTCATGGAAAAATCATTTTTTAATTAATTCAAGTAAATACTAAATGTATGTTACATCTTCTGAGTGTATGTTAAAATGTATGTTACACTATGTGTATTTCTATTCGTTTTCAAACTTCAGAAATGACTTCAGAATAATTTTGTTTAACTTTTAAAATGGCACCTCTTGCCTCGGTCCACCCCCAACTGTTAAATGGGCAACTCCTTCCCACCTTTGCCCCATACTCTATGGCAAAGGGAAGTGGCCCCCTTGTTCCAGTGGTCCCGGTATCATTGCCTATATAGCAAAGGCTTAATCATAAGGCCAGGGTCTTGGGGACCCATCAAACAATGGTATGGAAAATAAAATGCATGCTCTAAAAATCATTTTGAAAAAGAGAAGTACTGTACAAATATTAACTACGAAAGAAACAAAATTCAAAATCACAATTTACAACTTTTTGGTCTGCAAAGTCATGCATAATTTCCTGACAGTCAAGTTTGCGGAAATATAACGATGTATTCATCAAGGATAATGTCATTAACAAGTCATAATTCATACAGTGTATTTACAAAAGGGTCCAGTCAAGTATAAGTATAGGGCCCACCAAAAAGAGATAAATAGGTCATTCCCTTCAGTCCCTTGCTATCATAATGGGGCCTGTTCAGTCATATGTTAAGCCCACCAAAAAGTGATATATAGAATGGGCCTTTCTTTCTGTATGAGTAGCTTACAGTATATGAGTCTATCATAGGCCTATCCAAAACTAATTTGAATTGGTGTGTGCAGTAAGCGACACCAATAATTGTAGGCTGTATCTACTACTCATTTAGCTCACAAGAAAGTAAAGTGTTGCACTTTATTTTAGACAAATATATCTTATTCTTCATATATACTAACTAACACTAAACAACAGAAAAATTTATCAGGTGAAAATTACTTGGTGCTCTCTTGAGACTTCATATACACATTTCAAAGTTCATGTTTGAATTGTTAACGTTAACAGTGGCTCTTTTCAACTTTTAACCAATGGGATTGAATTTCGTTTGTGTTGACCATGATGCCATTGTAATCTTCATTCGGTTCGTTTTTGTCAAAATAAAGCTGAAGTGCTGCTTCTTCCTGACACCATCATGGACATTTCTTTGGTTTGCAGCAAATGGGCATTTAGTATGTAATGGGGCAGAATTTTAATAGAAAATTTATCATTTGTACATCTCATCGGAAAAAATAGCAAATACTGTGGCTTATAAACGAAGAAGGAGTCTCCGGCAAATGTGAGTTGAGTAAAAAAACTGTAAAAAAGATTCGCAAGTGGTCAAAAAGGAATTTTCATATAAGGTTCGAAAGTCGCGGTAGGAGGTGACCTACCTTGTTATATATGTATTCCTACTTATAAAGGTTGCCATAACGCTAGGAACGCCTTGTGGTTTAGCCTACAATGAAGAATACAAGTTTTGATTCGAAAGCAAAAACGTAAGAATTATTCTTCTTTTCAAACAATTTTGGCTTAGTTTCTACAAAAAAAGACCCAAATCTAACAAGCAAAATATTTCAAATGCATAAAAACAACAGATTAAAACCAAAATTTTAAAATCTTAAAGATATAAAAAAAAAAAACGATTTGTTATTTTTCGCGCAACTATCATACGTAAATTTGTACTACAGTGTAATAAATATGGAAAACCACAAATGTGCTAAATATTTATGGGACAAATTCCTTAATTCCAGCATTTTGGAAATTACAAATTCAACATCGTATGAAAAAGCTCTTTCAACAAACCAACGATCTCCATATTCTGCAAGTCATGTTTCGGGTAATTCAGGTAAAAAGGTCTGTAGTCTACGTGAATCACTTCACTAAGGCAGCCGACAGATTCTTAAACCAAAAGTTCTTCGTATGACATCATACCCTACAAAACACACCTGGTTTAAGATTCTGTCGGCTGCTTCTGATTCCATCGTAGACTTAAAACAACCGTTTGTTTTGTAGTCTCTATAAATTCATGGGTATTTTAATCAATAAATGACGAAATAATGGTCAACATATTGTTGAAAGGTTATTGATGATGTAAATATTGATGATGTTAAATAGTGTGATAATAACTTGATAGCTGTGATATTTTGAAGGAAGTAAAATATTTTAGGGGATTCATATTTTAGAAGTGCAGTAGGTTTAGGCCTACGGTGTAATTTATAACTCTGTATTCTTGATAATGGATGTCTCTGTTACTTTATATTTTGCAGGCTCTAACATGATGTGGTATCGCGTTGAATGGACGGATGACTGCATCACTGATCTCCAGGAAGCATCAGTTACAAAACATGCCCTGGAGAAAGACTCAACGTTGGTGTTCATGTCAGATGGTTCTGCGCTGTGGATAAAGCGTACTGGGAAGGAGAGATCATACGTGTTGCAGGTAAATATTTTTAGCACAGATGTGAAACTATAGGCCCTTTTGGATTTCCTTAAGATTTTGGTACATAAAATAAACAGGGTTTGACAAAATCTATTCTTTAAAATCTATTTACACGTCCATATCTCAAAAACGCCTTGAGCAATGAGGAACAAATTTAGGTGTTCTAGAATCATTATTCCAAGCAAATATGCCAAATTTCAAGCAAATCTGAGATGGTGGGTTACATGGCCCTGTTGAATTGGCATGGAACGACCCCAAATATGAAACCTGTGTCGGGCCCAGAATTTACATGAAAGCCATCAACTATCTTTTTAACCAGATACCTTCGAGTCCTGAAAATTATTACTGAAAACTGTACCGTCTGAAAATCAGCATATGCAAAAGTGATGGTGTGTGAACATTTGTTTACGCCGTGGCAAGATTTGTTAATACCTTTAATTTGTTTTCTTGGTAGACATGAAGAAGGATCTTGACAGTTCTTTGATTGGAGAACAGGAAAAGGGAAACACATGTGCACAAGACATTAGGTTAGAGGAATGAGCCATTAACCAGGGACGAACTTTTCTGTAAATTGATGGAAGCTTATGTTTAATTACCCTACACTAAGGTAATTTTCTTTAATCATTCTTGTAATTGAGGTACCTTAATTTCAATGTTTTTGTAGTGCAGACCTCCCAAAAATATGTTTCGTACTGCTGGTCCATTTTTACCATATTTTTTAATACTCAATACTAAAGGTATCAAAAAATGTGTTAAAGAGATATACGCTTGTTTCTTCAAATACCCTCAAGAGAAGCTTCCTTATTTTGATGCGCAAAATCATCCCTTACCAGTACAAAACAGAACCGTAATTGCTTTTTAAATGAAATTACAGGTCTAGTTTAGGGAACATCAGACAGATCGTGTAGAAAATGGACAAAACAACTGATTCTGTTAATATTTAGATGTCTTTCTCTCTCTCTAGAAGTTACTAGTGAGGAAAGTCTACCATAGACAGTCAGTGTCCATATCCTCACTTCCTTTATAATTGTTAAATGCATTTCAAAGAAAACCTTTACTTTTTGTATTTCTGTTCTTGAACTTTTCTTTTGGAGAAGAGAACTTACTAGATTCTTATTTCATTACTTTCTTAAGGTATGCAATTGTTTTTAAGCCACAAAATCACAGAAAAACTATAGTAAAATGCAAAAAAGTTCTTTGTAGAATTATAACGACTTTAAGGAATGTCAAATTTGTGCCATCACAGCTTATATGATTTCAGTTCAGTTTCAATACAACTTTCAGTTTTTGTTGAGAACTTTCAGTAGTAGAATCAGCACTGGATATGAAATTGTTTTCGGGTGTTCATTCAGGATCATTTCTGAAGCCTATGTGTATCTACTCTGCGTCTACCCTTCCAAATTGGAATTTCTGATGCTTAAATGGAATAACTACATGTAGAGTCAGAATCCATAAATAGTTTATTGAGAGGTTTTTTATGTGCATGCTCCTTTGTTTGCCCAGGGTTTAGCGCGATGATTCTTTTCTTTGCCCAAGGTTAGGCGTGGTGATTCCTTTGTTTGGCCACAGTTTCTGTTAACTCTTACACAGCCTATAATAACTTCTTACTAGTGAATAACCACCACATGAACACATTATATACAACAAATTTGTGTAAAGGAAAGGACATCAATTCCGAAAAGAAAAGTTTTCAATTTTCTGTCCTTATTTGTTTCCAAATTAGACTTGATCAAATAAGTGTTGATGTTGTGGAGAATCAAGTTAAAATTCAACAAATTACATTTGCATATTAACTATCAACCTTGATTGAAAATTGTTAACTCAGATACACCTGCACCCATTCAAATTGCAGTTTCTGAAGCTTTAAATCTACCCTTTAAATTGAATAACTAGAGTCAAAATAAATCAATAGTTAATTGAGAGGTTTTTTATGTGAATTCTCCTTTGTTTGCCTAGGGTTTAGCGTGATAATTTCTTTGTTTGCCCAGGGTTAGTCGTGATGGTTCCTTTGTTTGCCCAGGGTTGGGCATGATGATTACTTTGTTTGCCAATGGTTAAGCGGGGTTGGTCCCACCGTTTGCCCAGGGTTAAGCGTGATGATTCCTTTGTTTGCCCAATATTAAGCGTGATGATTCCTTTGTTTGTCCAGGGATTAGTGTAATGATTCCTTGGTTTGCCCAGGATTGGGCATGATGATTACTTTGTTTGCTTAGCGGTTAGCATGATGATTCCTTTGTTTGCCGAGGGTTAATCGTGATGGTTCCTTTGTTTGCCTAGGGATTAGCGCGATCGTTTCTTTGTTTGCCCATGGTTAAGCGGGGTGGTCCCTTCGTTTGCCCAGCGTTTAGCGTGTTGATTCCTTTGTTTGCCGAGGGTTAATCGTAATGGTTCCTTTGTTTGCCCAGGGATTAGCGCGATGGTTCCTTTGTTTGCCCATGGTTAAGCGGGGTGGTCCCTTCGTTTATCAAGCGTTTAGCGTGATGGTTCCTTTGTTTGCCCAGGGTTAAGCGTGGTGAATCCTTTGTTTGGCTTTCTGTTAACTCTCGCACTAGATGCGTATGATAACTTAAGATGGTAGGAACCAGTGGCATTTACATGATATCAGGCAATCTAGCTGATTATTCTGACAAATATACATTAAATTTATTGAAGGTTGTTTAAGTTTGTTGTTGTCTGTCTGGTATATCTGACAGCTTTACTCCAATTTATCAAAATTTGATTGCATTAAATGTAATATCCCCGAAAATGTCAATTTTGATGAATGAGGGATACTGTTTAACCTAGAAAGAATAAACTACACAAGAAGATTGGGGCCCATACCCAGTAGTTGTTTTTTTACTCCAGAAGGGGTGTGGCAATGTGAAATTAAAAATGAAATTTTGATGTAAATGAGTGCCACCTGCCATGATGTAACAAAACTCGTTTGATGATTTTCATTTTTTTTTTTTTTACAGGTTTCATTAAGGAACAATTCCATGAGGATGCTGTCTTCGTAAGGAAAATCATTGCAGATATAGTGCGCGAGGTCAACAGAATTAGATTCAGACTAAGTTAACAAATTAGTTAGATTTATACTGTAGGTTTGTATGCCATGGTCATATCAAAAGGATCTTTTAAACTAAGTGAACGTCACATAATTCAATTATTTTGTTTCTGGACAAGGGGCATTACTTTAATGCAAAGTTCTCAATGGTTTAATCACCTCCACGGAAAAGTCTATCAAAGGCACAGTTACTCAAAGTTTTATCTCAGAGACATTGTCCTCTTGATAAAAGTGCATGGATTGAAAATGTATATTAAAAGTTTTTAATACTGTGTTATAATGTATGGTCAGGGTCAGCTATACAGTGTCAGTTTTTTAAGTTAAAAAAATGTATACATTCTAAGATATACATTACATTTTACATACAGTACATGCTGAGCCTAATCTTGCTAATCCTGAAAATATTCAGGAATAAAAATGGCTGTGTAAATGTTCTTATTTTTCACATTTTTATATCTTTGACACTGCCTTTTGCCTAATCCCATTGGTCTCATTCACTGAGTATTTGCCATGTTAGGTCGTCTTGCCCAAAGCCTATGCATGAATACAGATTTTAGTTTAAATTTTAAGATGATCAACTGCATCAGCATCTTAAAGGTAGGTGAACGCATAGCTTTTACCTCTACATGAAAAAGCTTTTAATCTTAGGTTCAATAAATGGTCACAATAACACTTATAGTTTTTAAAGAATAACAAATCAAATTTGGAAAATATTCCAACAAACGTGATAATGTGGGAATAGGAATACAATTAAAAAGTTAATTCTATATATCTCTTTCCCAAATTTCAAAAGTTCTCACATTGTGTTATACTCTTAAATATGGGTCAAAATTAAAATGATAGCCAACATTTACCATTCAACAAATTGGGTGTGGTGGACATAAGCAGAGTCTAGTTGTCCCATTCACTGCAAGGTCACACAATATTGCACAATTCATATCAATTAGGTACCGTATATAAATTGAGGTGTTGCTACCTGATCATATACTTCTAATTCAGTGTAAACATTTGTAGTTCCAGGGTCTGGTAAGGCTTCCCTTTTGTTTTGAAAAGGGTCTGGCAAGTTTTGTTTTTCATTTGGACAAGGTTTGGACAGGTCTTTTGCATTGTTCTTGACAGGGTTTCACTCTAACATTGGTTGTCTTGAGTTCATACTTTACAGCATGCCTTTTGACACAGGTTTGCAAGAATCCATTGTTTGGACATGGTTTTTGCAAGAATCCCTTTTGTTTGGACATGGTTTTTGCAAGAATCCCTTTTGTTTGGACATGGTTTTTGCAAGAATCCCTTTTGTTTGGACATGGTTTTTGCAAGAATCCCTTTTGTTTGGACAGGCTTTGACACAACTTTGTTTTTATTTGGATACTCAGATAACCCATATTTCTTGTTACTAATATAATGGATAAGGTTTAGTTCTTTGTTGAGGTGCATTTACTGTGATATAAAATGGTGAAATAAACTATAAAACACTTTCTACTGATATGATTTTCTTACCATTTGTGTTATTTTAATTATATACATGTGTTGATCACAGTTTTAAGTTTGAAAATGACTGTTATACTTATCATGTCAGGTTATTTTAATTTAATATCATTCAATATGAAATAAGAAGAAAGTTCATTTTAAGCTCATTATAGCTTTGTATGACTATCACATGCAATTTTCCTCCCTAATATCCCCCTACCACTCTTTGCAGAGAACCATAAAAACCCAAAGAAACCTTAAAACAACATTTTTTGCTAGGAAGCATTTGCTTAGCATATGGTGTATGTGGGGAAATGGTTATGATCAGTCGTGTAAATGACCTTTCCCTGCATCTCAGCACTGAGGAATGTGCACATGTTCACAAGTAAACACCATTTTAATAATTGAGAGTACTCTCGTCTGAGAAAGAAAAGATTAAAATAGTTGTTATTCTTCCATGAAAATCTTAATAGCTCCCAAGAACTTATTTAATCAGAGTAAATGTAATATAAGTTCCCAGCCAGTATGTTTTGTTTCCACTAGGTTACAGTGTATTTAATGGGATGAATACAATTCAGGTACTGTGTGAGTGAAATATGACCCAGATATTCCAATTTCATTCTTACCTTAGTTTTACTCAGATTGTCTCTGTGCCGCTTATCCTAAACAAATCAATAGGACCAAGTAAACCCTAAAACATATTCTAATGCCTGAAGAACATAATGTCAGAAACTAAAAGGCATATTTAAACCTTGCCAACTGACCTACTTTGAACATAGTCATGTGCCTCATAAAAGACATGGGTTGACATACCCGGCATGTCCTAGGTTTGACAGGGTATGTCCTAGGTTTGACAAGGTGACACCCTTGGTTTAGTCCACTCCTGTTCACCCCTAATCATGGGCTGTAAAAAGGTTCGAATTTGGTGTGAACAGGGTGGCATCAAGCATGAAATCTTTTCAAAGTCAACCATGGCCAGGGTTGTTCTGGACCTGAAAAACACAACAAGCACCCGTCGATTTTGTAAGCTTAGATGGGCAGAACTATCAAATGATGACAAAAAAGAGTTTTTAGATAGATATTATAATTGGATATTTATCAAACAGAGAATGCACAAGTAATAGTTGTAATGATTTTCACACTGGTTGCATATTTGAAGTGGACCTGGAACCTTCTGAGGAGGTTCTCAAAAGTGGAAAACTCAATGATTATCCCCCAGCTCCAGAAAAGATCAAAGTCAAAGAAGAATGGTTATCAGATTATCAGAAAAAATAACAGTGGAAAATAACATTCTCATACTAACTTAGAGAAATTAGGTCCACATCTAATAAAACGCGACAAATACATTATTCATAAACAAACTGTATATAGATACATGTACTTAGGTTTTAAAATCACTAAAATACATAGAATTGTAAAATTCAAGCAAGTTTAATGGATGAAATCATATATTTAAAGAAGTGCTCAAGCAAAGAACAAATTTTTAAAAAGCTTCTACAAGAATATGTGTAATTCCGTGTTTGTTAAAACAATGGAAAACATTTGGTAATAGGAAAGATATACAAATCGTAAAACAGAAGCTGGCTAGAAAAGAGCTTTCAAGCTTTTCAATAAACCGAACTTTGCTGGTATCAAAATATTCAATGAAAATCCTTGCGGAATCTTTATGAACAAACAAATTTATGTGGGAATGAGTATACTTGATCTCTCTAAAGAATATATGTATTGGTTCAATTATGATGTATACAAGAAAATATGCCCTAACCCAATTAATCAGCCGCGCAGTTGTAAAGTATTGTATACTGACAGAATTCTTTTATAATGAATGTCTACACAGAAGATATTTATCACGATATGCTTCCGGGTTTGATGGAAAAGTACGGCATTCCCAATATATATGACACGAGTGGTTATCCTCTAGAACTTTTCAAATGAAAACAAAAAGGTACAGTACTCGGTAAAATGGAAAATGAAGTAAATGGCAGACCTATTCAGGAATATGTGGGCATCAGAAGTAAGATGTATAGTGTTCTTGTTGAAATAAATAACCTCAAGAAAGCAGGAGTTAAAAAAATGCGTAATCAATAGAAATCTTACGCATGAAATGTACAAATCTTGTATCTTTGATTTAAAACAATTCACAAACAAACAAAAAAACAAATAAAATCAAGTAATCATAATCTTCAGACAGTAGAAGTTGACAAAGTCTCTCTCAACTCATTTAATAATAAACGCTATATATGCGAAGACAAAATAACTGCACTACCATTCAGCGGCGCAGGGTCGCAAATGTAATAATACCTAAACCTAATTTTTTTTTTTTTTTTTGGTCATCGCTCGGAGTATAAAAATCACTCAGTTTTAGATCATACTTTAATTGAAGTTGAGGTGCAAAATCAAATTGATTACTAGTCTTTATAGAATAATAAATTAAGGCGGTATTAATATCAGCAAAGGTCTGTTTTGCGTGATCTTCTTTTTGCAATCTATCATTTAAATAATCGAGATATTCTGTTCTTTTTCTGCTCCATTCATTTATTGCTTTGGTTAACTGTTCTTATGCTAAATCATGTATCTTTTTTCCTCATCTGCGTTTTGTAAACGTAAACTGCTAAACATATAATTAGAACCAGTAAAGGCAAGTGCATTGATAATTGCACCTCCTATAGCTATGCCGTTACCATGATATTTTATAAAAATAAAATTTCTTTAAAATTGACTTAGGAACCACGAATGTCCCCATTGAGTTGCCGCTTATTTATTATTTACTATGGTTGGTGGTAAACCAGCTCTCTGTCATTAAGGCAGAAGCAATTATCACCATCTTCAACATCAAATTTTACAAGATTTGGAGGTTTCATTTGAGCAACTTTTTGGAAAGAATACTATATGTTACACTTATCCCACCAATAACAGCGCCATGATAAGCGATATTTACAATATTATTTGTCCATTTTTATCTATATGGGAAAAATATTAATCCATATAAAAAAGATTTCACTTTTTCTCGGTTTTGTTTGTGTTGTTTCGGGTTGCATGGCTCCCTCGGATCACATGGCTCCCTCGGATCAATGGCACCCCGGGTCGCATGGCACCCTCGGATCGCATGGCACCCTCGGGTCGCATGGCACCCTCGGATCGCATGGCACCCTCGGGTCGCATGGCACCCTCGGGTCGCACGGCACCCTCAGGTCGCATGGCACCCTCGAATCGCATGGCACCCTCGGGTCGCATGGCACCCTCGGGTCGCATGGCACCTCGGTCGCATGGCACCCTCGGGTCGCATGGCACCCTCGGGTCGCATGGCACACTCGGGTCGCATGGCTCACTCGGGTCGCATGGCTCACTCGGGTCGCATGGCACCCTCGGGTCGCATGGCACCCTCGGGTCGCATGGCACCCTCGGGTCGCATGGCACCCTCGGGTCGCATTGCTCACTCGGGTCGCATGGCTCACTCGGGTCGCATGGCTCACTCGGGTCGCATGAAAATGGCAAACCACAGTGTTATTATTCAGAGGGGTGAAGTTGGGAACTCGAGTCGATTGGCTCCCTTGTGTCAAATGGCTCCCTCGGGTCGAATGGCTCCCTAGGGTCGAATGGCTTCCTCGGGTCGAATGGCTCCCTCGGGTCAAATGGCTCCCTCGGGTCGAATGGCTCCCTCGGGTCGAATGGCTCCCTCGGGTCGAATGGCTTCCTCGGGTCGCATGGCACCCTTGGGTCGCATGGCACCCTCGGGTCGCATGGCACCCTTGGGTCGCATGGCACCCTCGGGTCGCATGGCACCCTCGGGTCGCATGGCACCCTCGGGTCGCATGGCACCCTCGAGTCGCATGGCACCCTCGGGTCGCATGGCACCCTCGGGTCGCATGGCACCCTCGGGTCGCATGGCACCCTCGGGTCGCATGGCACCCTCGGGTCGCATGGCACCCTCGGGTCGCATGTCACCCTCGCGCATGGCACCCTCGGGTCGCATGGCACCCTCGGGTCGCATGGCACCCTCGGGTCGCATGGCACCCTCGGGTCGCATGGCACCCTCGGGTCGCATGGCACCCTCAGGTCGTATGGCACCCTCGGGTCGCATGGCTCACTCGGGTCGCATGAACACTTTAATTAAAAACCACAATGTTATTATTCCGAGGAGTGAAGAAGGGAATTCGGGTCGAATGGCTCCCCGGGTCGAATGGCTCCCTCGGGTCGAATGGCTCCCTGGGGTCGAATGGCTCCTCGGGTCAAATGGCTCCCTCGGGTCGAATGGCTCCCTCAAGTCAAATGGCTCCCTCGGGTCGAATGGCTCCCTCGGGTCGAATGGCTTCTTTGGGTCGAATGGCTTCTTTGGGTCGAATGGCTCCCTCGGGTTGAACGGCTACCTCGGGTCGAATGGCTCCCTCGGGTCGAATGGCTCCCTAGGATCGAATGGCTCTCTCGGGTCGAATGGCTTTCTCGGGTCGAATGGCTCCCTTGGGTCGAATGGCTCCCTTGGGTCGAATGGCTCCCTTGGGTCGAATGGCTCCCTCGGGTCGAATGGCTCCCTCGGGTCGAATGGCTCCTTCGGGTCGAATGGCTCCCTCGGGTCGAATGGCTCCCTCGGGTCGAATGGCTCCTTCGGGTTGAATGGCTCCTTCGGGTCGAATGACACCCTCGGGTCGAATGGCTCCTTCGGGTCGAATGGCTCCCTCGGGTCGAATGGCTCCCTCGGGTCGAATGGCTCCCTGGGGTCGAATGGCTCTCTCGGGTCGAATAGCTCCCTCAGGTCGAATGGCTTCCTCTGGTCGAATGGCTCCCTTGGGTCGAATGGCTGCCTCGGGTCGAATGGCACCCTCCGGTCGAATGGCTCCCTCGGGTCGAATGGCTCCCTCGGGTCGAATGGCTCCCTCGGGTCGAATGGCTTCCTCGGGTCGAATGGCTCCCTTGGGTCGAATGGTTCCCTTGAGTTGGAGCTGATAGGCGACTCAATGAATGGCTCACTACTTTCTTAGGATACTGATGAGAAAATAACCGATCAGCTAAAGTTCTAATAAATCGCTCTACAATCGCTTGCGCTCTATAGTTCCCAACTTCACCCTCGAAATAATAACATTTTGGTTTTTATTTAAAGTGTTCACACTAACCCTAAATTTTTCCCGAGGTCAATCTTGATTATTTTGGAAAGGTCAACGGACTTCTTTTGTAGATTTTCCCAAAAGCATTAGCTACTTGAACTGCTGTTTCATAGGTAAGGGAATCAGCTTCCAAACTGCTCGTCCACATCGACGACTGTACTAAGTGCATATTTGTAGGTTCTTCTACCAATTTTATCATGTGGCAAAAATAATAGATCGGCTTCATGCAAGTCATTAGGTTTTGCGCTGTTACAATCACACTCATTGGCCGTGCGCCAATACCTTCTGTGTATCTATTGATTACCAACTTGTCTCTTCCATTTTGCCTTGTCACAAGTTATTTCATGTTCGATTTTCCCTCAAAGTGTTGTTTTCTAAAGTTCAATCGGCGTCTTCTGTCTTATTTCTGTGGTGACAGCGATGGATACCCACGGGATCGTTCTCAGCAAATAGAGAACGATCAGTCAACCATCCGGTTTGAATTTTCAACTTTTTTTGTTTATGGAATTTGCACTGTTTGTTTGGAAGCCTGTTCCACGAGTGAACCTATTTCACGAGTTTTCTCAAGTTTCTACGTTGTGTCAACGTTTTAACTGTGCAAATATAAATACTCGCGCCTTAAAGCAATGACAGGTTATCAAAGGCAAAACAATCACAACCTTTGAGAACTGGAAGCAGAATTTGATATACATTCTTTCCTAGACGCTAATTTTGCACCATTCTTTGCTAATAAATTTTGGTGGGAAAAACAACCCTATAGGAGTTTGCAGTCCGATAATGCCGATGTAGCCAAAAGTGCTAGAAGAACAGCTGCACAAAAACCAACCATCTTGTCCTTTTGCTTGGCCAAATCGCAAACTTCTGTCCCATTATCTCCCGAAACTCAATCACAAATCAATCCACTTCACTGCCTGATATCTGGCAACGGATCCGAATGCATTAATAATGGCTTTCAGTCGATGCCCACTTCCTCGACATGACAAATATTACTTATATTCCAAATAAAAACCCAGAGGATCTTTTGACAACTACTGCCAGCATTCGTTGCGGATAACCTTGTAAAAAAGTACGGAATCACCAATCATGGCCCACGTGCCAGAAGATGAGGAACTCACCCCGACCATTGAAAATGTCATTGTTCTTACGTGGCTCCAACTCACCAATGTCTCCACAGCTCGTCAAACAGCAATATGGTTCGCAGCTACGCAACAAAACAACAAACCAGAAATCTCACAAGCCCTTCCATCACTTTTAGATGAAGTACTCAGTCTCGAGGACACAAAGTCCTTCTGTGCAGCAACAGCATTCTCCCAGATTTTCAATCCACACGCCCAAAAGCTCCCAACAAATCCTGTGTTCTGTGTATGGCAGCTGGTCGGACCAAATATTATACCCACTACCTCTCCTGCAAATTCCCCCCAGCCTGTAACAAGTACGCCCTTAGCCAATCGCGACTTGTGTTTTTGAAGAACTCAACACAAACCAACTGGACGACTCTGACCCCGAGACACAAGACAATTACGTACTGTCAGCCCTTATTGATAAACCATCTGCTCATCTCGTGAGTGTTATCTAATCACCCTTCCTGAACACATACTTCCACACTCATCCCGTTAAACTTATTCTCGACACGGGTGCCACCACCAACATGGTGAAGGATTCATTTGCCAACCTCATCAACCTACCCGTTAGACCAGCCTAACAGGTGGCCCATTAAGCCGACGGCATTACTCCACTGGACGTTATTGGAGAAACTCATTGCTAACTCACCAGAGTCCACGATACATTTCAGCTTGTTCCTTTGTTGTAAAACAGCTTGATGTTGATGTACTTGCAGGAAACCCACTCCTTGTAACAAATAACATTGCTACCCGCCCTGCTAACGGCCAAATTGCCATTGGTGGTACCGATGTTGTACACTATGGGGCAAAGTCTTTTCATTCTGCATCAGTACATCGCACCCGAGCTTGTGTTATCCGTTGTCACACTCAGGGACACTCTTTCCAGGGGAATACTTTTAACTCAATATGCCCGACTCCTTCCATTCGGATACACTACTTGCATTAGAACCCAGATACGACAATAAAACTAATTTGTCTCTTAAAACTGGGAATACATGGCCACGTCCCCAAGAAATTCAATCGTTGACTATACCATTAGGGTCATTAACGATGCCCAAAACCCTATTTCTCTCAAACGTCATGATCACCTTTGTCAAATCCATCCAAAAACTCCCGATACATCCACACTGGCCGATTACGCATACATGCTTTTTTTAATGGGACAAACCTATTTACACCCTCCAAAACTTTAGTTCGGAAAACATCCCATGCTTTAGATGGATTTAAGTCACATAGCAAAGAAGTCCAATCGAACGACAAATTATCGTTAAGTGCGGCAAAGTCAGCATTTGTTAAATCTGAACCAGTTTATCAGCTGGAGAAATCTTTGTGAAACAATACAGATCAAAACTAATGAGGTCATGATCACTACACACTACCTAACCGCTACTTAGCACATTTCTAACCATACTTTCTTCATTACTGAAAATCAAATCAAGACAATTACTACCACGCGTGGGAAACAAGACATGCAGGGTAAAAAGCAGTCGGATATAACTTCCAGAAAATCTTTACCATGTGGACTACCATAGTACAAAGATTCCAATCAAATGTCCGGGAAAATTTAAGTCCCCAAAAACAATAACCCTCCTAGGAGCAACTTTCCTAAAACAGTCAAGCAATTTCTGGTTGTTCTCAGGACAAGAATTTGGTGATTTATATACAACACCAACAACTACTGAACTACCAACATTGCCATCAACAATAAGCTCACACCATTGGCAATTCAAAAAATAAAAAGAAAACTGAGCAGTCCTATCTATGCAATTTAATCTGTCATTTACAAACAATAGAACACCACTCCTCTACCATTGAGAGTATCTAATATGTCTTGTTAGCGGAGACTCCCTCGTGAAGTCTTACATATCTGGGAGCTTGTCCACTCCGCTCTTCATCACAATACTCTCCGACTTTCAGTTAAGAAAACCATTGTTTGCCCAAAGTCTACCACCATTCTTGGCTGGATATGGTCCAACGGCACTATTCGTGCCAGTCCACATAGGATCAACACTCTCTCCATAGTTTTTCCGCCCTCCACTGTGAAAGATCTCCGGTCATATGTGGGTGCCTTCAAAGTGCTAAGCCGCGTGTTACGTGGATACGATTATTTCATGGAGCCTCTTGAACAGGCCACGGCTGTTTGAACGTCCAGTACCATAATTAAATGGACAGACCACTTGCCGCATGCCTTCAAGGCCTCACATGAAGCTCTCCAACACAACAAGGGCAGTACCATTCCTCAGTCGGATGACCAACTCTGGATTGTCACTGATGGATTGATTAAAAACCATGGCATAGCCGCATCGTAGAGATGACAAAGTCTTGCTTGACGGCTTCTTTAACTCAAAGCTATGCAAGCATCAAATCACATAACTACCATGTGAAATTGAGGCTCTTTGCATCAGCGCTGCTGTCCAGCACTTCTCCCCATTCATCACACAGTCTAGACATAAGCAACAGGTCCTCACCGACAGTCGCCCATGTGTTTAATTCTACCACAAACTATGACATGGTGAATTTTCAACAAGCCTGAGAGTCACTACATTTCTCTCTTTGATCAGTCGCTATAGCGTTAAAGTGCAGCACATTGCGGGTGTTGCCAACTTGCCGTCCAATTTTGCCAGCAGAAATCCACAAACATGTCCCGATCGTATCTGTCAACTTTGCAAATTCGTTGAGGAACTTGAAGATAGTGTTGTCCAATCCCTTTCAGTAGCCGATGTTATGGAAGGCACGTCAAAAATACATTTTACCAACCGCTCTGCGTGGCTTGCAACTCAACTTGAATGCTCAGGGAACTCGTCCCTCAAAAACCTGATGTCAAACGGTATCTCAGATACGATACCATCGCTCAAGATGGCCTACTTATTGTGAAGGATGAACCACCGTTCCAACCCCCGTGCGCCCGTGCGATCGCATCGTTGTACCAAGATCTGTTATCAATGGCTTACCCACTGCCAACCACATTCTTTTTCACCACCTGTCTAAACACCAGATGAAACGCCTGATCGGTAGATAGTTTTACTCTCTTGACCATGATCACTGTATTGCCACCACTTGTGATACTTGCTTTCACTGTTCCTCACTGAAACTTATTCCCACCATATTACGCCCACAGTCCACTACTAATTATCTATCACAAATTGGATCATCATTTGCTGCTGACATTCTACGTCGCCAACGTCAGTTCATCTTCGTCATGCGAGAAACAGTTTCTTCTTACACCCTCACACAGCTCATCAGTAATGAGCGCCATGAAGATATCAGTGACGCTCTCAAAATACTCTGTGCTGAAGTCCACCTGCTTGGTGATATCACCACCTATATTCGCGTTGATCTGGGTCCAGGAATAGTTTCCGCCGCCAAACAGCCAAAGATCCAACACTTAAACAAATGGGGATAATCTTGTGAGGTTTCTCAAATATAACTTGATATAGTATTCAGTTTAGAAATAGCTAGAACTCTAATTTTATTATGCTTTTTAGCTTTCTTTACTACTTTCCGCTAAAAAATATTTAGAGAAAATTACTCCAATACCGCAACTAACTGCAAACCTTTCAAAATGTGCGTTAGAGTTTGAATTTTCAGGATTATGTCTTAAAAATCTGCGTTAAGGTTAAAAATCAGTATTAGACTCCAATTGATAAATATGGGCGCCGTTACAACACCTGATAAAGAGACAATTTCAATTGAACCGCTAGCAATGGCGGCCACTTCTTCAGCAGATTCTGTATAGTCTAATATATATACTTTTTATGTAATAAGTCTCGCCTTAATTTTTCTTTTCAATCTCCTTTTGAATATTATCAATTTTTTGAAGCCTGTATGCGTTTACGTAAGTGGGATTTCCTGACACTTGAGGATAGATATTTGGATAATCAGGGGCACTCGGCCTATATGGGTTCAAATCTTGTTTTTCTTCCATATTTTATATATATATATTTATATATATGCGAATTTTTTTTCTCCATATATCTTCATTTCGTAACAAATATATTCTGTACCTTCAATAAATTTACAAAAAATAATTTTCTTAGCGCATACACCGCATTCAAAATACGTAGGAGTATTACAGTCAAATGCTTTATATTTTGTTCCATCAGCCCTCAAAAAACACCATTGATTTACTTCTTAATTTCCAGCCTCCGTACTGGCCGCGCGATTAGTACCTTTAAGTCTTAATCCAAAAGTAGTAACACTTCCTCCGCTAACCAAGACACGTTTCTGCTTGAAACTTGGTTGCTTTTATGTTCAATTCCATTCCATCATCTTCATATAAATTAGTTACAGCATTTTTGGAGTTAAGTATTCTTCCTGTTCTTATCTCTCTATATTTTTTTGTCTTGAGTATTTCAGTATTTTAACATGCTTTTAGCTCTGTCAATTTGTCATCGATATTATAGAAATAAGATTCTGGACCAAAGATACTCATTTTATTTACATATATAAAAGAGAAAGTTATTTCCAAAGTTAATGTTGCTGGTAGGCCGTGGTTGTTGATTTATTTTCCTTTGGAATTGTTTATACTGAACTTAAATTCACTAATTGGGCCCAGTATCAACGGTTTTCCTTTGCGAACGCTGCCGCAGTAATTAATATGCATACTACTCCCAGAAGGTTTATCGTCAACAGGACTGCAGGAATAGTTTCTAAAAGATTTGAGGGTTTTCCATTGAAAAATTTATCACTTTCGGAAATTTGATTGCGGTGTAAATAAATAGCTTTGAATGGTTGAAAATGTATCCTTCCAATGTGTTCTACATCTGACAACCATCCATAATCCATACTAAATAAATCTGCAAGATTTTCAGAAATGTAAGTGAATCAGACTTCTCTGATGGAATTATAACTGTAAAATGGCTACTCGCCCTGTTTTTCTGTTTACGTTAATTTTCATTTATGGAATTTGTCTGGTTATTATGTCATACAGCTGCTGAAAGTTATAAAGGCCGGCTTCTAATGGTATTTCCGTAATTATATTATTGGTTCTAATTTTTTTTTTCTTCTCCCCTTGAAAGTTTATAGTACCCTACCCAATATGTGACTGATTTTAAGATTATGGAACCTTTTTTTTTGAATTCCGATTGTCAATAGGTTGCTCTAATATTATTGGTTGATCAAACTTTTTAATTTCAAATGTATGATGCATTTTTATTTTATATGAAAAAGATAAATGACAACATTACCAATAGCATTTCGAGGTAATTTTTCAAAAAAGATATTAAGTAAGCAGCGTATATATACCACCAAGTCCTGGAGTTAGTGGAACAGATTTTACACCGCATGGAAGGCCTATATACATATCTGATAGATAGTAAGAGTTTCCGCGCTAGTTTTCCAAATATTTTTAAGAAATACAAGTAACCTCATGTTACATCTGATAAAATTGTTAATTTGTGGATTAGCCAGCCTATGGGCTTTTGGCAAAATCAATTAAATTGTGTTATATGGATGGCGACACGGGTTGTGGGATATCTTATGTACACCTAAATCATGGGAATTTTATTATTAAAACTGTCTATAGATTTCACGTGTATTATCAGGTCAGACGATTATCAAAAGAAATGGGCTGTCCTACTCCATTTTAAAATTATTGGTCGACTTTCGAGAACAGCATAGATATGTTCATCAAAATATGCCTATGAAAATATATGTGGACAGTTTCATGTTTCACCCCGTTCCATGTGGAAACAACGCGAAGATAATCAATAAGTGGGTTGGGAACTGCATACTATTATGATGGTGGTTATATTCCAGTGCCTGACAATGATTATGATAATTCTAGTTTAAAACAACCTGTATAATAAATGGAATGATTATTCAAGTGCTACAGAGATGAGTTTTGGTGATCATCCATCTAAGTATACCATTGCACATATAGCTGAGAGTAATAGTGTAAGCAATGCTTGGAAAGGGTTTATATTCGATAAAGGTAAAGAAATATGCAATGAGGACGAGGAGATTTATCATGTCATCAGACGACCTGACGGATTTATAGATATTGGTATAGAAAGGATCAATGATTCTATCCGAACATATATTTATGCTATACTAGGAGCCCAAGTTCAGACAAAAACAAGCATGCTCGCTCCAGGGACCAGAACTGATGCGCTACGACAATTTCTGAATAATGTTAAAGATTGTATTAACTCACCTGTTGATTTACAAGGCAGCATAGATCACTATCAAGATTCTTTGCAATAAAATAACTTAACAAGATTACGGGCTAAGAAAGGTTATTCACCCCATAAAAAGCCCAACCTAACACCACCACCATTACACACAAAAAATCAGACGCCCAGAGTTAGTAAAGAACTTATCAATGTCCACTTTGAAATTGTGAACAGAATTGGAGCTAACCACCCACTTGGTCAACTTCAAACTGTTACTACGTGTCACATGAGGATTAACTGAAACATTCAAGAATTTAAAGGAATTCAAAGCATCACTACCAGATAGGAATTTAAAAACCTGAATCATATCGCCACATACTCTTTTTAACTCAAGCGTGGTCAAACCAAGAATTCGCAACCTAGATTCATAAGAGAGATTCCTTACTTCGGGAATAAGTCTAGTGGCTCTTCGCTGATTCTGCTCCAAAATGAACTAACCCTTCCCATAAAAAGGACTCCAAGCCTGAATAGCATACTCAATGTGAGGCCTGACTAACTGCTTATACAAATTAAGGACAACCACTCTACCAAGAAAACAAAAAAAATTATAATCAAACCAAGCATCCTATATTTGCCCTTGCAGCTGCTAAAGCACACTGTTTAAAAGGCTTCAAATTACTAATAATGACAACACCTAGATCCCTTTTTTGATCAACCAGTCAACAACCAAGCTTTGAACCATTCATGCAGTAACCAAAAGCCAAATTGCTCTGTCCAAAATGAATAACTTTGCATTTATCAACATTGAATGGCATCTGCCACGTTTGGGACCAAGAAATTAACTTATCCAGATCAGTTTGCAACAGTGAAGAATCCCCAGCATTATCAACAATCCTGCACAGCTTAGTGTCATCAGCAAATTTACAAATCCTGGAGCCAAGGGAAACATCAATATCATTAATGAAGATTAAGAAATGAAGCGGACCCAATACAAAACCCTGAGGAGCACCACCTGTAATCTTCTTCCATCAGTCCACGGAGTTACTTCACCATTAACAACAACTCTTTGTGACCTGTCAATTAGCCAAGAATTTATCCAACTGGCACACTTTCCCTCCACACCAAGCGCTGTTGTTTTCAATATGAGCCTGCCTAACGGAGCCTTATCCTTTCTGGAAGTCTAAATAGATAACATCCACATTATGACCAAAATCAACTAGTTTAGTATCATCATCAAGAAATTCCAATAAATTAGAAACACAAGACCTCTTAGGTAAGAACCCATGCTGGGACAAATTCAACAAACCATTGACCAGTAAATGATCTAGTACAACATCCTTATCAATGGACTCCATGACCTTGCACACAATACTAGTAAGACTCACTGGCCTATAGTTACAGGGAAAACTGTGGTAACCTTTTTAAAAATAGGAGTGACATTTGCAATTCTCCAATCAGTAGGAACAACAGAAACATCAAAGCACTTTGAAAAGATAATACTCAGGGGAACAGAAAGAGCATCAGAACACTCACGTAAAACAGCAGGATGTATACCATGCTTTTAACTCTATTGTAAAAAGAAATACAAAGTAGTGTTTCAAAACCACAGCCATATCCTTACCACTATTGATAGTAACATCATTATTACCTTCAATGAGGACCAACAACCTCCTTGGTTTTTTACTTTGAGCAAACTTAAGAGTGAAATGACTTAGGATTAATCTTAACCTTTTTTGGACAAACCTTTTTTTCAAAAAGCACTTTAGTATCTCTTATCAAACCCTTAGTGAACCTATCATAATCCTTATACTTAACAAGCTCCGCAGGACACCCGCTGTTTTTATAACAACGCCACAACTTCATCTTTTTCCGGATGCTTCGATATCATATGCCATTTTATCAATCGGGTTTGGGTGATCAATTGAGTTATAAATTAACATTCAATAATTACTCCAGAGTTCTAAAGAGCACATATACTAATTCATCATGTGTAATACTAATTCATCATGTGTAATAGGTGGAATTAGTTTGAAATATGAAATAGTTACCAATCCGGAGTCAGCCCGAATGATAAGAAACCAATATAAATCACCAACTGTTATATATTATGAACGTGTTCTTCGCCATAGACAAACAAAAGTGACACTATTTGGAATATCAATCTTAATACTCCTGCCAGAAGTATGAAAGGTATCCTGTTTATCTTTGTAGATCCCTATGACGATGGTGGTGGTGCCGCTTACAAGAGAGACACCAAAAATATTACAACCCCAAAAATTAGGAAAACAGCAATTACTATAGAAGGTAAACCAAATCAACTTTATGCCCATGGACTTCACAGATACCAATATTGGGATGAAAAAAACAAATATTAAGGCGATTCGGTCATCGAACATGGAATGCATGTGGCAAAAGCTCTGAATGTTAAAAGAATAATCCCATGGATTTTCATTTTTCATTTATGATAGAGAATTTTTTTTTAAACAAAGTGGTGAAAAAACTATGCTAATATCTTATTCCGTTTAGAAATTACGAAATTTAAAAGTATTTTTGAATTTGGACAAAAATGACTGATTGCCAACATCTGTGATGTCATAGAGACAATAAAACATCTTTTGTATTTCTTTAAAAATGATTTGGATTTTTCTCTCATTGTAAATGTGATGTACACTAAGAAAAAAACAAAATGTTTTATTGTAAATGATGTATTTCACCCAATCTCTATAATGAACCAAAAATGCTGTTCGATAATGTAAGGGAAGCGTGTTTAAATTAATAAGAAATACATAACAACTGTGCTGGAATTGCCTTGATGACATCACCAAGCTGAAGGACATATACTGTACAAGGTGTTTTAACAATATTTTTCTACTGTTTAAATAGTTATAACTTCTAAACGGAATAAGATATTAACATAGTTTTATTCACCATTTTGTTTTACAAAATTTCTCTATCATATATGAAAAATGAAAATCTATGGGAATATTCCTTTAATTTACATGACTTTTTAACGACAAAATATGCCCTATGGTTAAATATGAGAAGCACTGACGATAATAGTTTGCATGGAAGTGGACGGCGAGATGAAAACGGTTCAGAAGGAATCGCGCTTCACCTTGAGAGAACTGCCGAAGCAGCGGGAGAATTAATATGTTACATCTATGTTATTATGATTATGGATGCGCAAATGAATTTAGAAAATGGAAGATTTTTAGGTTGTGTTTACTAAAATAAAAATGGGTTATTCTCATGAATTAATACAAGTAATGAATTAATGAAGTAATACATATTACGACTATGGTCAGCAACCACTGACACATATTATGATACATATACGGTAGCACATAACTAACTAGGCACTACTACGCAGGCCCAAGATGAGAACCCCTGCATGAGAAAGGTCTAATATAGAATATGCTGAGGATCTCTCATTTCATAGGAAGCTTAGAAGTTGAAAATTTCAGAGATCGTCATGACTATGCGGTCCGAAATTGACGATATTTTCTCCAGAAAAAAACAGAAAAAAAGTTTCGTGGGGAGCTATATCGTGGGCCCATACTAAACTCTAAGTCATTTGATGATGATGCTCAACACCTTTCTACTTCGGCCTAAAAAAAGCCCAAAATATCAAGTGAACCCCTATCAAAAAGGTATTTTCAGAAAATATTTCGAAAGAGCCCGAAACTTCCCTTTTCTGCTGCGAAAAAGACCCCGAACTTTGTTCTTTCATCATAGGTTTCAATGGGAAAAATAATAAGCTGATAAATTCCGTGCTAAAATAGGCTGTATAGGCACAGACCACAAGAGGGCAGAGGCGTGGCCTGGGGGAGGGGGAGAAGGTAAGGTGCCCCCTGAGCGGATTTCACCTTCCCGATTGCATGCTTTCTGCCCGGTTGGGAAATGAAATAAAAAAACTATTAATATAAAATTTAAAATTGTTGTAAAATTATTGGATATGTCAAATTTCCTAAATTGTGACCAAAATGTCCCCAAAACTTAGTGGCAAAAAAATTCTCGTAAAATGGCCAAAATTTTCCCAAAACAGGCCAAAATTTCTCGAACATTGAAGATAATTTTCCGAAATTGAAGAAAATTCCCCAAAATTGAAGAAAATTTTCCCTAAATGAAGGAAACCTTTCGGAAATTGACTAATTGAAGAAGGGGGTCTTCCAATTACCAGCAACTTTTGATGGAAACTTAATTTACCAGAGCAATTTTTTCAATTATCACCGGGAAATTGTTATTTTTTTTGTTTCCCTGAGATGTGACCCTTCCTACGCCCCTGCAATGGGACAAGGGTCAGGGGGAAGATAACCTTGATAAAAACTGGGAGAAAAAGTATCATTCCATCCCCTCTCCCGAATAATAAATGGGTAGAAAAGAAACATCAGTAATAATAATAAAACCGTAACGAGGATAGATCAATTATAAGACTTTACATTGTTACTATTTCCTAATAAATTAAAACGCCACCCCCTCCCCTTACAATCACCACACCTGGATCAGTTTTTGATTGGGAAATTTCCGTCCAGATTGTCAAGCATATTATGCACATAATGGGAAGTGTTTGTGAAATAAATAGAGGGCAGGCTCTTTATGAAACTTTGATTGATTATGAATATAAACTAGCATGATACAAAAATCATTCCGAACTTAATCATTTCGGAAGAGTAGTGTCATTAGCATGGTATGTTGCAGTATTCGGCGGAAATTGCTCCCGCTATCCCCTTCCCCTGCTCGCCCGCCAGGTATGGCCCTGTCGTCCGGCTACCTGACAAATCTTCATGCATGAATAAGCGGAATGTGTTATTTTGGTCCTTTTCATATAAATATCATATCATATTTTACATCTTTTTATTTGCAAGGTGTTGACACAATTGTATCTAAACATTTTTTTTTTTTTTTTATGATTGTGTCTGAGTAAATGACACATTGGCCAATATCTATAACAATACATAATTTGTTATGATACAAATATTTAGATTATTATGATAAAAAAAAAATAGAAAAATAGAAAAATGAATATAAAAATATGCAGTATATAAAATCAAATTCCCATTCTTTTTATTCATGACGTTATGAGACCTGACGCCAAAATAACTTATAGTATTGACAAACCACTATATATGTACTGTTACATCGCTTTGTTTGGATTCATACCGTCCCACGTTATAACAACATATAATAAATTTAAGATATTGCTGGTTATTTATCGATATTTTGAACCCACAGTAAAAAAAATGAAAAATATTTTAATGAAAATTATTTAGTATACAAAAAGGCTCTCCTATTTTTTCTTCGAGAATTATATGAGACCCGATGCCATAATAACTTGCGGTATAAGCTAACCAATATTTGTACTCTTACATCGTTTTGTCTGGGTTACTGGAATACCGTCCCTTGTTATTACGATACTAATGGATTTAAAATATGACTGGTTATTTGGCCGATACTTTAATTAAACCCATAATAGAAATATATTTAACAAATATTTGTATGAAAATTAATCAGTGTATGAAAAGGCCCATTTTTTATTTCATTTATGAGGCCCGGTGTCATAATAACTTGCAATATTAATGAGCCCAAATCTATCTGTTTATACTATTGCATCGTTTTATATGGATTAATGGCATACCGTCCCAGATCTGCCAATGAAATAACGACTGTATTAATGAGCCCACATCTATCTGTTTATACTATTGCATCACTTTGTATGGATTAATGGCATACCGTCCCAGATCTTCCCATGAAATAACGACTGTATTAATGAGCCCACATCTATCTGTCTACTATACTTTTGCATCGTTTTATATGAATTAATGGCATACCGTCCCAGATCTGCCCATGAAATAACGACTGTATTAATGAGCCCACATTTATCTGTCTAGTATACTTTTGCATCGTTTTATATGGATTAATGGCATACCGTCCCAGATCTGTCCATGAAATAACGACTGTATTAATGAGCCCAGATCTATCTGTTTATACTATTGAATCGTTTTGTATGGATTAATGGCATACCGTCCCAGATCTTCCCATGAAATAACGACTGTATTAATGAGCCCACATTTATCTGTCTAGTATACTTTTGCATCGTTTTGTATGGATTAATGGCACACCGTCCCAGATCTGTCCATGAAATAACGACTGTATTAATGAGCCCACATCTATCTGTTTATACTATTGCATCGTTTTGTATAGATTAATGGCATACCGTCCCAGATCTGCCCATGAAATAACGACTGTATTAATGAGCCCACATTTATCTGTCTAGTATACTTTTGCATCGTTTTGTATGGATTAATGGCATACCGTCCCAGATCTGCCCATGAAATAACGACTGTATTAATGAGCCCACATTTATCTGTCTAGTATACTTTTGCATCGTTTTGTATGGATTAATGGCATACCGTCCCAGATCTGCCCATGAAATAACGACTGTATTAATGAGCCCACATCTATCTGTTTATACTATTGCATCACTTTGTATGGATTAATGGCATACCGTCCCAGATCTTCCCATGAAATAACGACTGTATTAATGAGCCCACATCTATCTGTCTACTATACTTTTGCATCGTTTTATATGAATTAATGGCATACCGTCCCAGATCTGCCCATGAAATAACGACTGTATTAATGAGCCCACATTTATCTGTCTAGTATACTTTTGCATCGTTTTGTATGGATTAATGGCATACCGTCCCAGATCTGTCCATGAAATAACGACTGTATTAATGAGCCCACATCTATCTGTTTATACTATTGCATCGTTTTGTATGGATTAATGGCATACCGTCCCAGATCTTCCCATGAAATAACGACTGTATTAATGAGCCCACATTTATCTGTCTAGTATACTTTTGCATCATTTTGTATGGATTAATGGCATACCGTCCCAGATCTGTCCATGAAATAACGACTGTATTAATGAGCCCAAATCTATCTGTTTATACTATTGCATCGTTTTGTATAGATTAATGGCATACCGTCCCAGATCTGCCCATGAAATAACGACTGTATTAATGAGCCCACATTTATCTGTCTAGTATACTTTTGCATCGTTTTTTATGGATTAATGGCATACCGTCCCAGATCTGCCCATGAAATAACGACTGTATTAATGAGCCCACATTTATCTGTCTAGTATACTTTTGCATCGTTTTGTATGGATTAATGGCATACCGTCCCAGATCTGTCCATGAAATAACGACTGTATTAATGAGCCCACATCTATCTGTTTATACTATTGCATCGTTTTGTATGGATTAATGGCATACCGTCCCAGATCTTCCCATGAAATAACGACTGTATTAATGAGCCCACATTTATCTGTCTAGTATACTTTTGCATCGTTTTGTATGGATTAATGGCATACCGTCCCAGATCTGTCCATGAAATAACGACTGTATTAATGAGCCCACATCTATCTGTTTATACTATTGCATCGTTTTGTATAGATTAATGGCATACCGTCCCAGATCTGCCCATGAAATAACGACTGTATTAATGAGCCCACATTTATCTGTCTAGTATACTTTTGCATCGTTTTGTATGGATTAATGGCATACCGTCCCAGATCTGCCCATGAAATAACGACTGTATTAATGAGCCCACATTTATCTGTCTAGTATACTTTTGCATCGTTTTGTATGGATTAATGGCATACCGTCCCAGATCTGCCCATGAAATAACGACTGTATTAATGAGCCCACATCTATCTGTTTATACTATTGCATCACTTTGTATGGATTAATGGCATACCGTCCCAGATCTTCCCATGAAATAACGACTGTATTAATGAGCCCACATCTATCTGTCTACTATACTTTTGCATCGTTTTATATGAATTAATGGCATACCGTCCCAGATCTGCCCATGAAATAACGACTGTATTAATGAGCCCACATTTATCTGTCTAGTATACTTTTGCATCGTTTTGTATGGATTAATGGCATACCGTCCCAGATCTGTCCATGAAATAACGACTGTATTAATGAGCCCACATCTATCTGTTTATACTATTGCATCGTTTTGTATGGATTAATGGCATACCGTCCCAGATCTGCCCATGAAATAACGACTGTATTAATGAGCCCACATTTATCTGTCTAGTATACTTTTGCATCGTTTTGTATGGATTAATGGCATACCGTCCCAGATCTTCCCATGAAATAACGACTGTATTAATGAGCCCACATCTATCTGTTTATACTATTGCATCGTTTTGTATGGGTTAATGGCATACCGTCCCAGATCTGCCCATGAAATAACGACTGTATTAATGAGCCCACATCTATCTGTCTACTATACTTTTGAATCGTTTTATATGAATTAATGGCATACCGTCCCAGATCTGCCCATGAAATAACGACTGTATTAATGAGCCCACATTTATCTGTCTAGTATACTTTTGCATCGTTTTGTATGGATTAATGGCATACCGTCCCAGATCTTCCCATGAAATAACGACTGTATTAATGAGCCCACATCTATCTGTTTATACTTTTACATCGTTTTGTATGGGTTAATGGCATACCGTCCCAGATCTGCCCATGAAATAACGACTGTATTAATGAGCCCACATCTATCTGTCTACTATACTTTTGAATCGTTTTATATGAATTAATGGCATACCGTCCCAGATCTGCCCATGAAATAACGACTGTATTAATGAGCCCACATTTATCTGTCTAGTATACTTTTGCATCGTTTTGTATGGATTAATGGCATACCGTCCCAGATCTGTCCATGAAATAACGACTGTATTAATGAGCCCACATCTATCTGTTTATACTATTGCATCGTTTTGTATGGATTAATGGCATACCGTCCCAGATCTTCCCATGAAATAACGACTGTATTAATGAGCCCACATTTATCTGTCTAGTATACTTTTGCATCATTTTGTATGGATTAATGGCATACCGTCCCAGATCTGTCCATGAAATAACGACTGTATTAATGAGCCCAAATCTATCTGTTTATACTATTGCATCGTTTTGTATAGATTAATGGCATACCGTCCCAGATCTGCCCATGAAATAACGACTGTATTAATGAGCCCACATTTATCTGTCTAGTATACTTTTGCATCGTTTTTTTATGGATTAATGGCATACCGTCCCAGATCTGCCCATGAAATAACGACTGTATTAATGAGCCCACATCTATCTGTCTAGTATACTTTTGCATCGTTTTGTATGGATTAATGGCATACCGTCCCAGATCTGTCCATGAAATAACGACTGTATTAATGAGCCCACATCTATCTGTTTATACTATTGCATCGTTTTGTATGGATTAATGGCATACCGTCCCAGATCTTCCCATGAAATAACGACTGTATTAATGAGCCCACATTTATCTGTCTAGTATACTTTTGCATCGTTTTGTATGGATTAATGGCATACCGTCCCAGATCTGTCCATGAAATAACGACTGTATTAATGAGCCCACATCTATCTGTTTATACTATTGCATCGTTTTGTATAGATTAATGGCATACCGTCCCAGATCTGCCCATGAAATAACGACTGTATTAATGAGCCCACATTTATCTGTCTAGTATACTTTTGCATCGTTTTGTATGGATTAATGGCATACCGTCCCAGATCTGCCCATGAAATAACGACTGTATTAATGAGCCCACATTTATCTGTCTAGTATACTTTTGCATCGTTTTGTATGGATTAATGGCATACCGTCCCAGATCTGCCCATGAAATAACGACTGTATTAATGAGCCCACATCTATCTGTTTATACTATTGCATCACTTTGTATGGATTAATGGCATACCGTCCCAGATCTTCCCATGAAATAACGACTGTATTAATGAGCCCACATCTATCTGTCTACTATACTTTTGCATCGTTTTATATGAATTAATGGCATACCGTCCCAGATCTGCCCATGAAATAACGACTGTATTAATGAGCCCACATTTATCTGTCTAGTATACTTTTGCATCGTTTTGTATGGATTAATGGCATACCGTCCCAGATCTGTCCATGAAATAACGACTGTATTAATGAGCCCACATCTATCTGTTTATACTATTGCATCGTTTTGTATGGATTAATGGCATACCGTCCCAGATCTGCCCATGAAATAACGACTGTATTAATGAGCCCACATTTATCTGTCTAGTATACTTTTGCATCGTTTTGTATGGATTAATGGCATACCGTCCCAGATCTGCCCATGAAATAACGACTGTATTAATGAGCCCACATTTATCTGTCTAGTATACTTTTGCATCGTTTTGTATGGATTAATGGCATACCGTCCCAGATCTGCCCATGAAATAACGACTGTATTAATGAGCCCACATTTATCTGTCTAGTATACTTTTGCATCGTTTTGTATGGATTAATGGCATACCGTCCCAGATCTGCCCATGAAATAACGACTGTATTAATGACCCACATCCATCTGTCTAGTATACTTTTGCATCGTTTTGTATGGGTTAATGGCATACCGTCCCAGATCTGCCCATGAAATAAGGACTGTATTAATGAGCCCACATTTATCTGTCTAGTATACTTTTACATCGTTTTGTATGGGTTAATGGCATACCGTCCCAGATCTGCCCATGAAATAAGGACTGTATTAATGAGCCCACATTTATCTGTCTAGTATACTTTTACATCGTTTTGTATGGGTTAATGGCATACCGTCCCAGATCTGCCCATGGAATAACGACTGTATTAATGAGCCCACATCTATCTGTCTAGTATACTTTTGCATCGTTTTGTATGGATTAATGGCATACCGTCCCAGATCTGCCCATAAAATAAAGACTGTATAACGACACTATATTGATTTGAAATATGACTGGTAATTTGGCGATGTTATAATTATGAACCCATAGTAGAAAATGAAAAACAGATTTTCATGAAAATTCGTCAGTATATGAAAAAGGCCCTTGTTTGTCTAATTATGAGACCCGATGCCATAATAACTGACAAACCCACATTTATACTTTTACATCAGTACATCATTTTGTATGTTTTTTTGCATACCGTCACATGTTATCACAACACTATTGGATTTTAAAAAGGGTTGGCTTATTTATCGATATATCTTATGGATATAATTGCCCTTGCACCATGTTTGGGTCCAGTATATCTATCCTCCCCACCCCTACCCCCCTCCACCCTCCCCCTAACGTAATTTTGTGGATCCGCCATTCATGCTGGGCTTAAATTTTGCATGAGACTGGTGTTGTGGTTCTTCAGAGTTAAACTACGCGGAATAATTCAGTATTTCGCGCCAATTTTCGTTTCACCTACAGACCTAAATAAGACATTCGTCAGTATGCGGAAAGAGGGACGAATTATTCGAAAAAGGCCACCACAGGAAAGTCTGGTGAAATACATTGGAGTCGCTGAGTGGGTGTCGGATTGGGTTGCATTGGGGTAAGAGGGTATAAATTCCCTCTCAAATTTCTTTGAGCCCCCAGGTCTGCAAAATGAAATATTTGTTTGCCTTAAATAGGCGTATATATGACGAACTTGAGCGACTGTAGTGCAAGTAACTTGTAAGTGAGCCCAAGATAGCACGGAACTAATCATTTGCCCCCTTGAAACTTTGATAAAACATATTAAGTGTGGGGTCTTTTTGCACCAGAACAGAAAGGGAAATTATCGGGGACTTTCGCGATGTTTTCTGAAAAGTATTATCTAACGTTTTTTGGATAATGGTACTTTTAATTGAGCTTCACCTGAGGTTTTGGCTCTTTTTGAAGCTGAAGTGAATAGGTGTTGTGCACCCTCACCGAATGACACAAATTTTGGAATAGGTCCATCTGTCCATCAGTCCATGGAAAAATTGTTCCCCATGAAACTTTTTCTAAAGCAGATCTCGTCAAGACTGGACATGCATAGTCAAGACCTGTCCTTTTTCTACCATCTCTAAAAGTTTCAACCTCTAAGCTTTCCGTCTCATTAAATGTGAGATCCCCAAAATATTCTGTATTAGACCTTTCTCATGCCAGCATGCAGAGGTTCTCAATTTGGGCTAGCGTAGTGCCTAATTAGTTCTGTGCTACCGTATATGTATTTTTGTATTTTAATGTGTCAGTAGTTACTGACCATAGCCGTAATATGTATTACCGTATTATAATACATGTCAGTAATTACTGACCATAATTGTATTATTGTTCATAGTACTTACTGAAAATGCGATTCAAATCGGGTGACTCGATGTATGAGCTGCTCATGTGCTGGTGTGTAAACAAGCATAACAGGGTATGTACTGTATACCTTTTGACTTTGGGCTCATAAACATGGCAAGGCAACATAGCTTCATGTGGATCAAAAACTGCAATTTTCAACCAAGCTTCTGCAATTTTGAACCAAATCTCTTTAATATTTGACCAAAAAATTTTCAACTTTGGACCAAACAGCCATAAGTTTTCAAT
>JAIGNY010000988.1:685000-900000 GCA_020152595.1 Chiridota heheva | reverse complement strand
GGGGAAATAATTTAAGACTCATATAACAATTTTTTAAAGTTTATCAAACTTGGATCGTCCACTAATTCCAAGAACTGAAAATTACTATTTTCAAAATTCAAAAACTGATCTCCTCATATTTAAATTTCCTTTACCAATTTAGAAATTACCCCATGTCCATAGACCTGTAGGTATATCTGTATACCTTCAATAACTCCATGGTTTACTATATTCACTTGGTTGGATATCCAGGAACTTCGTGACCTGAGGTCATCTGACCACATGCCGCTGGAGTGAAAACAAAAGCAATCAGCTGTGCTTGTTTATATGCCATACCTAGCATAATATGCCCGAATTTCAACAAATTTGCGATTTTGTTTCTTCTCAAAATATTGACTAATCAATATTTCAACTCTTATCCTTTGAGACAATGTATGATGATTGATATGGAATATGTGGCGTCGCTTTGTTGAATTTTCAATAAAAATATATCACTCTTTTGGTCAATTTAAAATTTCCGCGACTGACCCAAACTTCAATCATGTGTGTTTAACATGCCTACATTGAAATACCCAGCAGGTATACCAGTAACATGTACAATGTCCGATCGTCTGTAAAAATCGATATAAACTTTAATCAATTATACATAACTGCACAATCAACAAACGAAGCATGTATTTAATGAAAATAGAGTTTAATTAACAATTCGTAAAAATGTTGTCCTCGACTTTGCACACCACATGCAGACACATACGGACTTGCCGTTCGTGTAACGCTCAAAGCTTTGTTTTCACTCCAGCAAATGACGTCATCTCCCAGATGTGACGTGGCACCAACCAAGTGAATAAGCACCAGGCAACCACCCTTTCTTGGCTTTTCAGAAAAAGTCTCTTGTAGTGGTTAAGATATTCTTTAAAAAAAGTTTATAACCCAAATAAAAGACATTACTTTTAAAAGTCGGCTGTACCCCTGAATTCTAATTGTAAGCCGAGTCCCACTTGAAATGACTCTGCTTATCTTCTTTAAATATAAGCAATAAACTATTCCATTGTCATCATTTCTTTCATATCATTGGTTACTCGTAGGTACATGGTACAGCTCCAGATATTGCCGGTCAAGATAAAGCCAACCCCACAGCCCTCCTTCTTAGTGGAGTTATGATGTTAAGGCATATGGAACTTACAGCGCATGCTGATATCATCGAAAAAGCTACACTCCAAGTAATTGGGGAAAGAAAGGTAAGAATGTTTTTCTTTTTCATTAAAATGATTATTTTGTTGATATTTGCAGAAATGCTCTTAACCACTTGTTTAATACTTGTTTAGTTACTAATATATGGCTTATATTTGTTCGGCATGACTTCAGCAGTAGTAAGCTCAAGAGGTGATATATTTTATGTTGCAGTGTTTTGTTGAATAGTGATTTTGATGTGGTCATATTTCAGAGGGTCATTGCCCAATTCGACTGCTCTTTTTCAAAACAGAGAAGATGAGAGTTGTACATGCTAATGGAGATGCCAGACCTCGGACAGTTGTAAAATGAACACTGTTCAAATGAATGTTGATGGGACTTTTGATCATTAAAACAATTTCAGCAGTTTAGTAAATGTTGTCAACATATGTCAAAAGCCCATGAAATTGATCACTGTCAGCTGATCTTTGAATCTCTTTATCAAACAGATGAGGGTTGAGGCTTGTTGGCCTTGTTAGGTCATGACTTTTCAACATCTCCTACAATCCTTAATTAATCTGCATATAAAGCATATGCCATAAAGGGTATTGTGTTAGCACATGATCCATGTAACCTTGTTTTCATCACTGATTTAGCAGGGATTTAGCTACATTGTAGTAGCACAAGAGATGGTGGGGGAGTGAGGGGGAGGTAAGAGGCAACGATTCTTCCGAATTCGGGCACAATTTTACGCAAAATTCTGACAAATCTTTGAATGTATACCACATAGTTTAAGTGCTCAATTCAAGCCAGGGCTGTTCCCAAGCACTTTACAATGAAAATTTAAGAGGAAAAACAACAAATAAATCAAATCAAAAACCAAAGTTCAGAAATCAAGGAGATGGGGATGTAACAAAAATTCAGATGTCAAAATGTTGAATAAATAAATGTGTCATTAGAGAACATTTAAATCCATTACGAGTATTGATAGATCGGATGGATGCAGGGAGATTGTTCCACAGGTGAGGAGCAGCCCAGGAGAAACATTTTTCACCATAAGATGTTTTTGTTCCTGGAACAGTCAGTGTCAGGGTTTGTTAGGTTCTCAGTGATTTTGTTAGAGAGATCATTTCCTTTATGTAGCTGTGTGCCAATCCATGAAGTGCCTTAAAAAGATAGGACTTTTTTTTATGATATTCGAGTTGTACCAAGTAGCCAGTGTAGTTCCTTTAAAAAGGAAAGGGAAGTAATTTGGTCCTATTTGGAGGATTTTGCCTGCCGGAAAGTTTCTTTTTAAGCTTACCCGCACCCGACACCCAGTTAATCCTGAAAATTTAGGTATGGCAATTACCAACCTGAATTCCTGTTCAGTGTATTGTGTTTTCACTCCAAACAATGATAATTTATCTACCATTCCCATGCACACCACAGTCAAGTAGCCCAAGGTTATTTGTGTGTATAATATTACACAAAGTCAGTGCTGAGTAATCAGGGCACTTTTGTGATTGAAATCACTCATCAGTGTTAAGTGTCTTAGTGGGAGAAATTTGTTTGCAAACTCGTGATAAAGTAGTTGTGTATTATATGCCTTAGGTGATGTGTGCATTAACTGTGAATGATTGATGGACCATTTCTCCTAAGGAAAGTTATTGCTTCATGTGTGAGTATGCGAGCAGCCATGTTTTGTATTCACTGAAGTTTACGAGACTTTATGTATAGGCATATGAATCTTAAATGTCCTCCTTCTTGGATACGTTGTCTGTAGGTCTGGCAAAGGCAAGTTTCTTTCAAGTGCTGCATAATTTCCTGATGAATGAATTTTTCTTCTTTTTTTGTTCTTTCCAGTATCTCACTGGAGACCTAGGAGGGTCATCAACCTGCTCAGAATTCACCACAGCCATCTGTGACCACATCCGATCCTCAAGCTGAATTTGATTCTCGGAACATTGCTTGGATAGTGTTTTCAGTGTGGTCAGTGTATACAGGGTTTCAGCATCTCCCACACAGTAAGCATCTATGGTATTCCTGATTGCTTCCCCACTGTGTGACCATCAGAAGAAGACGCTTTGCTGGAATAAAACATTTCTGATGTCATTATATTGATGTCAGTCTAGTCTGTTGGATTGTTGAGAATAGTGTTTTACAGTCATTTTAGAATTTCATACCATTTGTTTTTCCGTGGATATTTTAGTTTTAAGTTGCTACAGCTTTTTATGGTTATTGAAAGATTGATCAAAATTGTTGTAAAATCAAGAAATGACAATGAAGCTTGTCCTTTTTCTGCGAGTTGCAAAATAAGGAGAGGAATCCAGTTTTGTGTGCTATTGAATTGGATTTCAATGTTTACTTTGTGAATTCAGGCAAGGTATGCTATACACTGATGATGTGCTTCTATTGTGAACAAGGCTGGACCACAAAAAATGATTCAACTGAACATTAATGCTCCCATTCAATTGTTCTTAATGTTATTTTTTTGTATTAAATGCAAATGACATCTTTGCATAATTACTGAGGCTTCATTATATTTTGAATCTTTGCAGAAATTAAGTTTTTGCTTAGAAAAACAACTCATTTTGTAGATTGGCCTGAGAAGAAATGTTCTCAAGATATAATCTGCTTGCTAGTGCCCTTCCTTGCTGTAAAGTTTGAGTTACGTTACAAACAATCAAATTCATATTTTGCCATAGTAGTTTCTGACATGAAGAGAAACATCAAGAATATTTTTGTTTGATTAAATATTTAACTTGACATTGAGAATATTTTGTTTGATTAAATATTTAACTTAGTAGAATACTCTTTGAACTTTATGCAACTTTCATAGTTTCAAGGTTATGCTTGATACAAGTTGTTTTTTTAATGTATAAGAATTGTCTGATGACGAAAGCAGCCAACATCTTGAAAGGTTTAGTTCAGTGGTCAAGCAAGTTTATCTTATATGAAGGTCTCAAAGAGAAAGCAAATGAAGAAAGCGTTCAAAGATCTTATTCCGTTAAGGAGATATTCAAGTTTTAAGTTGTCTTATTTGTGTAGAAATGACTGGTGTAGTAAGTCTATTATGGAAAGTTGGCATCTTCATCTTCACATTTTTAACAATTGTTTATGGATTTTAAAGAAAGTTGAATTAAAATTTGTACTATTTGAGTTATTTTTCCTCAAACTTTCTTCAGGTGGTATATTATACATATCCCCACTAGATTCAGTTCGACTACTTTTTGACATATATTGCAGTTGCTTCTACACAAACGATACCAAACTTTAAACTTAGATATCTCCTTAATGGAATTAGATTTTTGAATACTTTCTTTACCAGTTTGTTTCTTTTGAAGTCCTCTTTCATATAAGATGACCTGCTTGACCCGTGATCTAATCCTTTAAACTACTTAGTAAGATTCGATTTTCAAATTCATCCATTGATACTTCCCAGAATGTCTTTTGCAACAAACTGTTGATTGGGGCTGTAGTATGCTCAAGTTAAAAATCTAAATTGTTCTTACAGTCCATTGCAATTCTGGAGATTGTTTTGGCAGTTGGATTTGATTACATCAATTTACCAGTACTTCACAACTGGTTTATCAAACGGCCATGGACATTTCTATATAACCTTAGCTGTTGATGTACTAAAATACCCAACCTATCTACATTAATAATATCTAACATTTATAAGGCGCTAATTATAACTAACTTCATAGTTGTGAGAAGCGCTGTACATGTTGTGTTCCTGTCAAATTCTCCAGGCAGCAGCTCAAGATCAGCGTCATGAATTTGACTGGACCGGGTCAGGAAGTGAAATGAACACTACGTTGTGCACACTTCTTCTTTCGAATATTGCTCAGAGAAGCAGGCAGGGATAAGTCTCCTGTTGTCGGGACCGCGATTTAACGTCTTTATCCAATGGATGGTGAGCTCTATCTAATCATTGGTCCACTTCTCTCAATGTTCGGATGATGGGTAGGTGCCGCAGACGACATACTGCTGCCCTCGATGTCTGGCGTATCTGTCTGCATAGCTGTGGAAAAATATCCTACTTGTATCTCGTGAGACTCAAACCTGGAACCTCCAGCATCTAAGTCATGCGGTCTATTAACTGAGCTACCTATCTTCTAACATTACAGATATTGAGCAAGACATGCCAGCCCATGTGTACCCACTATGTTTAAATTTTGGGGAATATCAACTCATTATTTTACCGAATAATTAACTCCTTTTCACCATGATACAAATACTTTTTCTTTTCTTTCAAAGAGATATGAATGTTTTCATCAGCCATTGTACTTTTGTCATTGTACTATTGTACTTTACTTTTAAGATTTATTTTCAAAATCAAAATGGAATGCTCTTAGTTTTATAACATAGTAACATCAAGAGTTGGTGTTCTGAAATGGATACATATTCCTGAAACACTTTCATTGGAATATTCATCATTTTACTGCTGGTAGATTATCTCTTATTCAATAACTCAAAATGAGGACAAAATATATTTTCCCATGGAATTTTGATGTAATTGACCTTAATTTCCCATTAAACTATTTTTCTCACCTCGATTACTGCTATGGGAAATCCTAATTGCAACTTAGCATAGCATAGCAAGGGTTAACGTCCGGAAAGCATCCAGTGCTGGACATTTCAATCAAGATGGCCACGGCCTTTGATGACCAGTTGTGAACTCACTGGTTGCAGACCCACCGGGATTGTTGAAATATAGTGGGTATTATATTTATTCTCCTTGGAGTTAAAACTTTTTTCTGTAACATTCTTTATGCTCATATTTTATAACTTTTTTATTATTATTTTATTAATATTATTATTTACTTAACAAAGCACAATTTCAACAACCTTGGGAAATACCTTTATATTTAGTTTAAAAAACAATCGACTATATTTTTTCCCTTACATTAATATTAATAGCTATAGGTGCAGTTGTTATTTTCATTTTTGCAATATTTATCTTTCGTACGTCTTTGGGATTGTTCAATTTACAGATAATCTTTACCACTGTATTTCAAAAGTTTTCATGTTCAGATAAACTATTTGAAATGATTTTAAGTACACTTTATCACTGGGGGTGATACACATTGTAAATTTCTTTTTCTTTTGCCTGTTGTGTTTTTTAAGGATACACTCTACTGTAAATTGATATAGCCCCAAATTTTCTTAGGCGCATGAAACTCAAGAACATGGCCCTCTGGGATACAAGACCCTGTGACAACTTGTAACCCCCTCCCTCCTTACTTAGCTCATTTGTTTCCATTCAGAGGTAAATTATGTCAAAAATCCAAGCAATAGAGTCAACAGTTATTGATATCATTGGGTGTACAAGCATGGTTGGAAATTCTATTGAAAGCTGATCAAAAATGTCTTATTTGCACTCAAATTTGCAGCAAGCCACATGTATAGCTATGGTAGGTGAATGGAGGATGGGTAGGTGAATGGAGGATGGGTAGGTGAATGGCTGGGGATGGGTAGGTGAATGGCTGGGGATGGGTAGGTGAATGGCTGGGGATGGGTAGGTGAATGGCTGGGGATGGGTAGGTGAATGGCTGGGGGATGGGTAGGTGAATGGCTGGGGATGGGTAGGTGAATGGCTGGGGATGGGTAGGTGAATGGCTGGGGATGGGTAGGAGAATGGCTGGGGTTGGGTAGGAGAATGGCTGGGGGTTGGGTAGGTGAATGGCTGGGGTTGGGTAGGAGAATGGCTGGGGATTGGGGTTGGGAGAATGGCTGGGGTTGGGTAGCTGGGGGATGGGCAGGTGAATGAATGGCTGGGGATGGGTGGGTGAATGGCTGGGGGTTGGGTAATGGTAGGAGAATGGCTGGGGATGGGTAGGTGAATGGCTGGGGTTTGGGTAGGAGAATGGCTGGGGTTTGGGTAGGAGAATGGCTGGGGGTTGGGTAGGAGAATGGCTGGGGTTGGGTAGGAGAATGGCTGGGGTTGGGTAGGAGAATGGCTGGGGATGGTAGGAGAATGGCTGGGGGATGGTAGGAGAACGGCTGGGGGATGGTAGGAGAACGGCTGGGGATGGTAGGAGAATGGCTGGGGGATGCTAGGAGAATGGCTGGGGATGCTAGGAGAATGGCTGGGGATGCTAGGAGAATGGCTGGGAGGAGAATGGCTGGGGATGGTAGGAGAATGGCTGGGGGATGGTAAATAAATATAGGGTAGGAGTGTCAGATTCAAGTTGTGGGGAGGGGGGGGGGGTGCTGCAATGGAGTAAGTGAAGGTTCAAATGTTTAGTTGCTTATGAGTATATTTGGTAGATTGGATGGCAAAAGGTGGATTGGGTAGTAGGTGAAACAGGGATGGAAGATGAATAGGTCATGTTGGAGGATGGTAGGTGACTGGAGGATGGAATATGGCAGGTGAAGGGGGATGCTTGGTGACTGGGGCATGTTAGGTGGTAGATGGGGGACAGGATGGGATGGATTGTAGAACAAGGTAGGATGGCATGTGGGACAGAGTGGCGTGGCATGTGGGACAGAGTGGCGTGGCATGTGGGACAGAGTGGCATGTGGGACAGAGTGGCATGTGGGACAGGGTGGCATGTGGGACAGAGTGGCATGTGGGACAGGGTTGCATGTGGGACAGGGTGGCATGTGGGACAGGGTGGCATGTGGGACAGAGTGGCATGTGGGACAGGGTGGCATGTGGGACAGTGGCATGTGGGACAGAGTGGCATGTGGGACAGGGTGGCATGTGGGACAGAGTGGCATGTGGGACAGGGTGGCTTGTGGGACAGGGTGGCATGTGGGACAGAGTGGCATGTGGGACAGGGTGGCATGTGGGACAGGACGGCATGTGCGACAGGACGGCATGTGGGACAGGGTGGCATGTGGGACAGGGGCATGGGGACAGGGTGGGGACATGTGGGACATGGGGACAGCGGGCATGTGGGACAGGACAGGGGGACATGTGGGACAGGGCGGCATGTGGGACAGGACGGCATGTGGGACAGGACGGCATGTGGGACAGGACGGCATGTGGGACAGGGTGGCATGTGGGACAGGGTGGCATGTGGGACAGGGTGGCATGTGGGACAGCACAGGGTGGCATGTGGGACAAGCACAGGGTGGCATGTGGGACAAGCACAGGGTGGGACAGGACAGGGTGGCATGTGAGACAGGACAGGGTGGGACAGGACAGGGTGGGACAGGACAGGGTGGGACAGGACAGGGGCAGGCATGTGGGACAGGACAGCATGTGGGACAGCACAGGGCGGCATGTGGGACAGCACAGGGCGGCATGTGGGACAGCACAGGGCGGCATGTGGGACAGGGGCGGCATGTGGGACACAGGGTGGCATGGGACAGCACAGGGCGGCATGTGGGACAGGGCGGCATGTGGGACAGGGGCGGCATGTGGGACAGGGCGGCATGTGGGACAGGGTGGCATGTGGGACAGGGTGGCATGTGGGACAGGGTGGCATGTGGGACAGGGTGGCATGTGGGACAGGGTGGCATGTGGGACAGGGTGGCATGTGGGACAGCACAGGGTGGCGTGGCACAGCACAGGGTGGCGTGGCACAGCACAGGGTGGCGTGGCACAGCACAGGGTGGCGTGGCACAGCACAGGGTGGCGTGGCACAGGGTGGCGTGGCACAGCACAGGGTGGCGTGGCACGGCACAGGGTGGCGTGGCACGGCACAGGGTGGCGTGGCACGGCACAGGGTGGCGCGGCACAGGGTGGCGCGGCACAGCACAGGGTGGCGCGGCACAGCACAGGGTGGCGCGGCACAGCACAGGGTGGCGCGGCACAGCACAGGGTGCCCGCACGTTAGCACAGGGTGGCGCGCACAGCACAGGTGGCGCGGCACAGCACAGGGTGGCGCGGCACAGCACAGGGTGGCGCGGCACAGCACAGGGTGGCGCGGCACAGCACAGGGTGGCGCGGCACAGCACAGGGTGGCGCGGCACAGCACAGGGTGGCGCGGCACAGCACAGGGTGGCGCGGCACAGCACAGGGTGGCGCGGCACAGCACAGGGTGGCGCGGCACAGCACAGGGTGGCGCGGCACAGCACAGGGTGGCGCGGCACAGCACAGGGTGGCGTGGCACAGCACGGTGGCATGTGGGACAGGACAGGGTGGCATGTGAGACAGGACAGGACAGGACAGGGTGGCATGTGGGACAGAGTGGCGTGGCATGTGGGACAGAGTGGCATGTGGGACAGAGTGGCATGTGGGACAGAGTGGCATGTGGGACAGAGTGGCATGTGGGACAGAGTGGCATGTGGGACAGAGTGGCATGTGGGACAGAGTGGCATGTGGGACAGAGTGGCATGTGGGACAGGGTGGCATGTGGGACAGGGTGGCATGTGGGACAGGGTGGCGTGGCACAGCACAGGGTGGCACGGCACAGGGTGGCGTGGCACAGCACAGGGTGGCGTGGCATAGCACAGGGTGGCGCGGCACGGCACAGGGTGGCGTGGCACAGGGTGGCATGTGGGACAGGACAGGGTGGCATGTGGGACAGGACAGGGTGGCATGTGGGACAGGGTGGCATGTGGGACAGGACAGGGTGGCATGTGGGACAGGACAGGGTGGCATGTGGGACAGAGTGGCATGTGGGACAGAGTGGCATGTGGGACAGAGTGGCATGTGGGACAGAGTGGCATGTGGGACAGAGTGGCATGTGGGACAGGGTGGCATGTGGGACAGGGTGGCATGTGGGACAGGGTGGCATGTGGGACAGGGTGGCATGTGGGACAGGGTGGCGTGGCACAGCACAGGGGCACAGCACAGGGTGGCACGGCACAGGTGGCATGGGACAGCACAGGGTGGCATGTGGGACATGGCACAGGGCGGCATGTGGGACAGCACAGGGTGGCACGGGACACGCACAGGGTGGCGTGGCACAGGTGGGACAGGGACAGGACAGGGTGGCATGTGGGACAGGACAGGGTGGCATGTGGGACAGGACAGGGCGGCATGTGGGACAGGACAGGGCGGCATGTGGGACAGGACAGGGCGGCATGTGGGACAGGGCGGCATGTGGGACAGGACAGGGCGGCATGTGGGACAGGACAGGGTGGCATGTGGGACAGGGTGGCATGTGGGACAGCACAGGGTGGCATGTGGGACAGGGTGGCATGTGGGACAGGGTGGCATGTGGGACAGGGTGGCATGTGGGACAGGGTGGCATGGGGACAGGGTGGCATGTGGGACAGGGGTGGCATGTGGGACAGGGTGGCATGTGGGACAGGGTGGCATGTGGGACAGGGGCGGCATGTGGGACAGCACAGGGCGGCATGTGGGACAGCACAGGGCGGCATGTGGGACAGCACAGGGCGGCATGTGGGACAGCACAGGGCGGCATGTGGGACAGCACAGGGCGGCATGTGGGACAGCACAGGGCGGCATGTGGGACGCAGGGCGGCATGGACAGGGTGGCGACAGCACAGGGGCGGCATGTGGGACACAGCACAGGGTGGCATGTGGGACAGCACAGGGCGGCATGTGGGACAGCACAGGGGCGGCATGTGGGACAGGTGGCGGGCACAGCACAGGGTGGCATGTGGGACAGCACAGGGTGGCATGTGACACAGCACAGGGTGGGACAGGGTGCATGTGGGACAGGGGCACATGGGGACAGGGCACAGCATGTGGGACAGCACAGGGTGGCGCACAGCACAGGGACAGGCGCGGCATGTGGGACAGGGTGGCATGGGGACAGCACAGGGTGGGCAGGGGCGGCACATGTGGGACAGGGCGGCATGTGGGACACAGCACAGGGTGGCGGGACACAGCACAGGGTGGGGCACAGCACAGGGTGGCGGGACAGGGCAGGCATGTGGCACAGGGTGGCATGTGGGACAGCACAGGGTGGCATGTGGGACAGCACGGTGGCATGTGGGACAGGACAGGGTGGCATGTGAGACAGGACAGGACAGGACAGGGTGGCATGTGGGACAGAGGCGTGGCATGTGGGACAGAGTGGCATGTGGGACAGAGGGCATGTGGGACAGGGTGGCATGTGGGACAGAGTGGCATGTGGGACAGAGTGGCATGTGGGACAGAGGGCATGTGGGACAGGGCGGCATGTGGGACAGAGTGGCATGTGGGACAGAGTGGCATGTGGGACAGAGTGGCATGTGGGACAGGGTGGCATGTGGGACAGGGGTGGCATGTGGGACAGGGTGGCATGTGGACAGGGTGGCATGTGGGACAGGGTGGCGTGGCACAGCACAGGGTGGCATGTGGCACAGGGTGGCGTGGCACACAGGGTGGCGTGGCATAGCACAGGGTGGCGCGGCACGGCACAGGGTGGCACGGCACGGCACAGGGTGGCGTGGCACAGGGTGGCATGTGGGACAGGACAGGGTGGCATGTGGGACAGGACAGGGTGGCATGTGGGACAGGACAGGGTGGCATGTGGGACAGGACAGGGTGGCATGTGGGACAGGACAGGACAGGGTGGCATGTGGGACAGGGTGGCATGTGGGACAGGGTGGCATGTGGGACAGGACAGGACAGGGTGGCATGTGGGACAGGACAGGGTGGGGGACAGGACAGGGTGGCATGGGGACAGGACAGGGTGGCATGTGGGACAGGACAGGGTGGCATGTGGGACAGGACAGGGTGGCATGTGGGACAGGACAGGGTGGCATGTGGGACAGGACAGGGTGGCATGTGGGACAGGACAGGGTGGCATGTGGGACAGGACAGGGTGGCATGTGGGACAGGACAGGGTGGCATGTGGCACAGGACAGGGTGGCGTGGGGACAGGGTGGCATGTGGCACGGACAGGGTGGCGTGGCACAGGGTGGCACGGCACAGGGTGGCGCGGCACAGGGTGGCGCGGCACAGGGTGGCGCGGCACAGGGTGGCGCGGCACAGGGTGGCGCGGCACAGGGTGGCGCGGCACAGGGTGGCATGTGGCACAGGGTGGCACGGCACAGGGTGGCACAGCACAGCACAGGGTGGCACAGCACAGCACAGGGTGGCGCGGCACAGCACAGGGTGGCGTGGCACAGCACAGGGTGGCGTGGCACAGCACAGGGTGGCGTGGTGGCACAGCACAGGGTGGCGCGAAACGGGGCGGCGCGTGGGATGGGGCGGCGCTTGGGATGGGGCGGCGCGTGGGACAGGGCGGCGCGTGGGACAGGGCGGCGCATGGCAGATTTGATAAGGAAATTTCCTAGTTTTAAAGGATTAGTTCAGGGGTAAAGCAAGTTCATTTTATATGAAAGAGGACTTCAAAAGAAACAAATGGTAAAGAAAGCATTAGTTTAAAGTTTGATATCATTTGTTTGGATTGACTGAAATGAGACTAGGTGTGACATCACTTCCTCAGATTCTTCTTGTAGACTAATATATTTTGTCTTGTGTGGCTTAAAACCCATCAAATATGTCAGGAAAGAAGCAAAACAGAATCTTGTAAGGTTAATCATAAACTACCACCTGAAAAAAAAAAAGTCAAATAAATTTTCTTTCAAATACATTAGCAGTTGTTAAGAATGTGAGGGTGAGAGTGTTGACCTTCCATAGTAGACTTAATACACCATTCATTTCTACACACAACGCTTTAAACTTCAATATCTCCTATGATGGAATGAGATTTTCGCCATTTTGTTACATTTAAATTCCTCTTTTATATCTGATAAACCTGCCTGACCACTGAGCTAATCCTTTAAGGTTTCAGGAATACCACTGTTTTCCCTACAATCCCTTTGCTGTGGGATAATTAACAGTTTTGGTGCTCTAGGTGTGAGGCAATACCCAAGTCTGTAGGAGAGATTAATGTCCATTTTAACTCAGAAAAGAGACACAAGGATAGCTGTGAGTCCACCAACCTTATTCATGCATGCAAATCTTTTGTATTCAAAATAAGACTTAAAAGAAGATCCGGTATAAAAAACATAAAACAAACTTAACCACCGAAATAAAGTGAAATTAATAACTAAATAAATAAAACACCTACCACAGATTTCAAAGTCTGTGTGTCCCAGGATAATATGCAAAAAGGAATGTGTTGTCCCCTCTCGTCCAAACACTTTAAATTTATACATATCGTACCATAGTATTTTTCAACATTAATACAAAAAAAAAAATACTTTTTAATTATTTAACATTAATTAAAAAACTGTGTATTTTTTCTGTTAAAATATCAATCGTAACATCAAATTTAAATGCCCATAAAAGTTATTCCCTTCTCCCAGCGTAATTCCACCCTCAGCTGCAAAAGACGAATAAATTACTTATAACATATATTTTGAAAATAGTTTATTTTGAATCTTGTGTTTTGCCTTACTCCAGCTACAAAATTAATTTTTTATAGATAAAATATGAAAATCAAATAATAAGAATAAATAATTGCACTTGTATGATAATAATTAATATTAATAGAACACTTATAAAGTGTCAACTTCAGAAATAGTTATCTGCTCAAGTCGCTGACTACAAACTTAGTTATTTATCTATATACTTCAATTAGTAACATGCATACTTGACAAATGCATACAAAATTGATAAAATAAATTGATATATGAATATAGAAAATACAAAAAGATTTGCAAAACAATAATTACTCAATTAACAAGTCATTTAACATCACATAACAAGATAAGGTGATGTCTAAATAAATTCCAAGGTCATAGATTATATCAATCTATTCAGGCAGTGGCAGATGTAAGAGGTTTTGGTTGCAGGGACAAGATATGAACATGATCCTTTCCATTATACATATGCTGTTTATATTCTTTTTATAAAAACAATGATTAGCTATCTTTGCCAAAAAACAAATGTGCACATAAACAACCTAATTAGCATATCTATCCACCCTGGTGAAATTCATTCCAACCATAGGCAGGATTTGCCAATCGAAAGTGGGGAAAAGTAGGGGTGGCAAAATTACGCTAAGATACAAAAATTACCATATAAAAGATAAATTGCAAATTCTCCTTAAATCCCGCCTATGAATCCAATGGTACTTTACAAAGGTCAGTACCATTCAGTCAAGTTTTATTACGCTCATAGGCCATACCCACCAGAGAAAGAAATACGATTTTAATTTATTTCTAAATTTGCATAATTATTTACTAAGTGCATAAAGAAAGGTCCTTTCATTATTGATCATTGCACCAAACCTCAAACTAAAATATAAAAAAATCTTTCTTTTTTATAAAGGAAAATAGCATTGACCCCAATCCCTCCTGCATCAATTAAATCATAATTATAACATAGACTTAGTGCTCTTATAAACATACCCAATCAGTGCCCGTGCAAGACCTAGAATTTTCTCATGGTAGTGGTACAAGTCCCAGATTTCTTTACTTCTTATCTTCCAGGCATGTCTTGGGAGGAGGGTGGGGGGCAACTGATTATGAAGAATGCTATTTTCTATGATTTTTGTAAACATGTACTTATTTTTTCTACTAATAAGGGGGTTTCAGCTGACGTCATGAGGTCACATGACTTTGTTTACATAGCAATTTTGTGGGACAGACTGCTGTCTGCTGTACATTTACATTCATTTGCATGTTGTTATATATAATTACTTTTGTTAGTATGCCCGAATTTTGCTGTGCCGTTGGTTACACTAACTAATAGACATGTTTAGAATCCACTGATTAAGATTACTTGGAGGGTATTTTTTTTTTTTAAATAACATTTTGTATTTAAAAGATAATTCATCTAGCCAATTTATTTTAAACCAGCAAGTGCCAAACGTGTTTTACATACCCAGCGCATGTTTTTATCACCAGCGCGTGCTAGCGCATGTTTTAGATGGTCTGTTTGTTTTACGTGTGATGTGACTGAGCTGGGTAAAGTCAGATGCGCAAAGCTATGCCCTGCAAAATGGCTCATAGAGTCATGTGATGAAATCTCTCTATAGGGTACGGCACGCATCCTGATAGTGCCCCATTTTCACCAGCCTCTGGGATATGATCAGGGTGGGGGAAAACGCATGTGGTTTTCATGCTGTACAGAGAACCAGGAAAGGGTAAAGAATGTGTTAGTACCTCACTCAAGGAACAGCTAGCGCCACCAACCCCGTGTCCACTTTACCTAAAGCTGAGTAAGGGAATACAGAAGACCAGCCACAGTGATAATTTAAAGGGGAGGGGATGTCTTAAGATAGCAAAACATTAAAGGAGACATAAAGTCTGACATATGATAGAATTAAAAATAACAAATCTTATGATCATGTTTTAGCAAGTCAGAATCTTACTAAATCTCCAGCAGGATGCTGGAATGCCTTGTATTTCTTTTTAATCAATCTCAAGCGTTCTAGCTTATTGAAAATTGTTTTCCTTTTGTAAGGGTCAAGGACATCTTTGTGTACACATAAAATTATCAACACATGCTATTAAAACTTTGACACAAAATAAAATTGATAAAAAAATACATTAAAATACTAGCATCCCTCTTGTGGATATAGTGTCATCATGCACACGATTTCAATACAGAATTGAACAAAATGGCAGTCTCCATGTGTTGATTGCTAACTAACTTGATATAGGAATAAGATTTTGCTGTTTTTGGCAGTTGGTTAAGATTGTAACCCTCTACCATATGAAATAAGGATTGTATCAGACTTATATGTCTCCTTTAAGCCTATCATTTGGCAGTGAATTTCATGGTCAATCAGATGACTGCAAAAGTTGTGCCTGGTCAAATTTGTTTTAAGCCTGGCTGTTCTGTGATGACATTTAAAAAAAATTCAAACCTTAAAACCAACATTTTATGGCTTCATATTTCCCGATTACATCTTTGAAGATATTTACTGATGAAATAAGCTTATTTGGATTGTTCAACAACAATTTGGGGATATATCCCCGAATCTATGGCTCACCATCAGGATATCATCCTAACTAATTGTAAAAAAGGCCAGAAGGCCTGTTTGATCACCATGAGACTCGGAACCACAATTTCTAGTGTATCATTCATGTAAAGCCCTGTCTTCTTAAGAACTAAAATTATTATGCTTCGCAAAACTTCTCGGCAAACAAATTACATACTAAGATAAACACTTGAGAATGATGTACAGATAAGAAAACCCATTCCCCACATACCCCCTCTTGGTTGAAGTAGTCTACTCATAATACTTGACGCCGGGCAGGACACACAGCAATTCAAAGAGAAGGTTTGCCGCAATAAGGCTTGTTGTACCATTGACATCATACGGTGGCGACACCTACAATAGAAACAGTTGGCAAAGATCAGTATCCTGAAATGTGTGAGAGAATATGTGTAGACAAGATTCCAAACACTACAAAACAGTACTGCTGACAAGGGGGAGGGGGTGTCAAGGGGTTCCGTTTCCCCCATGGGCCCAGGAACGTAGGTGGCCCTGGTCATTAGGGGCTGTACAAATTGTGTAAAAAGGAGTCCACCATCTGACAATCTGTGTAATCAAAGAGGCCTGTGTGTTCAAGATAACCCCAGGCCTGCATTGGCTCTTGTTGGCCCTGCTACAAAATACTACATTACTGATGATATATTTAATATCTCCTGTGAAAACACCAACTACGTAAAAGAATTTCTGTCATTACAAAGAAATTACCTTTCATGTTGTACTTGTCGTAAATCTTAATAATGAATAAAAGTACAGTCCAACTTACTAAAAAGTCTGTCAGAGATTGAAAACATTTTCAAATTGTGAGGAAATTTCATCCTAATATACATTAGAAGTAGGTGTAAGGTTGATGCCAATTAAGTCAAATCTCGAATGAAAGGCAAAAAACTCATAAATTTTCACCAATCAAATTTGCTCAAGGCCAGTTATGTTAAGGTGGACAGAATTATACAACACAATTGGATGCTTTTGATTGGTCTTATTGAATATCTGAACTACCAGCGAGGGTCAAGTATTTTCTTGAGACAAAGATTCCCTCTTTAAGATGCTTAAAGGAATATTCCCATAGAATTTTATTTTTATGCATCTGATAGAGGAAAATTTAAGAAACAGATTGGTTTCCTAAAAGAAGTTTTTGAATTTTAAAGATGTTTCTTGCCCGCTAAAAATGGCTTTTGCACTTAGTCTAAGTCATCATTATGTCATCACAGCACTTCCTGTACTAAATGTTATGTGTTTCTTTGAAAATTAATCACCAATTTTGCATAATTCAAACATGAGTTACATGAACAAATCGGAAAACATTATTTTAGATTTTATTCTACAATATTCTTAATAATTTTAAGAAAATATGCACTTGATTTTCAAAGAAATACATTAAAAAAATAGCACATGAAGTGCTGTAATGACATCATAATGATGACTTAGATTCAGTAAAAAGTCACTTTTATGCGGGCAAGAAAAACCTTTAAAGTTCAATAACTTCTTTAGGAATGAGATATAAACATGTTTTTTACACCAATCTGTTTCTTAAATTTTTCTCTATTTAATACATCAAAATGAAATTTCATGGAAATATTACTTTAAAACGTTAATTTTTTTAAGTGAAACAAATAAGGGGTTGTAGTACTTTCTGAAGTAGTGAACTTCACACTCCCCTATCAGGATTTGTTGATTTGATATCCTATGTTCATACATACTCTATATACATAATGCAATGCAAGAACCCATTGATTATCCTGTGCTGAATGCATGAGCACAGAAAACCATGCACGCACACTAGTGTTTTGGCACTGTGGCTAAATTTTCCATTGTTCTCATGCGATGTACAATGCGCGTATTTTTACATGACACGCAATAATACTACGCGAATTCACATTGTTATGATCTTAAACAAATTATTCCAAAAGTGAACGTTTGAGTATTTTTAAAATGTTTATCCTGAATTCTTGCGATTTTGATTAAAAAAACTAGTTAATATGATACATGAACAGGGTTAATAGTGTGCTATATTTTCAGCACAGGATAATGCATATAAGCTGGGCAGAGATGACGCTGGATGCTCTTGGGCTACGCCCTCGTGCATCGCTTAATCTCTGCCCAGCTTCTTTATGCATATCCTGTGCCGAAAACATACCGCATTATAAATTAACCCTTTAATTGAATACAATATCATGAAGATTATACCCAATGCTCCAGTGGGTAGGGGAGGGGGGGGGGGGGGAGGACATCTATGTCACTAATCTCATATTGCACCATCACTCTTTTTCATTTAATCTTTTGTATATTTCAACTTCTAAAATTAACAAGGGCGATGCAAAGAAATAAGATGTTTTCCAGAACAAATGCCTCAGAAAAATCCTGAAGATACAGCGGCACAATCAGGTGAACACCGAAGTGTTATTACAACGGGCCAAAGAGGAAAGTTGTGGTTTATTGGGCATGTGCTGAGACAAAAGCCTGATAATGACAGCAAGATTGCAGTGACATGGACATCGGAAGGCAGAAGGAAGAGAGGATGCCCCAAAACAACATTTCGGCAGACTGTGGTAAAAGAAAGAAATGGCGCAGGTTGGAAGACCTGGAATCACGCGCAGAACACAGACAAGGATCGTGAACAATGGAGAAATTTAAAGTGGCAGAGGAAGAGATTCAGAAAGGGCTTCAGCACCTCAAACAATAGAATTTATTCGTCAAGTAGTAAATTTCAAATTTTTATCTTTACTTAGATGTATGGTAAGAACCAACCAGAATAAGATTTGAATTAAAATGTTTTGACTTATTTTTACAAAGGTTTCGCAAGATTCTGTTTCAATCTAAATAAAATGGTAAACTGATGAATTTGAATTGGACATAATAAGCTTTTTATTATTCTTTTACAATTACCAAAAAATTCTTTATAAGTGAATAAAGAAAAGTAATGTACATGATCTAATCCTTTTTCAATTTATAATTCTAAAATGTAATTCTACACAAAGTATTTGTCCAGCTCGGGTAGACCGAAACTCTTCTAAACTTTGTTACGATTGAACATTACTGTACCTCCACAACATCAGCACCAACAATGTTCATTCCACGACATCCACGAATAATCTCTATAGCTTGTATTGATGTTAGGCCTCCAATCTCGGGTGTACCTGCACAAAAATAATGATAATATTTGACTCTTATATAGCACACTTTTCTACGGTCGTAATTCTCTAGGCAGCAGCTTGAGATCATCACCATGAACGTGAACTTGACTGAAAGTAAAATAACGCAGTGTTTTCACGCTTCTCTTCTTGAATGGTGTTCAGAAAATCAGGCAGAAGATGACTGTCTTGCATTCAGAATTGCCATCAATGTTCTCATTCAATGGACGGTGAACGCCACCTAACCATTGGCCACATTTCCCAAAGGTAATGTGGGGAAGAAGGTGAAATGCAGAAGATAAACCTCTGGGCTTGATGTCAGCATATCATTCTGCATATCTGTGGAACAATCTGCTGATTAAATTGGCTTGTACTGTACTAGAAACTGGGACCTCCAGTATATCAGTTGTACGCTCTGCTGACTATGCTACTCACCTTCCTAAAACTTAAGATTTGGGAGGGGCAAAGGGGGCCCTTGCCCCCCCCCCCCATATTAAAAGTTTTTTCTTCTGAATTTATATCATTGTATGGTAATTTTTTGCATTTTAGCATGATTTTGCCCTCTCACTTTTGACTTTGTCCCCCACTTTTAGTCGGCAAATCCCACCCATGGGGGATAGGAAGGGATACCTCTCAAGGATGGCATGAACTTAATAACTCCTTTGTTGTAAAAAAATTTGGATTGGTAAGTTTTCATTACAAGTTGCTGCTCATCAGGTAATTTTCTTCAATTTACATAAAATTTGACCAGAATTCCCTTCAATACTACTAAATTTTCCTTCAATTTGACCCATTTTTTTCTTTCTATTTGAATACCTTTAACTTCACCTTAACCAATTTTCAAATATCTTAGTTTTATAAGTTCCCTAAATTAGCTTCGCAGTTAAGAACAAAGAATGCAACATGGAAGGTAAAACCCTTGAGAACGAAATAAGATTTTAAGATGCAGTTTATGTAATTCGGTTTCTTTTTAATTTCTCTATCATATATCAAGTTAACATTTTTGACGTTATGTCTTCTTCAACCTCCTCCAGTACAAAAATAGCTTAGATTGTTATGCCAATTTCGTTTATTTCTGTGACCCAAAACAAAACCCCAAAACATAACATCTGAGACTTAACATGCATTGGCAAAAATTATGGACAATTCTTTCAAAATACAAAAAAACCCAGTTCAAACCTGTTCCAGGTGCAAAAGCTGGATCTAATGCATCGATATCAAATGAAACATAAACAGGTGTGTCTCCCATCATGCCCTTCACTTCCTCCATTAATGGTGTCATAGATTTGTGCCAACATTCTTCAGCTGGTACCACACGAAAACCCTACAATAAAATGCAGAGTCCCATTCTGAACATGTAACCAGCTAGTTTTCCAGCCAAATTCAATAGAATGACATTTGGAATTGGTTTTAAAGGAATATTACCATGAATTTTCGTTTTCATATATATTCTAGGACTATGAAAGAAACAATTTGGTGTAAAAATTATGTTGATATTTTTCCGCTTAGGAGTTAGTTTATTCCAAAGAATGCGCGAATGTGTTGAAAAGGTGAATCCAAGACAATTTTTGTGATTTTTTTTAATATTTGAAAATCAATTGCTCCTTCCTAAATTACTGGAAGCATTGTTTGTTTATTTATTGAGATTGAGATAGGGTATAACATACACTGTATAAGAGTGTATTTTGCCCATCTGCTCATGAACCTTACACCCTCAGTAAAAGAAAAATATTTTTTTGTAAATATCTAGGGAAACACATAAGAATTGCCTTGGATCTGCCTTTATGACATCACATTTTAGACTGTGATGTCACTTTTCAACACATGGCCGCAATCTCTGAAATGTCATAACTCCTCAAACGGAAAAAGATATTGACATGATTTTTACCCCAAATTGTTTACTTCATAATCTTTTATCATATAATATGAAAATAAAGCCTCACGGGAATATTCCTTCAATTAATAAATCGCAAAAATGATAACAGCACTTTCACTTTGCTAGTACTGCATTTAATGTATTAAGTGCTCCTGCTCTAATAACGCCTATTCAACATTTTTTTAAATAATTACATAGTCAATATGCATACTTGAAATAATAAACTTTTATTACATTCTTTGTGTGTGACGCTCACAATGTTTTTGTGTTGGTAATTGTGGGGCTAGTATAGAACCAGTTTACATATAGAACCAGTAGAAAATATAGAACCAGTTTACTGTCTTCTGTGGTGTAGTGCTTTGTCCTCGCACACACACGTCCCGGGTTCGAATACCGGTGGGTCTGCAACTAGTGAGTTCACAACTGGTAATTAAAGGCCATGGCCGTCTTAATATAATGTCCAGCACTGAATGCTTTCGGGACGTTAAACCTTGCTACGCTATATATGGACAGTGCAGCGAATATCACACTGTTTGCGGCTCCGAGTTTCTTTACATAGGGAACTGTAATTTAGGGGAAATGTTCATAACAAAAATATTATGAAGCAGTATGATGTGAATTAAAGGAAAGTTGAATGATTTTTAAACCAAGGCATTGCATGAATGATGGACAAGGACATTGGCACGTTTTTGAAAGTGGGTGGGCTGTACATGTTCATGATGAACAAACTTATGGCTATTGTGGGTCCTTCCAAGGGACCGGGGAGTCAAGCCCTGCAAACCCTACTATTTTGGGTGTTTTTTTTAGGTACATAAATATTTTTTGGCCCAACAAAATGTGGGTGCCTTAATTTCCCAAACCCTCTCTCCCTTCCTGGTCATGTGTAAGGAAAATGTGTTCTCATGGACTAAAGTATTGAAACCTACAGTAATAACATGGTAAATCTGCCACTTCTGTCCTCCAGAGTAAAGAGAACCAATAAGAACTGTCTTTATTGGTACTGGACCAGATTTTTACCTTAAGCCCGCCCACTCATTAATATGCATGACATCACCAACAAAAACAATAGGGCACATCTTCAGACCATGGGTTATCTTTGTACAACATATGACATCTTTACAGCAAAATCATGTTAAACCATGCCCTGCATATTAGTGACATTCAATACTTTTATATCATGAAAAACTGTTTTCATGGAAAAAAAGAATTGAACATTAGTTGTGCACCTTAAAGTTTCAAACAGTCAGAGCCGATATGATAAATAAGCAGATCGGGTCAGACTTTTCCTCTTTATTTTCTTTATTCTAAAAACCACAAGTAATTAGGATCAAATTTCCCTTATCAATGGCTCCATTGTATAAGTTCTCCCTTTGGTCCTGGGTTGTTGTGGAAGTTGGTGTTAAGTATCATAATAGCAATGGATGAAGTCCTTATTGTGTGGTTGAGTGATTATTTTAATTAAGATAAGTGGTCTCATTATTTACTTCAGTAAGTTTGTGGCTATGATTTGCTGGGACAAATTTTTAAGGAAAAGGACAAGTCATGAAGACAACTCACATGTTCAATTTGCCACTTCTGTCCTCCACAAAGTGCAGTGTACTGGCTTCCTCGCAAACCGATTTGCACCGTCTTCTCCGGAACAATGAGACCCTCATCAAATGCTCGTTTAAATGGTGTCCCGTGGGCTATCTTCTCCCCCAGCATTTCGTCCGATGTGTCCGCATGGGCATCTACATGGACCAAACCCACTGGACCATATTTTTCCTGAAAATTAGAAATATTTGTGCTATCAACAAATGCTATTTTACGTATGCAGTTGGTTCATTTTTGCACAAAATAAAATCTTTGAAAGAAACGTTGGTGGTTATTTCTGATCTTAAATCAAATTTCGAAATAAGATAAGCTGCAACAAACATATGCACATACAATTATGCATATGTAACCAATATATGCTATCATGAAATAAACATGTGATTCATTCTGAAATATGGCTAAAGTTCAAAAAGCTAGCAGACAAAGCTGATATGGAAGAAATGGTATCAATAAGCTTAATGTAACAGTTACAGACTGTATAGTCACAGAAATCATACAGGCTCTAGTTTCCAATCTTGTCTTTCTATTTTCTGATATTATTCTGCCCATCTGTATTTTCCTTCTCTTTATCTATATGTTATTACCCGTGCAAATTGATGATCAAGAATCCTTATAGTCATCACTGTCAATGAAATATGATGGGGCATAAAGAAGGGAAATACTTAAGAATTGCTTATGATTTGCCTTTATGACATCACATTTTACACTGTTATGTCACTTTTCAACACACGGCCACAATCTCTAAAATGCAATAACTTCTTAAACGGAAAAAGATATAAACATGATTTTTACACCAAATTGTTTATTCAATAATCCTTTATCATATAATATGAAAATAAAACTTCACGGGAATATTCCTTGAATTAATAAATCGCAAAGATGATAACAGCACTTTCACTTTGTTAGTACTGCATTCAATGTATTAAGTGCTCCTGCCCAAATAAGCAGCCACTCAACATGTTTTGCATACTATAATAATTTTTTAATCAATTTGAATACTTGAAATACTCAATTTTTAATACATTCTTTGCTTATTTTGCGTGTGACGCTCACAATCTTTTTGTCGGTGTTGATTAGTGGGGCTGGTATAGAACCAGTGTACATATATGCACAGTGCAGTGATTATCATACTGTATGCTGCCCTGAGCATGGGCGCTTATTAGGAAGAAAAAAACTGAGCCTAAAATGTGGTGCAAATTAATTTTTGTAAGCGCCCCGGCAGCTATTACATTGAATGCGGTATATGAATCAAGTGCACAGTGAAAATTGTTCTACTTCAACACAGACAATCACAATTGTTTGCTGTGTATTAATATGAAATGGTTTAAAAGATGGATTTAAGTTACAGACTGGATACGTATAAGGAAGAGAAAAGTTGTTTAATTTAAAGCTCGTTTACATAGGGAACTGTAATTAAGGGAAAAAGTTCATAACAAAAATATGATAGAATAGTATAATGTGAATTAAAGGAAAGTTGAATGATTTTTAAACAGAGGCATTGCATGAATGATGGACAAGGACATTGGCACATTTTTGAAAGTGGGTTGGCTGTACATGTTCATAATGAACAAACTTATGGCAAAATCGCTATTGTGAGTCCTTCCAAGGGACCAGGGGGTCAAGCCCCTGCAAACCCTACTATTTTGGGTGTTTTTTTAAACATATATGTAGAGATATTTTCCCCCCGACCCATCTTTATTTTTTATCTTTATGTCCCTTTAAGCATACAGTTATTTACCAGCTTATATCCTAACAGCATTATTATTCAGTGATTACTCCTTCTAGTGATATACTTATTCATTCATCCAAATTATCTCCTCATTCGCCTATTTTATTCCTTATATGGATGGATCATAATGATACCTCTTACAATGTACTTACTCACTATTAGGAGAAACATACTTATGATTGACCTTTCCTTCACTGACCAGCCAATTCCTCACTTTCTCCCTTTGTTAATGTTTTCACTTAGTTTTATAATACAGTAACGTTCACTTGGTTTTGTAATACAGTAATGTTCACTTGGTTTTATAATACAGTAATGTTCACTTGGTTTTATAATTCTGTAAAGTAAAGTCGAATCTGTTTGTGATTTTGAGTTAAAAACATGATTGAAACGTTTTGAATTAAATTTGTGTTTGCTGTTTTTGTTATTAAAGTGTAATAGTCCATGTAGCTCCCCACCCTAGCCTCCATCCTGGCAATGTGGAGTTAGAGGGGCTAAATTTGGTGTCAGAAGTGGGATATTTGTAGAGGGGCTACATTTGGTGTCAGAAATGTCAGTTCTTTTTTATTGAGGATGTGGCCAAATGTAAAGTGATTACATTTGGTACCAGAAGTGGTTCATCTGTAAAGTGATTACATTTGGTACCAGAAGTGGTTCATCTGTAAAGTGATTACATTTGGTGCCAGGAGTGGTTTTTCTGTAAAGTGATTACATTTGGTGTCAGAATTTTTCATTTGTACAGTGAACAAATGTTTCTTTTTTATTGAGGATGTGGCAAACTGTAAAGGGCTTACAGTTGGTGTCCGAGGTGACTCTGTGGCAGAAGTGATGCTTTTGTAATCAATAACATTGTGAAAATGATTTAAGCGGTATCAGCCCCATTGTAAACTCAGTGCTGTAAGAAGTGCAGACCACCCCTCAGCATTTATCTCATCGGTGGCCGTATAGGCGCCCACAGTACTAGCCATGATGACGGGGCACATTACTTTGAACAGTTTGAATTGACTTGAACTTGATCCAACACATTTCTGTGTTTCCACTGGTGTGGATGCTGGACCATCTTGTTTTCCAACCAATCCCTGCTTGCTGTTGTCGTGCCATGTGTGTCAGATATGTTCGTTTGCTGGAAAGGACGGCTTCCTGCCCTGGTTGTACCAATTTCATAGGGCTGATTTTGACCAGAAGGGTCCCTTACATGCATGGACTATAAGTGACTTTTTACAAATTAGACAATATGTGAAATTTTGTTTGTTTGTTTTATATTTCTGAGTTAGTGATATTGCCTATTTTACCCCATGTCCCACCTGCTAACAGCCTGTAAAATGCTTTCTTTGTATTTTAGTATAATTATTGCTATCTGATTCATTGATGTATTTTGGAGCCTTGCTTAATTTAAGTTATGGGGGCTCTTTTGTATTCATGCAGTGTGTTTGTGCCTTTAGGCTATCTTTTTTTCTTTGGAACAGGGGAGCCCAGGGTAGGGTATGTGCCATAGGGCATGTGTCGTGTAATGATTTTGTTCCAGCATAGAATTCATGCATGAACAGATGAATTTGTGGCTTGAAAGAATTTGTTTAGTTGTAATTGTTTAATTGCTAAATTTGGGTTAAAAAGGGTTTAAAATACATAAGAAGTTGCAGACAATTGACATGAAAAGTCAGATGCTTCATAAAATGTAGATTGTTGTTGTTATTGGTGAAATGGACTGAAAATCCAGGAATTCCATAATTATCTTTTTATCTTTTTCTTTTAAATGTTCTATGTTATTCAAGTTTTTTATTTCGTTTTGTCATTGCAGAAATTAATATTCTGATGTTTGTGTTCTCCAATTGATTTTGGTTAGATGAGTAGACTAAATTGATTACACACTATTTTTACATGTATGTGTTGTTGGTGAATGGTGATGTGAAATGTTGTGGCTGCTGTGGTTGTATTCTGAATTTGTTTGATTAAAATTGGTTGTCATGTTTGGGTGAGTCTCCTCACAATTAGGGTCCGAATGGGGAACAAGGTTCCAGGGACAACCAGGTTTGGTTGGTTCGGCATAGTCGTCGACAAGCTTGTCTTGTGAGTAAATCCAGTGCATGCATAACAATTTGTTTAGAAAAGTATGATGGAATTAACAGTAGCTGTCTGAGATCAAACATGCAGGTATAGTTTTGTGTAGCCTTTAGATTATGGGTGTGTGTGTTTTTTTCATTGAGTTCGTTGCATTTTGAAATGGGTGATGACTGATGAGTCACTGCAATAAGTATAGAGCTTACGAATGGCTTCATTTTTTGGACTTTTGTTATTTTGCAAAACTTTTCTACTTTAATGCTTATACTTAGTTGTTGCAAGCTTTAACAAGCTTGACTTTCTTCTTAGATAAGGGTGCCCTAGATAGGCATTCGGAAAGTAACGATAGTTTCATTATTATGCAGAAAAAGTCAACTTAATCAGATTAATGCTATAGTTCAGACCCAAAACAATTGGAGTGATTGGTTCAGATCATGTATTCAGTAATGAAATTATTGGGGTTCCAAGTTTCTCCCTTATTTTTTATTGTGTCCCGTATGTTATTAAACTAATTTGAACTTAATAGGCGCACTTGTTTGATTAATTTAACTTTAACTTCATATAGTCAGGTGATTTTCAGTTAAAATTTATGAGATTTGAATATGATGTGAATTTGTAATTATGTGAATCCAAAATAGTTATTTTATGGTTGAAAATGAAATGCCATTTATAAAACTCCTTGTTAGGTATATATTTGTACCTTCTGTTATATTGTTATCCTGCTAGAAGAGGATTTTTCTTTTCCTGTACACGCTGCATTTTCATGCTACAAGAATGTATTCCTTGTTTATCCTTTTTAGGGTCTGCACGGTAGTTAGCGTTGGAAAAATTGAACTGATCGTGATTTGTTGAATCGTCATTATTTTTCTTTTTATCATTTTGATGCTGCATTGAGGAGCAGTGGTTTTCTTGATTTGATGCGTTTATCATCTTTGTTATTTGTGTTTAAACTTTGCTTTGTTTCCTGATTCTATATTGAGTATATTATACTTGGCTTATATGCATCCGTCCATGATGATTATCTTCTATATTTAGTTAGTAGTATGGCATTTTTACGATTTGTAACTAATGTATTCATGTATCCGTATTATTATAAGTTTTTTTGCTATTCGCCATTGTCCCGAGGATGTGACAATATTCGGTGGGGAGAGTTGTAAGAGATATTTCACCCGCACGACCCATCTTTATTTTTTCTCTTTATGTCCCTTTAACCATACTGTTATTTACCAGCTTTTATTCTAGCAGCATTATTATTCAGTGATTACTCCTCCTAGTGATATACTTATTCATTCATGCAAATTATCTCCTCATTCGCCTATTATATGGATCATTATGATACTTCTTACAATATACTTACTCACTATTCGAAGAAACATACTTGTGATTGACCTATCCTTCACTGACCAGCCAATTCCTCACATTCTCCCTTTGTTAATGTTTTCACTTGGTTTTATAATACAGTAACGTTCACTTGGTTTTATAATAAAGTAATCTTCACTTGGTTTTATAATACAGTAACGTTCACTTGGTTTTATTATTCTGTTAAATGAAGTCGCATCTGTTTGTGATTTTGAGTTAAAAACATTTATAAGTTTTGAATTTAATTTGTGTTTGCTGTTTTGTTATTAAAGTGTAATATTCCATGTAGCTCCCCACCCTAGTCTCCATCCTGACAATGTGGAGTTAGAGGGGCTACATAACAACCAGAGTTGTAACCAAGTCATATTTTTGCAAGTCAAGTCACAAGTTACTTACTTGTTGACAAGTCAAGTCACGAGTCATAAGCGAGCAAGTCTAGTCAAGTTACAAGTATTTTGCGAGCAAGTCAAGTCAAGTCACATTCCGGCAAGTCAAGTCAAGTCAGAAGTCAAATTTTCAAAAGTGATGTTTGGATTTTCTGATATGGTATACAATACAATTCTATGAAAGTCAACAAGCATTACAGAAAGAAAATAGGCTGGATTACAAATTGAATTAAACTTCTATAGGTCTATGGATGCCTGCAGCAATTTATATATTGGTTGAAAAAGTATAAACTCTCAGTCTTTGGAGTTTAAAAAAAAGTTTTTTTTATTCATGCAAAATTTGTGATGTGTGATGTGTGGCAAACAGCTCAACATCTGTATGTACTTATTGAAATTTCCTCCCTAAATATCAATCACTGAAATAATGGGAAGGTCTATTTCTGCTAGAATTTTCTTGGGGGCATGCATTGGAAACAGTTTAAAACGTTTAGTCAGAATTTGCAACACCACTTTAAAAAATTATCAGATTAAGATAGACATTTAAAACAAATGATGTACAAAAGAAAACACAGAGGTTGCCCTGTGATGCATCACAAAATTTGCATAAACTATGCAAATTTGATGCCTGAGATTTAAAAATGCTGTAAGATGGTCAACATCTGTCTAATTTTGATGAATTTTTTTGCTGTGATGGTTTTTGATAGATTTTAAAGCAATATATAATGTTGCCGCTAAGAGGTTTCTGTTTGCTGCCAAGTTTCAGAACACTTTTGTTTTTAAATATGCAAAGCAATAACGGGAAAATCCTGGGTAATTTATAACATATTTTTTACAGTGCAACCCATAAAAACAACTGCCAGGGCCTTGCAAGCAGCGGATTGTTTGTGAAATCAAGTGAAATGAAGCTTGCATCACTTGTATAGTAAAAGGTGAGCTCTTATACAGCCAGGCATTAAGAAAGCCCAAAACAAGAATTTTATTGTTAATAGTCTTGTTAACTACCAAGCTACATATTGCAAAATATGAATATAAAGTACAAGTCATATCTCACCTAGACTCATTTGATTTAAAAACGTTAAATCTGTGTAAAGAAATAGTTCAGTGGTCAAGTACGCCCATCTTAAACAGTTATATGAAAGAAGACTTTAATAAATGGTAAAAAAATGGTGAAGAAAGCATTCAAAAATCTTATTCGGTCTGTAGGTTAAGGAAATGTTTTAGTTTAAAGTTTGATTTCATTTATGTAGAAAAGACTCAAATCAGACTATTTGTGACATCACAGTCTCAGATTCATCAAAATCTCTATGTATTTAACTATATTTTGTCCTGTGATTTTGTGGCTTAGATACCATTGGATGTGTTAGGAAAGAGGTAAAATAGAATTTAGTAAGGGCAATTATAATATACCACCTGAAGAAAGGTCGAGGAAAAATAATTAAAATAGTAAAAAAGTTAAATACATTTTCTTTAAAATACATTCACAATTGTTAAGAATGTGAGGATGACGGTGCCAACCTTCCATATAGAAGATTTCCACCAATCATACACAGATAAGACAAAATCTTTAAACTTGAATATCTCCTTAACAGAATAAGATTTTTGAATGCTTTTTTCACCATTACGTTTCTTTTTAAGTCTTGTTGATAAGATAAACTTGTTTGACCACTAAACTAATCCTTTTTGCTTTGAACGTTCTGTGGTATTATTAGATTCGTTTGTAGGTTTGTGATCTGTGACTTCTAAAGCTGTACAGCGTCTATCAGTATAAAGGACGTAAAACTTTAGTAACATAGAAGACAATAGTAAAGACAGAAAAGGAATTAAGTCACCGTCAGATCCTGGTAAACTGCTCATATGGATACACTAATTTCTTCCAAATGTGGGGGCTACAGAAATATGTTGCAGACTGGAGGGGAAAATTATGGCGTTTGATATTTTTGTCACTTTAGAAACATTAATCGATATGCAGAGCCCAAAAAAAAAGGTCATTGGCACAATAAATAAACAAATGTGGTGCTTTTAAAATTATTTCTGTACACCTACTCGAAAAAAACATATTTTATGCTCCAATTTTTGTACTCAAAATGTGAAAAGGGAGCCATGAATTGAAGAATGTAAGCCATGTTCTATAGTGGGAATCTGGATGGGAAGTTTCTTCCATTCCCCCTCCCCTACACTCCCTTTCATTTCGACACTGTTTACACAGCATACATACTGTTGCATCTAAAGGATTATTTCAAGGGTCAAGGAAGTTTATCTCATATGAAAGAGGATTTTTACAGCTAGAAAATGGTGAAGAAAGCATTGGCGTCTAAGCTCCATATAGGAGTCTTGCCGAGTTCCCGTAAGGGAGGATCATGTACAAACAAACAAACAAACAAAATATAATTTACCACCTGAAGAAAGTTTAAGGAAAATAATTCAAATTGTTAAAAAGATAATTAAGAGCACCAGGTGTGGTAGCATGTCTCTTAGTTCCTGATTGTTTTTAAGTTTCCGGCTGCAATTTGTTGAATAAAGTTACCATACTTTTTATTGCTGATTGTCTTTATACCCTGGATCTCAATGCATTCATTTATTTTATGTGTCATCTACTATTTTTGGAGAAAAAAAATTCAATTGATTTTGAGGATCTTTGCTCACTATATCTGTGTCAATGATGCTGCATCAACCATTAACTTGTATGCTCTTCTTGCATGGTCTATTGTATATCTTTACACCAATAGATAATTGGATAGACTTGTATCACAACCTTGACAAAGGCTATTCAGATTATAACAATGACTTTCTTATGCTACAGTGGAGATAAGCTTTGTGCACTAAGGACTCCAAGATTTAACTGTAAGTTAAATAGTGAAGTTTTTAATACCCTGGATGAATTTGGCATTCTCAGACACACTAAGAGAGGTCCAAAAAAAGAACTTGATGAATTCCAAAAAGCCACAGGTTTATGTAATGGATGAATTTACAAATGTTGATAAGAAATATTCCAGTAATACAAAATCTGTGAATCTAAAAAATCTCATAAGAATTCCACATGTAGAGAGTGGCTCTGGGACATCAATTTATAAAAGTGCTCTCATTAATGCCCGGTCAGTGTGTAAAAAAAAATACCCGCATGACGAAATAGCCATCCTTATGAAGAATGGTCCATCAATCATTCATGGGTTTTGCACAAAGTCCTCCCAAGCATATAATGTATATTTGTATTTAAGCTCAACCAAGGACAAATCTGATTCACATCACTGAACAGCAGTTACATAGCTTGAGCCCCAGATAAATGACCTATTAGGTACAGTGTAACAGTAGCTGGTTGCTAACAAGTGAACTGTGAATAGACTATGAAGATGCTGTCAGTTAAGAAGGCATAGATTACCCCTGTATTGTGTATGGTCTAACAACAGCTGGTTGCTAGTTAATGAAATGTGAAGTCTCTAGGGTTGAATGGTGTGGATTACCCCTGATTTTGAGAAAATTAAGGGTGTCGGGTTGGAGGGGTCTAAGGGCCAAAAATTCTTAATGGAGTTTCATGAGTTTTTGACTACTAAAAAACTGGATATTTGTGTAATCACAGAAACATGGATTCAAGACGATGATATCGCCACAAAGTAAATTATTTCCCCAGAAGGTTTTAAATCCATAACATCTTGCAGAAAAGACCGCATTGGTGAAGGATTAGCTTTAATTTAGGATCAAAGGTTTACTGGTCGCAAAATAAAAAGGCCAGATTTCATATCTATGGAGGTTTTACAATGTCAACTAACTCTGCAAAACATTACAATTGATATCTATCTCATTTACAGAAAGGATAAGATTGCCTTTATGACTTTCATTGATGAAATGACCACTATTGTTGAAAATGCTCTTTAATCTGAGCGCCCCGTTATTTTTATGGGAGATTTCAACATTCATATAAACAGTCAAAGTAACACACATGCCCACACTTTCAGAGAACTTCTTGAATGCTCTAATTTGCATAACCACATTAACTTTCCAACACACATGTCAGGTAGCACATTAGACCTTGTGATTTCTAAACTTGAAGAGCACGAGCGCTTCCGCTTTTGTAATTTTTGAGCAAGTGACATAATATCAGATCATAATGCAATTACTTTTGATCTAGGATTAAAAGCAAGTCACCTCCACAAAATTAAACGATAATTGAGGTCATCCAAGAAGGTGGACAAAGTGAAACTTAAGGCTGATTTTAAAAAAGCTATGGAAAAGTTGGGAAACAGCCACAATCTTGAGTCTGCAACTGTCTTGTATTATATTCAATTGTGGGGCATTCTTGATAGTCATGCCCCTCTGCAAACCAAAATGGCCCCAGTGAAACCTTCCCCACCATGGCTCACAACACCTTTAGTGGAACTAATCCGAGAGAGAAAACGTTTAGAAAGAAATTGGAAAAGTGTTCCATTGAACGAAGCAAAGAAGAAAGCTTTCTTTGGGAGCAGACAGCTCACTAGAAGTAAATTAAAGAGGGCAAGAATTGATTACAATCAAGAGCAAATTGTAAATTGTAATGGAAACGTCAAAGAGATCTACCGAGTTTGCAATAAGATCCTTGGTAGGAGTGTAGGCATGCCTCTTCCTCCATCTGAAAATGCACTTCAACTGGCTACAGATTTCAATAACTTTTTTGTTGAGAAAATTATACAAATTAAGGACATGATCATGAGCCGTTTACCTACTGTATTAAACGGATGAAACTATATCTGAGTCTACCGTTTTGCCTTCCTTCAGTTTCGAGGCATTCCGTCTTGTATCGTTGGATGAGGTGAGTAAGATCATAACTCCATCTCCGAGCAAGAGCTGTGAACTTGATCCCATTCCAACAACTATGTTGAAAGAATTTCTAGTTTCTCTAGCCCCAGAAATTACGGACTTAAAAAAACTTGTCACTCAGCACTGGATCTTTCACAAAAAGCTTAAAGACAGCTATAGTCCGACCACTGTTGAAAAACTCAAAGCTCCCTCCCATCTTTTATAATTATCGTCCAATAAGCAACCTTTCTTATGTTTCAAAACTTATTAAAAAATGTGTCGCCAAGCAACTGAAAGAATATGTAACATCCTTCAATTTGGGTAAAACATTTCAATCAGCTTACAAGGCAGCTCATTGTACTAAAACGCCAGTTTTTAAAGGTGAAAAGTGACCTACTGGAAAATATGTCAAAACAGAAGGTCACTGCACTGATATTATTGGACTTATCTGCTGCTTTTGATACAGTGAGCCATAGCAATTTGTTACATCATTTACAATATCGCTATGGCATGTCAGGTTTAGCACTGCAGTGGTTCAGGGATTGTCTCTCTAGAAGATGCCTGCGTTTCATTGTAAACAGGTCATTAGTTCTCTGCAAACAAGTTGTCTCTTAACATTGGTAAAATAATTATGTAGTATTTGGACCATTTAGCAAAAATTGGGATGTGCACCTAAATAACATTCAAATTAGTAAAGTAGATACCACAAAATTCTTAGGGGTCTATATTGATTCAAATCTTTCTTGGTCCTATCATATTCATTCAATTTCCAAAAGGATTTCGAGGGGTGTTGGTATCTTGTCAAAATTGAAACATTTCATTCCACGAACGATTTTAAGGTCCTTGTATCAAACACTTATTTTACCTCATTTATCTTATTGTTGCAGTGTTTGGTCGAGTGCTGCTAAATCAATCCTAAATAAATTAGTGATCTTACAAAAACGAGCCATCCGACATATCACCAATGCTTATTATCGTGACAGTACTAGCAATCTATTTTTGTCTCTTAACCTCCTTAAACTACAAGATCTCATTAACATTAATCTTGCCACCATTGCTTACCGAGCTACTAACAATAATCTTCCACCAACTTTTCTAAACATATTTAGGACTAACAAAGACACTCACAACTACAATACCCGTCAATCAAACAACATCCATTGTGTTCCCTGTGGCACCAACATTATAAGATTTAATTCATGCAACCGTGCAATTGATACCTGGAATTCACTCTCAATTAACTTACAAAGCTGCAAATCTCTAGTCTGTTTAAAAAAAAAACCTTAGACGTAAATACATCATGAACTATTGATTAGTTTTTAATAATTCCCATTTACTGTTAAATACTTACATTCTTACTTCCAGTACATCATTACTTTACCTGGGATCGGGTGGAGTGGAATGGGGACATGTGGCTTCGATTGTATGTATTGGTGTGTGGGGTGGGTGCGTTTTGTATTACCAATTTGTTATCTTTTTTGTTTTGTATTTTGGGAGTGTTGTACTCAGTTAAGCTCATTAGAGTTTTTATACAACACTTCCTTTCGCAACAATATATATTCTTCTGTATATACATATTTTGTAAATTTCATAATATAATTGCAAATAAAACTATTCTGTAATTATATGTAGTTTGGTTGTGAAAAAACAAATAAATGAAATGAAATGAAACAGCTCCAAATCATAGCAGGTGATTCTTAAGCAAGGAGTGCCCCAAGGAAGTGTCTTTAAACCCCTTTGTTTCACGTATTATGTGGCCCCACTTGGTGGCATTTGTCGGAAGCGTGGGATTGATTTTCATATGCATGTTGATGATACTCAGTTGTATCTTGCTTTTAATAGTCGAGATACTAATGAGTATCAAAGTTCAATGAACAAGCTAAATGCTTGCATTGTGGACATTCGTGATTGGATGTTCAGAAATATGCTGAAATTAAACAGTAACAAAACGAAAGTCATTTTTGTAGGAACCAACCAGCCAGCAACTTAAAATATGTGATGATATTATATGGCAGGATCATAACATTGGTGGTGAACTAATTACACCAGCAAATGTTGTTCGTAGCTTGGGCTTCTACCTTGATGAAAATCTCAAAGGAAAAGCTTATGTAGAAAAATTGTGTGCAAGTTGTTTTGGGGTTCTTAAGTTTATCAGAAAGGTCAGAAAATCCATTGACACTAATACTTGCAAACTGTTGATAAATAGTCTAATACTGTCGAAAATTGACTACTGTAATTTTGCTTTAGCTGGAGCACCAGATTATCTACTTAAGCGGCTGCAAAGAATTCAAAACATGGCTTGTCGCATTTTATTTAACCTTTCGGAAATTTGATCACATTCCATTCATATGCAAGAACTACACTGGTTGAAGGTACCAGAGAGAATAGAGTTTAAATTTGCATTACTTGTATTTCATTGTAAACATGGTGAAGCCCCATCATGTCTTCAGTCTTTACTGACAAGAAAGAGTGGATACTGCCTGCGCTCTTCAGCTTCATACCAACTAAGAACAAGCCATTGCTCAAACTCGTTGGCAAGAAATGGGGCTTTTCAACATTTGGGGCCTAAGGTTTGGAATAGTCTCCCTGTTGAATTGAAACTGATCACTAATCTATCTTTCTTCAAGAGAAAACTTTAAGCCCACATGTTTTGTAGATCATATCCAAATTTGTCTTAACTGTTTCTTACTGTAAAGCGCCTTTGTTGTACATTGTTGTATTTTTAGGGCGCTATACAAATGTTGAACTTTTAAACTTTGAATAGTTCCAACAAGATTGTCCAATATTGTAGGTAGCACTTGCACGCTCACAAAATATCAATTCTCTAACCTTTCATCAGTCGTTTTTATATCATTCATCTAAGTTCCTTTTGCATATTTTCATACCTTCAAACACAGAAAGGCTTCGTGCGTTCTGTATAAAAATTGAATTGCATGAAGAATCTTCCAATGAAAGTTAACGGATTGAGTTACTGGTATGTGACTCATTCATTTCTTTAGATTTTTTGGTTGTGAAAATGGTTAATGTCGACAACATCAAGCAATATCTTTCCTAGGAAAAATGAGGGGTAAAGGCCTTTAGGCTCTAGCTGTGCTGAAAATATTTCTATACAAAAAAACTGTACCAATTGAAAACTAAACTTAGTCATGCATGCTCTCTCCAGACAAATCATTTGGCTTTAAATGCTTTAAACCGCCAACTATTGTTGCTCGGTAACCTTTATGCTTCACCACCCTGAACTAATAAGGCAAGCAAATACACTGCACTTGCTGGATAACAATAGATCCTTTCATTGAATCAGTGGAGTGAAAAGTTCATACAGGGCTAGTATCACACAAATGATTGTGGTTTTTGACATGCAGCAAGATTAGGCTTTTTGAAAAACTGTAGTAACGGTATTTACACAGCATGAATGTCTGTCAATTATTCACAGTTAATGCACAAATCATCTCAGACATGATACACACCTATTTGTATCACCAGTTTGAAAACAAATTTCTCCCACTAAGACACCCAACATGGATGAGCGATTTCAATCACAAAAGTGCCCTGTGTATTCAGCACTGGATTTCTGTAATCTTATACACACAAATAACCTTAGGCTACTTGGCTGTGCATGGGAATGACAGATAAACAATCATTGTTTTAGAGTGGAAACACAATACACTGAACAGGAAGTCAGGTTGGTAATTGTCATACCTGAGTTTACAGGATAAAGTCAGGTGTCAGGTGTGGGTAGGCTTAAAGAAAAACTTTTCGGCATAAAGTTAAATTTCTTCAAGTCAAGTCACAAGTAATTTGTTTGCAAGTCAAGTTAAGTCGCAAGTAAAAAAATGTGACTTGAGTCCAAATCAGTAACCCGAGTCAACAACTGACTATTTGCAAAGGGCAATTAAAAAAATATTGGTTTGTTTGTTTGGTGAGGTTTAACGGCACCGTGACAACGATGGTCAAATTGTGCCCGAGAGATTAGTTTATGTCAGAGGTGAAAAGAGAATAGAGAAGTTGGGTAGAGTGCAAAAGATAGATAAAAGATCTAAAAAATCACTCTGATTCTGATTTCTCTAAAGAAACATTTTTCGGCTATCTACAAAACATGTATCATCCGATTAATTTCTTCAACCTCTATGCCAAGAGATATATTTATTACTGTAAAACACAAAATTCTACCCCTCATAAGTTCCACTTCTAATATAGATTTTCTATTGACATTGAAGCTGAAATATTTATTATTAAGAAAAGGAGAAATTACAATGGTGAATTCCAGGCCTTGATTCTTTTAGGCAATGTACGCCCTTTCTCATCATTTCCATTACAAACTGCTATCTAAGTAAATGCAATAGTCACTTTATCTTAATTTATAAAATCTCTTCTGTTTTTGCAACCTTGTTTTCATACTTTAATTATGGCAATGTTATGTATCTGCTTAATTGAAAATCAACAACAATAAAAGTGTAGGAAAATAGATTATCAGATGTCAGAAGAGAATGGAGAAATTGGGTAGAGTGCAGTAGAGGTAGAAAAAAGTCTGGAGAAGCTTAGTACATATTGGTAATATCAATTTAAAGGCCAGATATCAGGTTAATGTGGACTCGTGGAGATAAATATACACTAAATAATGTTTCTGATATTTTGAAATATTTACACAATGCACCAACAAGCCAATCAATTACCCCTGCAGAAGGACGTTACTTTTATGTATCAGATTTTTTGGTGACAAGTCAAGCAATTTTCTTAAGACTTATTCTTCTTGTTCTTATTCTTCCTCGTTCGCCACTCTTGTTGATTCCTGTACTATCGATAAAAACTGTCTTTGCCCGAAGATCTTTGAGAGTGCCAAAGAGTTTCTTCTGCACACTTGTTGAAGATGGCCACACTTGTGTGCAAAGTACTTCATGTATGCAGCAATCTAAGAGAATGTGGGTAACTGTCATGGGTCCTGTGTCACAGGGACAATCTATCTCCTGCGAGTCTAACTTTGAACTTTTTGAACATGTGATAGTTAAGATCGCAATGTCCAGTTGTCAATCTAGAAATTATTACCTGATCTCTTGGATTGAGTAGACAGTAGTTGTCCTTTTGGTTGTAACCTGGGTGATGATCTATCCATTTCTTGTGCTGTCTCTTAATGACGTTTACCTCATCATATGACACTAGTGTATGTTTGTTGTTCTGTTTCTGCCCCTTCTTTTGCTATTTGCTTGAGACAAGATTCCTTCTTTAAATTCAATACAAGTCCGTAGAGAAGTAGAGAACGGTGAAAGAAGATAATTGTCTTTTTGTGCAGAGTATAAGAGGAAACTCTGGAGGCATGGTAGCTCTGCTTGGACCTCTAGCTTGATTTAAGAAGGTGCAGGGTGATTGATTTGTTGAGGGGCACATTAACACACACATGAAGCGCTGGGCCACGCCATTTTGGCTTAGCATTAAGATTTTTTGGCCCTTAGACCCCTCCAACCCGACACCCTCAATTTTCTCAAAATCAGGGGTAAACCACACCATTCAACCCGATAGACTCTTCACAATTCATTGACTAGCATCCAGCTATTGTTACACCATACACAACACAGGGGTAATCTATACCTTCTTAACTGACGGCATCTTCATAGTCTATTAACAGTTCACTTGTTAGCAACCAGCTACTGTTACACTGTACACAATACATCATCTGGGATTTTAGCTATAATCATACCTCGGAATGAATCTATTCTGACTGATAAGGACTATTCATGAGCCAAACTGGACACTTTCTTACTATGCTATCATTCTGTATTCTGTTTCCATGTAAGGTATTTCTTTTGATTAAGATTATTAAGTTTTTAAGGAATTTAAAATAGAATATTTATTTTTTAAACATTTTTTCTGAGGGGCAGGACGGACCATAAGGGGAAGGGGGGAAACGGAGTGGCGCGGTGGGGAAGGCCACCGCTCTGAAACAGTAAAGCTAGGGCTCTGCTGTTGTAGAGTGTCTTGACTCACACTCCACAGGGTTCGATTCCCACTCTGAGTAACAAGGTATGTTCTTAAGCAAGACACATCATTTTCAATTGCTCCGGTCCACATCATTTTTAATTGCTCCAGTCCACTCAGTTGTGAAATGAGTAGGCTTCCCGCTTGATGGGGAGAATAGCCTGTGATGGACTGGTGTCCCATCCAGGAAAAATCAAGTACTCTAATCAGAGCTTGAAACTTAAATACCTCCTAAACAGAAAACAATTTTTTAATACTTTCTTCACCATTTTGTTTCTTTTGAAGTCCTCTTTCATATAAGATGGACATGCTCGACCAACTAAACCTTTAACTTGCGAAGGCAAACAAGAGGCAAGGTGTGATCATGGACTTCTACCTGAATAAGAGGATAATTTCTGTTACCATCTCTTTCCCAAATTATATTTCAAACATCAACAAGACTATGGAAATGGCTGATGGACCAGGATGGGAATCAAATGTTCGAATAATTCTCTTCTTGAATAGTGTTAGTGTTCAGAGAACCAGGCAGGGTGACTGTCCTGTGGTTTACTTTTGCTTCCATGACCTTATGATCTTTCACATCGACAGTCCTAGAAGGGATGGAAGAGGCAGTGCTACTTGATCACTCTTTGAGGTATCAGGAAAATCCTAGTATCTCAGCATTAAATCACAGACCTCCGTGGTGTAGTGGTTTGTGCTTTGTCCTAACACCCCAACGTCCCGGATTCGTATTCTGGTGGGTCTGCAACCAGTGAGTTCACAACTGGTTATTAAAGGCCATGGCCGCCTTGATATAATATCCAGCACTGGATGCTTTCGGGACGTTAAACCTTGCTATGCTATGCTAAATCACTTCCATATAAACTAGGTTTAAAAATTTCACTTTTTAAACAATAGATCGATATTTCCAAACCTAAAACCCTAAGCTAAAAATTAATAGAAGCAAAAATAAAAATAATTAAATCAAAATTATGGGGAAAAACAACATTTTCAAGACCTATATTTACCACTCTACTACGATTTTCCCGAAGATACCTGCCTGTCTTGGCTTCTCACTTACCTTAATAGCTTGAAGGATTGGATAAGAAATTGTATGGTCTCCGCCAACAGCCACCGCTTTGCAGCCATTGCTGATGATTTTCTTAAAGCCGTTACGAATATCTTCACAGGCTTTCTTCATGTCATAGGTCGTGAAATAAACATCCCCGATATCAGCCACTTGTAATGATTCATAGGGGGCGGCACCTACAAAAGATCAAGATCATCTGAATTTTCCTACTCTAAAAAATGAAAGTGACAAATGAAAGAAGAGGCAAAGTCTTATGGTTGGTCTCAAGTCTCTCCATTAACCACTTTAACCTGTGGATGGCCAATCATTATCTCTTTGAATTATCCATCTACATAAAGATGGTTTTCACTCTTGAATGTGCACCTAACATTATATAAAAGCAAGTAGGTCGGATATAGGCAGTCGTAATCTTTCAAGGATGATCTGTGCTTCCCCATAGCCTGCTGAGTACAGGCACACATATATAATTCCCATCCTGAAAGATTTGCACTGGCTTCCAGTTTCTTATTGCATCATGTACAAAATATTGCTTGTTTACAAATCAATGAATGGTTGTACCCCAGTTTACATGTACATATCTAACTTGCCAAAATGATATGTTCCTCTTCGTAATCTTCATTCTGGTGATAAATTCCTTTTATGTGAACCAAAATCCTATCATACATGGGGTGACAAATCATTTGCTGTTGCAGCTGCACGTCTTTGGAATCGATTACCACTCCATATCAGGTTGTCTTGTTCTGTTGACTCATTAAGAAAAATCTAAAAAATGTAATGTTATATGTACGACGCCTTGAGTATCCGTTAGGATGGATATCTGCACGTCATAAGTCTTACTTATTATAATTATTATTATAAATAAGATATTTTTAGTAAAACCACTCCTACCCAGTCAGTTACCAGTGCAGTGAAAAGACGCTTCATTTCTTCTTTACGTATTCCCACTTGCAATTATAAATATATGAGCTGAAACAAGCCGTTTTCGATGAAGATTACGACTCTGTGCCATTACAATTCTTTGTCATTTTGTTCTTATTGGGTAAAATACACGCAAGTAGAATTCAATTTTGAAAGTTTATAGCAAAAAATATGATGAATAATATGAGATTTAAGGAGAGAAACAAAAATTTGAAAAATGGCATTCCGCAAACATTTTCTAGATCTTGACCGCAAATTTTTTTTGCACATTTGTTGAAGAAATTGCTTTTTTACCTAATTCTGCATAGATATTGATATAATTTTGTGGAACATTACAATCGTAAGGCTACATTAAGAATGTGTCCCAAACACCCGACCATTAACAAAGATTTGGTCAGGTGATCATATTTTGTAACTCTGCTTCTGAAAAGCATTACTTGCTTACTTACCCATTAAATTACACAATAAAGTTTCCAAGCTCAATGCAATTCATACATTGTAAACAACCTTCTCTTATTACATGTATTCATACGCCATGAGTTGACCTTCTCGACAACAGGCCAGGCTTATTGCACAAACATCCTTTCCATTTCAAATTATTTTACCTCTCCTTTACTTATGAAAATAACCAGAGGTAGATAAAGTAGTTGTTTAGAAAATAGAATCAGTAAGAAATAACCAATATTGAATGGTTTTTTTCCTCAATTATTACAATTTATTTTGGCCCACCTATTCTTGCACGATTCACGAATCGAGTAAATCAGTGTTTACACATACATTACTGTTCAGTAACGTTTCTTGATAGTTAAGTTGAGATAGTTAATTTTTTAACGTCCATGTGCACAACACATCCACGAGATGATGGAATAAGTTCTCTCTGAAGGAAGTTTGGGAAGGAATTAAATGGCTAATAATTTAATATTAAAAAGCATACAAGCTCTGGACAAGATATTTAGCAGGTGGGAGCCAGCAAAAATATTGAAACAAACCGTGCCTCGATATCCCATCCATCGATTTGCATGATACTGATAATATAGCAATGTTTGAAAGAATAATACAGTGGTGATAGGATCTGAGGGATAGGAGCCATGGCCAGGGGTGTCGAAAGGAACTCGGGCAGGGGGAAAGGAAGGGGAGGAGGGGAAAGGCAGTGACTGGGGGCACTTTTTATTTTCGATAAAAGGAAACTTTTGTCAGTTTTCAGAAAAGTGAGGGAACGCTTAAAATTTCTTCATTTTGCTAAAATTTTTGGTGAGCTTTTTATCAACTTTCGGTAAATTTTCTTCTTTTTTAGGAAATGTCCGTCTTTTTCGGGAAATTCACTTTATTTTCAGGAAATTTTCTTAATTTTTAGATTTTTTTTTCTTTGATTTTCGGGATTTTTTTCTTAAAGTAGCGGAGGCTTCACCCCTGGACCTCTTCCATATGGGATAACTGCAAAACAATTTTTGTAACTTGTTGTTTTTCGGCCCATCCCCCAAATAATTATAATGGGAGAAGTTGTCCATAGTGATGAAATTGAATATTATTTTATCCCCAATTAGGTAGCATATTGCCTACTTCATTCTCTTATCAGATTATGCGCTGTATTCAAGACAGGTCGCATGTAAAAATACAATTAAACTGATTGGTGTTCCGTGTCTGCTCAGTGACCTACAGAGGAATTAACATCCCCCCCACTCCCACCCCCATTTCCTGCCACCACACCAGCATGCCTTGTGAGCACCGTGAAAAATTAAAATCTATTGACTGCAGAAAGCAAGTTTTCCTTTTTGTTCCACTTCTTTTTAGAATAATGAAATTAACTACTCTTTTACTAAAGAATCATAATCGCTTCATGATCAAGCCTTCATAGAGTTGGTGTACACACAAGTTAATTGAAGAAATATTTCACTACCAGTTGGGGCCTGAACTAACATATGCTGAAATAAAAAACAACATCGTAAGTTTACTCATGGATGTTAAAAAAAATGTTTCTGTCACAAAGCACATCTTTGCTTCATGTATTGTTTCAGTTAATAGCTCCATGGTTTCAAGCAGAGATACTGTTATAACAAAGCTCTAAAACAAAGAAATGTTTTCCCCATTACATAATATGACTATTCACATACAGCTCCCTCAACATTGCTGATTAGATGCACATAAAGACAACCTGAAACCTTTCTCCATGTGTAATGACATGAAAACAATATATTTATTTGTCTTTACTTCAAGAAGAAGTTGTGTATAATCTAAAAGGAACGTTGAGGAGAAAAATCAATTTCATATTACAGGACACACCTGATGGCAATCATATGGGTCATCATTACCCCTGGTGTAGGGCTGCATAAGAAAACCTCAACTTTTGTCAGTTTTTGCTTCTTTCTTGAAACATCCCGACCCACTGGCCATGGAACTCTTTAATTATTGGAAAATTATTTTGAAATCAATACCACCATTAAAAGTTCAAAAATCAAACATTTGACACTTTTTGAAGACTCCAAAAGGCTTTGAAAATTACACACCAGTTCTTTTTACTAACAAATCAAATTAAAACGTCAAAAGTTATATCCAGATTCCGTATTTGACATATTACTATAAACGCCTCTGCTCTAATAAGCGCCCGTCCAAGATGTCCAACAATTTTGTACGTCGACCCCCTCAACCATGCCTTAATTTGACCCCTTCTATACATATTTTTAAACTAACTACATTTGAAATAAAGTGAGCGCTCTACTTGTTAGCCATACTATAAACATTTGAAGACTGGGTCTTGTGGGCCAAGAGAAATATATGGGGTACATGTTCCCCCTTTTGGAGGAAATTGGCCTCTTGCCTTCGGCACATACATTTTGAATACAAAGTTCCCTACACACACACAGGCACACACATTGTGAATGGAAATAATTATCCTGCTTACTATGAAGGACCCCTCTCCATTTGCCAGCCTTTATCAGGTCTAAAAATAGATTAAATGGGCAATGTATTTTTCTGGTAACAGATCTTGACATTGGACTAACCCCAAAACCAACATTGTTAAGGTTGCCCCCCTCATGCTGGCATTAGCAAGTGGTGATTCAAATATCCATAACTCTTAGAGCAATCGCTCCTCCCCCTCCTTTCCCGTTCCCCTGAAAATCAATTTTTAGAATGAATAGCTGTAGCAGCTTGATTATGACATGAAGCCTTTGGGCTTCTGATCTTCATGTTATTGACAATTATCTAAAAATTCAGCCAATTCTTAAAAAAATTCAGCAGCAAATTTTCTTCGATTCAGTCAATTTTTTGAAAAATTCATTGAGAATTTTTGGCCCTTAGACCCGTCCAACCCAACACCCCCCATTTTCTCAAAATCAGCGGTAATCCACACCATCTAACCCCAGAGACTCTTCACACTTCATTGACTGGCATCCAGCTATTGTTACACCATACACAACACAGCGGTAATCTATACCTTCTTTCTGATGATATCTTCATAGTCTATTCACAGTTCACTTGTTAGCAACCAGCTACTGTTACACTGTACACAATAGGTCATTCATTTTGGGGTCAACCTACATAACTGCTGTTCAGTGATACAAATCAGACGAGTCCTTGGCAGCGCCTAAATAAAAATATACATTATATGCTTGGGAGGACTTTGTACAAAACCTATGAATGATTGATGGACCATTCTTCATAAGGACGGTTATTTCATCATGTTTGTTCAATTTTCCGCAAAACTTTGTTCGATTTTCTGAAATTTTTTCCTTAGAACTATTTCAAATCCTTTAGGTAAAAAAAGGTCAACAATTTGGGTAAAGTTTTTTTTTTTTTTTTTGTACAAAAGTGGCCCTCTGCCCCCTTCCCCCCCTTCCTTGAAATTTCTGGCTTAGTCCCTGGTAAATGATAAACCGTGCTGCATATATGAAAATGCATACAAGCAAAATCAATATCATCCTTGATTGATCGCAGTTTGTTTTGCTTCAAACAATTTATTCGAAATGATCTTGTATCATGGAGCAAATTGATCAAGCAAACAAGTTTGTTATTTTATTAGCTATCCTGCAGTACCATAATCGTGCTCCTTGTCAAATTATCTATACATCCTTTCTATCACATGTGGTTGTGAGAAAGCAATAAACTGCTGTTAAATCAAGCATGCAATTTTTCCTAGACAAAGAAAATACATGAAAAGTAGTATCCGGCTTGTAGTAATTAACAAGATCAAATTCTATTGCTTGGAAGGCGATATAACTTTTGTGGGTTTTTCCAATCAGTGGAGGAGAGATGTTGCATGTACCATTAGACAGGTATACACCCAATTTTAACAAATTTTCAATGCGGCCGGTAGATCATCATGAAGAGAGTCAGGAGCTCGCTAGTTTTGGAACAATTTGTATAAGGCCTAATCCGACGTAGGCACACATCGTGCAATACACTGTGATTGGGCAAAGTCAGTCACATGGTTTTGTTTACAATGATAAGCAGTGGAAGCTTGCAATGCAGTGTTATGTGTATGTATGTGCTTTGATACGGAGTGCCGTTGTTGGCCATAGCATACCCATTTTACTTGTGTTCATTCCCAAATAACTTTAGTGGTTTTTTCTTTATGCCTGTAGAGCAGAAGGCAATTTTATCAGTAACCTGGTGTAATTAAAGCAATTATTGCACTTACAGCAGTGGTCTTACACAATCATAAATGCTTCGAGGATGCTCATTTGACATAATCAGGGGTAGAGAATTGGCACCCTATTGTTAAGCATTGTCACTTGAACCCCTAATACAAAATTGTCAAAAACTCAAAATTTTGTGATGGTGATGGTGGCTTCTTAATGAATTTTCCCTACTACTTGAAGACTATAAGAGAGTTGAGTTTACAATTGGGATTGTAGTTTTTTGTTTTAATGCTTCATGATTAGCCAAATACTCATACTAAACACAGAAAAGGTAATTTTGTTAGCTGGGTATGGTGAGGGGTTCTTGTCAGACACAGTGCACATGTTTCAATAAGTTATAGGCAGTCAAATTTTCCAGATGGTTGTTAATTTTTGTCAGCCTTCAATATTTAATCCTCTGAAAGCATTTCTTGAAATAAAGGAAGTCTCAGCAATGGCGGAACCAAGATTCAAGAAAGAGGGTGGCAAGAGGAGTTTCTCATCAAGGTGCAAGCACTGAGCAGGGGTGGGTTGGGAGGGGGTGTCCAATTTATGAAAAAGCTGTGTGGGTCCACTATGGCGTGTATAAATCCAGAACTTTATAAAGTCCTTTTCGAAAAACTATTTTTCAGTGGTAACATACTCAAAGGGTGGAGGATGCCATAAGTAAAACAACATTAAATTTAAGCACTTCTTTGCTGCAACTTTGTCATTATAATGTGAAAAAGAACATTCCCCAAAATACTAGCATTCCCCAAAATACCCTGGTCTTGGTTTCAAATGCATGCTTCGTTACAGTTACAGTAATAACCCTCCTCCCATCAACCATGTTTTGCCCTCCCAACTGAAGTTTATTACAGCCGCCTATACTGACAAAGTATATCGTTTTAAAATGAGATTTGGGAATCATATCTATCAAAGATTCATATTTAAATAAAAGTAGCAGGGATAATGAAAATCATATGCAGAAATATTATTTGACAAATGACACAGCTTTGATTATAAACAGAAAATAAGATCTTAACAACATAAACATTACCAGTCATACAAAAGAATATTTTAATATGTAATAGATCATCACTGTTAATATTCAAGCCAGCAATTACTGAGTATCTTAAAGATAATTAACCCAGGGACTAGTAGGTCCCTGATTAACCAACATGCCCATCAAGCTCTGGTTGCATGTAGCCTGCATGAGGCCAATTCTGGCATGACAGACAGGACAGATTTACACTTTTTTTTTCTTAAAGGCCTGCCAAAAACAATCTGTAAGATGTAATCTTCTATGTTAGGTATATACAATCTATGATTTATATTAAAAAAACAATCTATGAAATTAGAGGATTCGATGGCTGTGTAGTGACAAAGTAAAAACAGCATGACAGATGGGATGAAAATTACACTCATTTTTTGAAAATGGCTGTCCTTGGAAAAAGCTGGAAAACGTTATCTGTTCCCCCATAAAATTGAATGTTTTTTTCCTTGTCAAATCACTTTTATACAAATAATCAGTAACCATAAGACTTAGTAATTCAAAACATGTAACTAGACATATCAGGGCCATTAATGTTGTGGTGAACGGCGCGTGGCAGACGGGACATTTTTGCACACGTAATGACATTTCTTAAACTATAGTTGGGTGATGATAAAATGTCTTTTCTATAATTTATTTTCAATCAACAACAAGAACTAAGATTACAAAGTAATAATAAAATAATTAATCATCAAGTAGTACCCCATAAATATTCAGTCATTTGGAGCACATTCATCAATGCCTGAATTGAAGCTGTTTTTGGTTTGCCTGTTTCATTGGTCAACTATGATTAATCAGTATTTCACTTCAATGGGCAATATTTCATATCTTAATATTTTGACAATAACAAGCATGTGCAAAAAGAAGTCAATAAAGACTACACACTAGATTAGTCTTTACAATCAGAGAGAAAGTCTAACATTTACATTTCAAATTTTGGCACTTTTGCATTAATATTAAATCAGTTTTCCTGTTTCTTCTTCCAAATATTAAGCTACTTCAAACATGTCACTTGAAATGTTGGCATACAGTAAGCACCCTACATATAGATTAAGTGTTTGATGTATGGTGAGTAAGGTTTTCTCTACCATACACAAGGGTGTTGGCAATCATGGCTCATCTTCCTCAGAATCACCTTTCCCAGGTTGCACAGGTAGGTTATCTGGTTGAATGCCATCTGAAAGTGGTTGAGTCAGTTTCACACTGGGATGCTGTCATCGCATATTATAAAATATAAGGTTCCACACTCTAAAAATAGTGAGCACCACAGGTTCCAGGAAGGGTATGAATTTCTGCACCATCTGGTCGCCATGAGGCATCCATATCCTGCATGTGTTGAGTTTAAGTGATACAGGACACATGTTCATTTTGGCACACTTTTTGTACAATTTCTGGTGTTCCTGTTGGTGCCACTGGGCATACCATATTCTATGACATGTCCCTTAAGGGACCCCTTCCCCTCAATACCATCAATACACCCCTTGCTATGAAATGTTGCAGGGCATGTACATCACATGTTCTGCACATTCTGTGTACAGTAAACTGCCCTAAATGCTGAAGTGTGTATTTTTATAATTAATATTTAGTGGGCATGCATTAATCATTACTGTATGACTGACATGACTGGGACAAAAAGATGGGGCAAGAAGACAGGCAAAGTATCACTGCCCTAAAGGCTGAAGTGTGTATTTTTGAAATAAATATTTTGATTACTTTTTTATTGATAAATTCATCAATTACATTATTAACAAAGACATAAAGTATTATAAGTAAAATAGTCTATGTTTACCATATTTTACAACCTAGAGAAGATACAAAATGTGACAGATGGGTCAAAAGGGGTACATTGTGACAGACGGGACAGATTTTGACATGAAATATCAGATCAATTATACATTACAGGTTATTTTTATTTTACTTTCTAGGTGAGGTCACTTTGATAGAAGATAGGAATTTACCTTTGAAGCAAAATAAACTTTGCATGTAAAAAGTAAACAACTTTTTCATTTTCTATTTTGGGTGACAGATGGGACATGGCAATGTGATTATTTCAAAATGGTACAAGATTGTCATATTTCATCTATTGGGCCAAAATTCTTTAGTGGTGGATAGGAAAGGTATCATACTTCATAGTCAACCAATAATCATTATCTCTGAAGCATAAGAACTGTAACAGAGGACAACTCAAATTTCCATCACAAAATAGGTAGAAATGCTACTTCTGCTTCCCCAAAATTCAAGCCTTAATAAAAAAAAAAAATATAAGTGCAGTATGAAAAGCAAAAACAGTTTCTGAAAGCTTGATTAGTGTACTGTCCAAGAAAAAATGATTTACAAGTAGAAAATTTATTTTGAAAATTCATACATGTGCAACCCTTATCTAGAATTAGCCAGAATCAAGAAACATTCAATTCTTGATATATTTTGGTAAATACACTACTGCAGCAAATGAAATTTGTTTCTTCTCATAGCAGTTGACGCCCTGACACCCCATTGAGGTCCGCTTGATGGATCTTTCTTAGGTCAGGGTATAGCAGTTGACACCCTAACACCCTATTGAGGTCCGCTTGATGGATCTTTCTTAGGTCAGGGTATAGCAGTTGACACCCTAACACCCTGTTGAGGTCCACTTGATGGGTCTTTCTTAGGTCAGGGTGTGTTTTCTCATGACTTCCATGTACAGTACATATTTTTAAAATAAACAATTGTAAGAGAAAACAAAATATGGAAGTCAATTGTAAAAATAACCAAACAATTGATTTCTTGATATTTAATATGGTTGATTTTTTTCAATTTTTGTCATTCTAAACAAACTGAATACTTACCTGCATGCACGTCCTTCATACTCTTCATGGATTATGTTTCTTCAGTTAATATTCTTAAATAATATTTTATTATTTAGTTGATACCCAACTTCACTACTCAAAACACACACCTAACCGTAAGAATAAGGCTTAGCTGGGCCTTCATTACAAATGTAATACTTTACAAATAAAAGAGTAGGCCGTAACATAGGCCAAATCATTCATTCTTATACTGTAGGTACATGTAGTAGGCCTGCATTAGCCCTATGTTAGCTTAGGTTAAAGTAAAACACCAACATTAAATGTCCTATGCTAAAGTTTACCACCGAGTCTTAAAACAATAACTGAAATGCCTGGAAAGTTACGTAGACTATGCTTTTGACGTACAAGATGGGCCTTAATATACAGTATCGATCATGACAAATCAACACTTGAAAAAAATCTGAGAATCTTGACCCACTTCAACTGCAAAGTATTGCCATTAATAGTCACCGGCCCCACACAAATTTGATATGGGCAGAAAGCTTATTGCTTCATCTATTGATTTATATTTACATTTTGACTTAATTGTCTGAAAAAGGGTCAGGAGCTCGACAAATATTCGTTCTAAAATCTACTCAATATTTTAATGCTCAATTCTGTAAAACGTATCTCAAAAATGGTTTAGAAAAGCATGTAAAGTTTGAGATCAATCAAAAGATAAAATGTAATTCACCTACCATCTTGTTTTACTCACTTTATTCCCCCCCCCCCGCCCTTCCCCTCCTCCCGCAAAGAAAATTTATTCCTCTAAAATCTCAAGGTGGGCGGAGTTCTGTGCAAAGAAAGTGATTCACATCACCTTATTAGTTGGGAACTGACCCTCTTGAATCCGGAAGTTTGAGGAAAACACTAATTCATTTAAAAAGTTGTCTTTTGAACATTTTTGCCCCCCCAAAAGCCGATGGTTTTTGGTTTCAACAAATATTGCAGTAAAAATTGGGTTAAATCAGAAAATGGTAGACCATTATTCAGAAATATTAAACCATTTTGTGTCTTTTTGTAAGTCCTCTTTCACATAAGATAAGTTTGCTTGACCACTGATCTAATCTTTTAAGATATTCAAACTTTGATAAACATGGAAAGCAATCGTTTCTTCAAAATTTAAAGCTGATGCTTCAAAGAACTCATTGTTCTCTTTTTATGTTGTGAACTATAGAAACTTTTCAAGCAGACCTGAGACCTTTAAAACCAACTATGAAGAGGCATATTCTCCTTACCAACTGTGTTAAACTCCCTCATTAGAACAGATTCTACCCGCACATGTCGAGGACCCATTCTTGTTCCACTTCTGTTTGAGCATCCAATATCAAAAGGCACACCGACTAAGCAAGCATCTAGTCCTGAAATGGCGAAAAATATGATTATCTCAATTATTCATTAAACTATGGAATGCCTGTCTACTTCAATAGCTTTTTTCACATATTGTAAAATTTCTTTTAAAGGAATATTCCCCTAAAAAATCATTTTAATATATTTGATAGTGGGCAAGAAAAGAAACAGATCGGTGAAAAAAGTTATTATCTTTTCCTACAAGAAGTTATTGAATTTTAAAGATTTTTTTGTATGCCAAAAGAGATTGTTCATCTGAGTCTAAGTCATCATTATGTTGTCATCACAGTACTTCTGTACTTCTTAATGTATTTCATGAAAATTAATTTCTTATTTTCTAAATGATTGGGAACATTTTTTCCTTTAAAAATGATAAGGAATACTGTAGAATAAAATTCTAACAATTTTCCAATCTGTTCGCGTAACTTATGTTTGAATTATGAAAAATTGGTGATTAATATTCAAAGAAATACATCAAGATTAGTACAGGAAGTGCTGTGATGAATGACATCATAATGGTGACTTACGACTCAGTACAAGTCATTTTTATGCAGGCAAGAATTTTTTTAAAGTTAAATAAGTTCCTTTAGGAATGAGATATCAACATGTTTTTTACAGATCTCAGATGAAATTCTGAGGGAATATTTCTTTAAGTATTTAAATTCATTGTGGAGAGAGTGCATTAAATCCCGGTAATGTACTACATTGCCCGGTGCCCAAACTTTACTCTGCACAGGCTCACAAATGATCGCCTCATCATTTTGCATGAAACAGGGGACAGGGGAGGGGAAGTTGGGACGGGGGATCTGGGGGTCAGGAGGAAAATATTATCCCGTGTAAACAAAATTAGGAAAGTTGCAGATAATAGATGGATATTTAAGGATACATCTAGACAACAAGCACTTAAAATAGTAATAAAAAAAAAGCAAGAAAAAAAGCTGGCAAATTGCACACTTTTCTTTGCAATAATTTATGAAAATTGGGAAAAATTTCACAACAATATTAAAGAAAATCTTATCCAAGCAAAATACCTTTGTTCCTCAGACAAAGTTGGTCACATATCTATGGATGCTCTATTAGCATAGCATAGCAAAGTTTAACGTCCAGAAAGCATCCAGTGATGGACATTATATCAAGACGGCCTTTAATAATCACTTGTGAACTCACTGGTTGTTATCATGTTGCCATTATATACATTTCCTTCATGAGCTAATATTGTGAACGCTGCATGTGGAGATACCTATATTATTCAAAACAGGCCTCAAATCTTAAACTAGCAATGTTTTAGAGTCCATCAGAAAACTTTTAAAATGGCAACTTAAACACAGGAATCTCGTCAAGACCTAGAAGAAAAAAAGGCAAACTCAACTGAGCTTTCAATTATACAATTTGCCAGTAGAAATTGTTTTTACAAATGTAGTGTTCCATGATATAGAACAAAAAAAAAGAAAAGGATTATTTTTTTGAGGAGAAGATGCTGTAACCCACACCAACCCCAATGGTAATAACTTTGGTAGCGCATTAAAATCCCTCAGTAAGCTAACAAGAGTTAACACTTAATTCACACAGAACAAGATATTCCCCAGAGAGTATTTGGATCCGAGGCGGGAAAAATTTATTGACAGTAATCAGTTCTCTTGCTTGTAGACTTGAAATATGAATTCTATTCAACAAAAAAATATCATTATTTATGAATCTTAAATGAAAAGGTGATGTTTATCAGTGCTCACACTAGAGTTAAAAAGTGTGTGTGTGTGGGGTTCCCCCCCCTCTTGTGTAATTATCTAAAGGATCTTTAAAAAAAAGTTATTTATTTCTAATTTATCAAAATCCAAAAATACCAAAAAAAGACCCAAAAAAAGGTCCAAAATAACAAAAGGGTACAAAAAAGGCCCAAATTAGCTGACAAAAGGCCAAGCTTGGCATTTTTCCGGCTATTTGTTTTGGGCGGAAATTTTTCCCCTTCAATCATTTTTGAGGGGGAATTTGATATGTGCGGGAATCCCACACCTTAATGTGAACACTGATGTTTATTACAGCCAAAAGTATACTATACCTTTGCTGGTTTCTTGATAAGGAAGGCGAAACATAGTGGCGATACCTCCAGCTCTTGTCATGTCCATCCCACTCAGGGGTTTATTGAAGGCATTGTTGGTACTGGAGGTAGACATTGAGATACCCTGCACTCCTACGACAAACGGCCGGCACAGATGTGCCCCAATGGACTGCAGAAACGCCTGGCATCTGGTAAGGTTCTTTACATGCTGCATGTTGATGTAACTACAATGAAGAAATATGACATGATGACTGGCTGGTTGACAGATTTGTCAGCAAGTTAAGGGCAAGGTTATGTTGTGCCTGAGAGTTTAAATTATATCAAGCTTAAATAAAGGGGAAAAAAGGTGGGCTAAGAGAAGCTAAATGAAGAGGTAAAGAGGAGTAGAAAGACTTGTGAGATCAGTAATAAATGTGAAGGGGGTCCCCTGAGGAAGAGGGTTCTCTAAGGAAGGGGGTCCCCTGAGAAAGGGGGTCCTCTGAAAAAGGAGGTCTTCTGAGAAAGGGGGCCCCCTGAGAAAGGGGGCCCCTAAAAAAGGGGGTCCCCTGAGAAAGGGGGTCCCCTGAAAAAGGGGGGGGGGTTCCCCTGAGAAAGGGAGTCCCCTGAGAAAGAGGGTCCCCTGAAAGGGGGTCACACAACACAGGACAAATTGGGCTTCCAGTTCGTATTCCGTAACTAGTCTTATATATCAACTTATCATAATCACCATTGTCATACTTAAGACGCCTTTTCCTGCTTTTCTTTGGTTCAGCGTAACAATTAAATTTAAAGAGTAAAGTGCGATAGCAGCTAAATGATAAAAAGTGACCATCCTAAAGCATAATCAATTGTTTTTGATATCTACATGAACCGCTGCTGCTCATTTCTAACCCAAACTAAAAACGGAAATAATAAAATTTAAAATTCACCCCTCCTTCGCTACCTCTATTCATCCTTCCTCATGAATAGCAATCAAATAAAATTTCTGGCATAAATGGAAAATCTCAGAATTGAGCGAATCACTTCAATAGAACTTGAAATCAAGAATCCTTATGTGAAAGAGACCAAAAGAATAGTTGCTGGCTTGAATAAAGGTGAAACAAAAGTTTTATTTTAATGAAGATTTAACGTGGTTATTGTAAAATTGCTGGGTGCTTGTATTCAAGGTCAAATGTCAAATTAATGGTTTGATTGGATCAATTTTGTTGCAAGTTTTTTTTATAAAGAAATGTACGTATTAATACCTCGTAGAATAGTGTAGGGTGATGTGAAGTTATGTGTCCTATGTGATAGGCACTGATTCATAGTGCCCATCATATATGACACATATAGACCAACTTCAAATTTACAATGGTCATGCAGAAGATCATGCAGAAGATCTAATAAGATTACAAATTCAGCCAGATTTAAAGATTTCTTATGCTGCCTAAAACTAACGACCTCTATGGTTGGAATTATGAGGGTAGCCTATAGGACGCAGGTCATAGCTGGGGGTCATTGGTGAAACTGGTTTCATTAGTAAATTTGTTTTCTGAATTCATAAATGAATTCAAAATTGCTGTGAGAAATGGTTAATCAACTAAGGTGAGAACATCAACAGCAGCTCTGTGGGTTGTCTACTTGTTTCACATTAGGAGACCTGTGCAGTAAAGCATGCCTGGACACAGTAGGTAAATTCACGTCTTTACTGTGCTGATCAAATGTGAAGCATTGTGTAATTAGCCATGGGTAAAACTGAGCTGGTTACCATTAAACTATTTCATTACCAGCATCGTGATTGCAAAGATACCCCCAACACGCATACAATTACAGTAGGAGAAGACTTAGCTGTAAGTCAATAGTCTACGACAAATTTCACACTTCTATATCAAACTATGGCTTGATTTAGCCATTTTTGAATTTCTACCTATTTAGGATAATAATATTAAAAAAGTATTTATAATGTCATACCCATTACTGAAATTACCGTCTACTCTACAGCTCTCGCCTGCCTCTGTGCGACAGCTCTCGCCCGCCTCTGTGCGACAGCTCTCGCCCGCCTCTGTGCGACAGCTCTCGCCCGCCTCTGTGCGACAGCTCTCGCCCGCCTCTGTGCGACAGCTCTCGCCCGCCTCTGTGCGACAGCTCTCGCCCGCCTCTGTCGACAGCTCTCGCCGCCTCTGTGCGACAGCTCGCCCGCCTCTGTCGCGACAGCTCGCCCGCCTCTGTCGACAGCTCTCGCCCGCCTCTGTGCGACAGCTCTCGCCCGCCTCTGTGCGACAGCTCTCGCCCGCCTCTGTGCGACAGCTCGCCCGCCTCTGTCGACAGCTCTCGCCGCCTCTGTGCGACAGCTCTCGCCCGCCTCTGTGCGACAGCTCTCGCCCGCCTCTGTCGACAGCTCTCGCCGCCTCTGTCGACAGCTCTCGCCCGCCTCTGTCGACAGCTCGCCGCCTCTGTCGACAGCTCTCGCCCGCCTCTGTCGACAGCTCTCGCCCGCCTCTGTCGACAGCTCGCCCGCCTCTGTGCGACAGCTCTCGCCCGCCTCTGTGCGACAGCTCTCGCCCGCCTCTGTGCGACAGCTCTCGCCCGCCTCTGTGCGACAGATCTCACCCGCCTCTGTGCAGCAGCTCTCACCCGCCTCTGTGCATCACCTCTTTAAATAATTCCTGTAATAGACTTGGTAGACCTCTTTGGATGAACGCCAAAGCTCTAGTAGAAAAGTAGGGGTGGGGATTTGGGGGTGGGGGAAATTGGGGGGTGGGGGAAATTGGGGGTGGGGAGCCTGAATATAATAAGTCAATTGCTTTCCTAAAAGGATACACATTTTTTGTTCAAAAAAAAAAGTTTCGACGGATATTCTGCGAGCATCTTGACAAAAATGTGATACGCACGTAAGCATATTTCCCAACCAATAAGAAAATAGGACGCTTGCATAAACAAATGATTGACATAATTTGAGTGCGTATCTGCATCGACTGTGTAACCTTGATCATATGAAGGCAATGATGTGCGTAAAAAGGCATGTTACTCATGTTGGCACGTACAATTTGTATGTACAGTATTAATATTAACAAAAGAACAAGGACGGTGAGGTAGTTAAATTTGAATAATTATAATAGTGCACAACAACGCAACTGTCGTGTCTTGTAATGAACGGGCAGTTAGTCAAATAAACATCTCTGACCGTAGATGCTATTGAGATACCATCTCCCTCTGTATGCCCTACATGCTACGCACTACATGCAATACAGAGCGAGACTCCGTCCTGTCCACAGGTGTTCCTAACATTATGGCAACCTATATGCTTACTATATATATAAAGAAAGGTAGGACTCTTTCTAACGCGACTATCGAACCGTACACAAAAATTCTTTTTTTTTGACCACTCGCGAATCTTAATTACACTTTTTTACTCTACTCACATTCGCTGGAGATTCCCTTCTTCGAGTATAAGCCACGGTATTTGTTAGTTTTTCTCCAATTAGATGTACAAACGATTAATTTTCTACCAAATGACCGTCAAGACAATTTATCCGTCCTACAATTTGCTGCAAACTATAAGAAACATTGCGATGACGTCATGAAGAAGCAGCGCTGCAATTACGTCATGGCAACGTTTCTTATAGTTTGCTGCAAATTGTAGGACGGATAGATTGTCTTGACGGTCATTTGGTAAAAAATTAATCGTTTGTACATCTAATTGGAGAAAAACTAACAAATACCGTGGCTTATACTCGAAGAAGGGAGTCTCCAGCGAATGTGAGTAGAGTAAAAACGTGTAATTAAGATTCGCGAGTGGTTAAAAAAAAAAAGATTTTTTTTGTAGTTCGATAGTCGCGTTAGAAAGAGTCCTACCTTTCTTTAAATATATAGTAAGACTCACTAAGAGTAAGCTTATAGGTTGCCATAACGTTAGGAACACCTGTGGTCCTGTCTGGTTTTCACGTGAAAATCGCCTGTCCTAAAATCGTGACTACACTGTCTATTTACGTCACCTATTAAACTATAATTACTGTACTTACGGCACATAAAAATATACAGTTAACTTCTCCTGTTAATCTTGTAAGTAATTAAAACATGCTGGTAATCATTAAATGATTAAAAATGTAAGCCAATATTGTTCACTCCTACTTTCAAGTTTCAGTTCAACCGTACGCGCTTTTTTTTTTTTATACAGGGTGCACAACACCGATACGCGGACTAATAAATATAACGCCAGCGAACTGGACACACGCGTTCAACATTTACGCTACGCTGGCATGGCTGATGTTCGATAGAATTTGAAATAATTAGGTACATTCACTTCGGCGCACACGATTGTGAGAGGTAACAACCGAGGTAGGTGAAAGTTTCTTCCTTTTACGGGTTTTAGTAGGCCTACATAGTTATTTAATGTATTTTTATGTGCCCAAGCTTTTAAAATTAAGAGTTACATACTAGCAGCTTTTTTAGTTAGGCTAGTTAGGCCTATAGCTTAACTTTTTCAGGTTAAAATGAATGAGGTAAAAAAGTACAAATTTTTTGGAAAATATTCGCAAAACAGAAGTGCGTCGCAAAACGCGACTATGAGTCAATGTAGCGGTTTACACCGTTATATGCATAGGATGATGTCTGACCCAGTATTCGCAGTCATGTAATGGCCTGGCTATAGCGTATACTAGCGGTCAGATGTTTATCTGACTAATGCTATAGCCACATGAATGCGAATACTCACTAACGTCCAGTGTGGGTGTTTGTTGTACCTGCATCCGTTTTGGCCCCTCTCCTTTTTCAAGTTATACGCGCGCGTTTGCAACATTAGTTGCAACGCTAACTTCCTGTGCACAAGACACTTAATTTCTTCCAAATAATTGACAATTTTTACCCTTTTCCACAAGGAATTCAGGAAATCTACCAAAACGTAAGTTGAATAAAGTTGTTCAGCTTTGTTTGTGTGGTTACATTAGGCAAAAGTTAAGGGCGTCGGTGTTAATTTCCATGCTCTTTTGTGACCATTGTACTGTCAGGCCTAGAAGAGGTTATGTATTGAGGTGGTCGGTTGACGTAGCCGTGTACGGTTTTGCCAAGTTGAAGGGGAAACTTTATCATATACAGTCAATGGGATATTTCTTATGAATACTTGTGTCGCCTCAGCTAGTCAGCGAAAATTAATGGTACTCATATATATTGGAAAATACTGTCTAATACACAACGTTTCTTAAGAAAAATAAAATCTGTCGAGTATTTTGAGCAAAATGACAAAAAACATGTTTTTCTCCCGTTGACTGCAATGATAACTGACTGTTTGTTTTCCCCTTTGACTGAACTTCGAGATCGTCAAAAAAGCATTGTTACGTCGCCGTGCACCACAACATTTCCGGATGTCCGACTTCCTCAATTAGCGATCGTGTCTACTTAATAGTACTCCCCGTGATACCGTCGGAGTGCAGGCTGTGTTAGTATGGCTACAGTTGGTGATGGCTGGCCATCCGTGGGTACAACAAAATTCAATACCCCCTCCCTCCCTGTACTGTTTTAAGCAAGGTGTTAAAAGTTTTGAGGTCAGATATCCGGGAATGTTGTGGTGCACGGCGACGTAACAATGTTTTTTTGACAATCTTGAACGTCAGTCAAAGGGGAAAACAAATAGCCAGTTATCATTGCAGTCAATGGGAGGAAACCTATTTTTTGTCATTTTGCTAAAAAATACTTGACAGAATTTATTTTTCTTACAAATGTTGTGTATTAGACAGTAGTTTCCAATATATACGAGAACCATTAATTTTCGCTGACTGGCTGAGGCGACACAAGTATTCATATAAAATATCCCGTCGACTGTAATGATGAAGTTTCCCCCCAAGTTGCCAGTGGCAAAACCGTACTGAGCCCGTACACGATTACGTCGAACCGACCACCTCAATCGGAAAATCTCAGTTTTAAGATCGTTATGAAAACGAAACCATTTTACCTTTTTTTCGCGACGGCGACGGGAGAAAACAATAGATTAGAGATTTGGAAGGGTTAAGAAAGATTCTCCATTTACTGCACCAGCATTGAACTAGGTTAATGTAATATTGCAAATTGTCCTTGGCAGCAAGAAAATATTGTCAGCGAAAAATCAACATGCAAGTTGCAGTTTACAGATTTAGTGGAACATTCTAAAACGTATTTGCGGACGTTGAATAATTAATCACAAACGTGCAGTGAATAAGAAAATGGCAACTTAAACATGAATCTCGGAGAACTTTATCTCGTTGTGGTGCTAAATAGTAAGTATTTAGGAATTTTTTTGGGGAAAAGCGTATTATTTAGACTAATTGATATAGAAATATCAAAAAAGTAAGTTATTTTGCAATCATCAATTTTCTACATGTGAATTTTGAAAAACATAGGAGGAATTTTAACTAACTGTTAATCTATAACAACCCTCGTACGGCAATCCCTTATGCCAACCAGTACTGAGGGATGTGTATAACAACCTCGTATGACAATCCCAATGTCAACCCGTACTTAGGGATGTGTATAATAACTACGTGTCTACTACGCCCCCAGACTTCCTTTTCCTTCCTCCCGTACACATATTTTCTGGAACTGCCCAATTTACAAGTCTAGTTAAGCCTCACACTTACAGTAAGTGAGATAAAATCTTTCTCTGTATGCCCTACATCAGGCTACATGCTATGCACTACATACATGCAATACAGAGCGAGTCTCACTAGTGAGACTCCGTCCTATCTGGGTTTTTTTTTTTTGTTCACGTGGAAATCGCCTCGGTCCGAAAATCGCAACTACACCGTCTATTTACGTCACCAGTGTGTAATTACTGTACTTACGGCACATAAAAATGTACATCCGAATCTAATTAGGTCAAGTCGGCAAAAATCCTTCTAGAGGACATAAACGCCAACCGAGCGTAGCAAAAGTATGAGAAAAAAAAAATATATATATATATATATAAAAATAAACAAAATCAATTAACAAGCTTAGCAAGTTTAGCTTTGAAACAGTTTAGACATGGTGCATGTACAATGTCCGATGGTAAAGCATTCCAATCTTTTAGTGTTTGAGGAAAGAAGGAGTATTTATAAACATTCTTTTTAGCATAAGGAACGTGGAAATTCAGATCATGGTTATTTCTTGTATTAATTCTTGCGTTTGGGATCAGGTTATCATTATCAATGGCGACAAGACTGTTATTGATATCATATAGCATTTTTAGACGGGTGTTCCTTCTCCTTGTTATTAGTATGGGCCAATCTAATTTATGAAGCATGCAAATGACACTGGATTTATAAGAGTAGTCTGCCATACAAAACCTGGCTGCTCTCCGTTGAATTGATTCAAGCTTATCTACATCGCACTGGTGATGTGGGTCCCAAACTGCTGATGCATACTCAAGTACTGGCCTAACTAGAGCTGTATATGCAGTGGTTTTAACGTCAGTGGGACAGTTTGAGAGGTTACATCTTAATAGGCCAAGTACAGAGTTTGCTTTGTTGTGTTTAAGTTTACTATCCCATCTGAGTGTATTACAATTTCAACACCTAGGTACGGGTGGGAGTTTACATGTTTTAGCGGCTGGTTGCACAAGATATAAACTGGTGATTTATAGCATTTTCTGGGAGATAATGCATTAAGAGTGGTTGAAATTCATTTGCCATTTATTTTGTCATTGTTTAAGTTTATTTAGATCATCTTGGAGGATTTGTTGGCCAGAGGGTTTATCAGTTGTTCTATACACGAGACAATCATCAGCAAACAGTCTAACCGTGCTGTTTATATTATCAGGGATGTCATTGATAATAAAAGGAAGAGTAAAGGACCTAAAACGGTACCTTGTGGTACACCAGATATAATTTGTTTAGGATTTGAGATTTCGCCATCACAGACAACACGCTGAATGCGGTTGCTGAGGAAGGATGCAAAGTTTGGATAATTAGACGTTGGTGTGGGACTTTATCAAACGCTTTTGAGAAGTTGAGTATAGCCATAGAGATTGTACTGTTTTGGTCAATTTGTTCAGAAATATCATTTATTGTTAAGAGAAGTTGTGTTTCAGTTGATCTTTTTGCTCGAAAGCCATGTTGGAGATCAGTTAAGATATTATGCTCATCAAGGAATTTCATCACATGTGAGTGGATTATATGCTCAAGGATTTTACTACACACGCAGGTAAGAGAAACTGGTCTGTAATAAGCTGGGTCGTGTTTATCACCTTTTTTAAAAAGGCTACATAGGTATGCTTCTTTCCACTTGTTTGGGATAGTACCGTTATCTACAGAGCTTTGGAAGAGATCAGTTAGGATTTCATAAAGGTCTCCCGCATGTGTTTTTAAGAACCATGGCGGTACATGGTCAGGACCTGAGGCTTTGTTTGGGTTTAGGTTTTGCAGTTGCTTTTTGATACCTTCTAGAGTGATTTTAAGTTGGTTTATTTTGTTGGTGGTGAGTGGTTTAGTTACAGGGATTTGAGAGGTATCTTCTGTGGAAACGCTGAAAAACTGGTTGTTTAGAATGTTAGCTTTAGTCATACTGTCACTACAAAGTTTACTGTTGTTCATAAGGTCTGACACACCCACGGAATTACTTTTAAGTCGTTTTATGTAGGACAAAAATGCCTTAGGGTTTTCAGTAAGGAAATTTTTAAGTTTATTACAGATGAAGTTGTCAACTTTTTACGAGGAGGGGAGATGTTTAGGGTCAGTTCAACAATATCATGGTCACTTATACCGGGTATGACGTTAGCTGAGTTAACAGCTGGTGAGTTGTTAGTAAATACAAGATCAAGAATGTTGTTATCTCTGGTAGGTGACTGCACCATTTGAGTGAGGTTGAATGAATCAGCCACTTCAAGAAGCATTTTGGCTGCTAGGGAGGAAGCGCCAGTACCTGAAATAATGTTTTGGTTCCAGTCAATGTTAGGTTGGTTGAAATCACCAGCAAAAATAACATTGTTTTTGCATTTTTCCCTAACTTTTATAGTGATTTTCTCAACTCAAGAAGGCTAGTAATGTCATTGTGACTCGGCCTGTGAAAAGTTCCTACATACAAGCTCTTTTCCTTTGAAATTTGGTCCAGATGATCTTACAGTCAGAGTCTAGTTTAGTGAGCTCAGTGAAAATCGGGTCATTTTTTATTGCCTGTAATACACCACCATAATCATTTGTACTTCTATCTTTGCGAATGACTCTACAGTTGTCGGGAAAAATTAAGAGTTGTTGATTTTGGAATTTAGCCAGGTCTCAGTGCCAATAATGACATCTGGGTCTTTGTCTTTTTTAAGACTTTCAATGGAGGATTTCTTGTTTCGAACACTTTGAAAGTTGATAACAACACATTTTAGAACCTTCCTTTTTACCTTAGTTTTCAATTTGACATCGGGATGGTGGTTGGACCCCGAGTTAAGGCCGGAAGAATAACTTTGAAATGCCTCATATGAGTTAGTACAATTGATAGAATTGTCAGTTGAGAAGAAAGAATCGGAGAAGTTCATGAAGTCACAAGTATCACATATCCAGGAACAGCTAGAATGCATGAGGTCGCTGTATTTTGTGTCATCAATGTTGCAGCACTTAGTGTGAATCCATTGATCACAATTGTCACACTGTAAAAATCTCCTACACTGGAGTCCACCAGGCCACAAGGAGCCGAATAGTCCGAACAAAACCAATCATCGGCTGATGATGCAAGGGTATTGTAAGCTGCATACTATGCCTGCACACTTACTATGCACCCACGAGTCACAGTCATCGCAACAAATACATTTCTGGTTATTTTTGACAGATTATTTGCAAGAAAATTTTGGGGAGGGTCCAGGATTGCTTTCGATATCACCAGAAAGGGTAAGGATTAAGAGAAGTAATTTTCTCTTGTGTGATTTGAATTTTGACAATTTCCAACTTGATCTGTACGAATGTAATTGCCCATCGACACATAGATAAGTTGTGAGTGTGTGATTTGAATAATCACTCTGACCAAACAAGACAAGGTACCAGTTTGTGGGGCATTTAGAGGCAAATTTGAGGCCTAGCTGAGACAAGTGGGGTTGTGACGAACGTAAGGAGTTCATAGAGTCGAAGGCTCTAGGGTATGTTACCAAGAACAATACAGGGGAAAAGAGGTTGTGAGCTAGAATTAACATGATTTACGAATCTGTTAAGCAAATATTATAGGCTTAGGCCTTACGGTACTAAATATAGGCCCTTAAGTTACTTGACAACAGGAAAAACAACAGCTAAAGGCTGCAATGGACACCAATACTGTAATAGGAAGATAAGGAAATAAAAATGAATGAAATGACATAAGAAGGCAAACAATAAACTTACTCAGGGCTCAAATGGTCTTAAGTTCCGATCACCGAAAAAAAAAGAAATTCGCGGAAATGGTTGTAGGCCTAAATACAAAGTGTGCAAGGCTGAATAACATTAGCTTCACTAACGCTACGCGAAAATAACAAACACGGAAAATACACTAAACTAAACAAGAATGAACAATTAAACAATAAAAAAGCACAAATAACCTTCAGACAAGTAAACAAAATTATGTAGCCTAGGCTATATCCATGTGAGGGTACAAAATTCACAGCTAAAGGTAAAATATCCAAGTAATAAACGTTAAGTTGAGAAAATACGTCTAAACTCAACAAGTGCTACTGTACAGTTAACATCTCCTAGTTTATTGCTGTTAAAGTTGTAGCCTAAGTAAAAGATAAAAGATGCTGGTAATCCTGAAATGATTAACAATCTGAGCTGACAATGTAAGCCAGTAGACCTAAGAGAGAGAGAGAGAGTTGAACACACAATTACAATGACGGGGTCGTCGCCTGCGTGTTCGGTTATGATAGTACAAATGCTATCACGAAACGCTTAATACGACCTGGACGAGAACACAGGTACGACGTACGGACAGACATAACATCGACAACCAAGTCAATGTCCACGGCCTTTGATAACCAGTTGTGGTGCACTGGCGTGTCTACCCACCCCAGGCTTGAACCCGGGGCCTCGTGGTCTGTAGACAGGTATGATAACCGCTACACCACAGTAGGTAGATGTAGACCTAAGAGAGAGAGAGTTGAACACACAATTACAATGACGGGGTCGTCGCCTGCGTATTCGGTTATGATAGTACAAAAATGCTATCACGAAACGCTTAATACGACCCGGACGAGAACACAGGTAGACCTAAGACAGAGAGAGAGAGAGTTGAACACACAATTACAATGACGTGTCGTCGCCTGCGTATTCGCTTATGATAGTACAAATGCTATCACGAAACGCTTAATACGACCCAGACGAGAACACAGGTACGACGTACGGACAGACATAACATCGACAACCAAGTCAATGTCCACGGCCTTTGATAACCAGTTGTGGTGCACTGGCGTGTCTACCCACCCCAGGATTGAACCCGGGGCCTCGTGGTCTGTAGACCTAAGCTTTTCGCGCCCGCTTATGTATACCTTTATTTTAATTCTGACGTAATCTTAGCACCCCGAGCTGCATGGACTGTACTATTGTGTGCAGAGGGTTTCCTGTTGTTTGTGTATTGTGAAGAGGCGATAAGCATTTTCCAATGTCGTATTTTGGCTAATTTTCTTCCATTTTAAAGCTTTCCTGTATATTTTGTTACACTGAGATATATTTCTTATTATATGACTGTATTCATCGGAAATTAAAACATTACATGGCTGAAATATTATCGACAACAATCATGAAGGAAGATGTGCAAGAGCGATGCATAACGACAACTAGGTTGCATGATTATGATACCAATAATTAAGAACTATGTTATTTATCAAACTTTTTGTATGAATTAATATCTTTTTATTATATCCTTGAATAAACTTCTTTATATCTTTTCTGATCATTGCATTCTTAAAAATTGTTTTCTATTCAGCACAAGTACAGATTGTCATACATTTGTTTAAAAAAAAATGAGTTTAAAAAGTTTCTCAACAGTAATGCCTTGTCTAACAAACTTTTGAACTGAAGTTGTGTGTGCATTAAATTTAATTTAATGTGTTTTGCTTCAAAGATATTTCATATGAACTGGCTAGTTAGATAAAATGTTGTCTAAAGTTCCATTCCATTTTGCCTACATCCCACATGCGGCAAGCTATGCCGTCAAACATGGCAAGCCGTCCCAACCTCTCCTACATGCTGTCCCACCCCCTCATGTTGTACCGCCCCCTCCCATATGCCATCTCAGCCTCTGATGGTCACTGGTATTATCAAGAGTGACAATCCTGGCTATAACCACGCTGCGCATAAATACTCTCAAATCTGTGAAACCACATAAAACTTATGTATGATAGATATACACACATGAACGGCCTCCATGTGTTGATAAATCCATAATTTGTTCGCCCCCAGAGGAAATCTTAACGAAGTTGGCCTCCACTGCATGCAAACTAAAATTATTCAATTATTTTTTTAATGACTTTGTTCTTAAAACCAACCCGAATAATAATGGTACAATCCAAATTGTCCCAAGTTTATTTATAGTTTTCCATAACACATAACAGCTAGTTCTGTAAATGTTTTCCTTATGCGCTTGAGGTAAAACATTCCCATATGGTGTAGATTACTCTCCACTACTATTTTGCGTTAAAATTATTGCCTAAATTCAAGCGTTTTGTGCGAAATTAATGATGAAATAGGTCAGAATAACCCATTTTACATTGATTTACCGATAATCAATCAAGCACAATATGTATAGGCTTGTGTACGTACAGTTCTCTGCACTGTGCCTACCAATTTGCCAGTGATAACAGAAAGCGTGACGTCATTCGCCCTATACTACGTATTGGCTGAAGGCTGAGAGACAAACTCCTATGAGGCTACAGTGTTACGAAATCGTGATACTTTTTTAAGTCATCCACCCATGTTGGTTCTTAGTGAGGAAAGTAGAGAGACAAGCATTTGAAAAATAGAAAATAACAAAGAAATGTGTCAATTAAGTGCTTTACGCAAATTGTTGGATTAAAAATTGTGTTAATACGGATTTAATTTTATCGTTACTTTTTGTGCACTTTTAGTTCATTAAACTAATATTTTTATATGTCATTAATATCTTTGATTTTAAGGTCATTTATGGATTAAGTGCGTGAAAAAAACTGACAGCAATCCATGTCATGCACACAATGCATGAACTTTTCGCGGTACCGGTACGGGCCCGTATGGTACCGTATATACCATGCCAATGCGTTTATTTACTCATTGTTTACCTGAACATGACAGATTGAAACGTTGAAGCATTTTAAAGGAATTACTGCCTAGCCTTATCGATGCCGTTATGCATTACACCTAGGCCCTAGCCTACTTAATGAAGGTCGGCCAATACCGTAGGCCTAATGTTAGCGATGTGCCTAGCCACATTACGTCCTTGATGTGATGATTATTGCTGTCGGCTATTTGATAAAGGCTAGGCTAGCCAAATGCGTACGTAGTCGGACATCTGCCGCCCTAGACTGCTTGATATTTGCAATGTAACATTAACTAAGGTGGATCTAGGCCTACAGTAGTTATTGAAGCCTAGCTTAGGGTCGGGATTCTCGGATAGTATAAAAAAGGACAGAGGAATTACCAACTTAACCTATTCAAATTCAGACCTAACCGGTAGGCCTACATTCTTGCAAGACCAAATGCAAGTTAGAACTTGATTAACAAGAATTTTGTCTATGATTTGCTTCAGATTAGCTGCCCAGACCTAACTTGATTCGCCTGGTGGTTTGTTGTGTATACTGCTTGAATTTTAAACAAAACTTTGTAAATAATTTATGAGGAATACTGGAAACCCATTAGTGTGAAATTAATATTATTTACGCCAATCATAAGTTAAAAGCAAATAACTATGTAGGCTACACACTAGCTCTATGACACATGCATGCTATTATTGTTACAGTTGGGTTCATTTTGTCAGGAAAGGCTATTAACTCTTATTATCAGTTTATCATGTTCAACCCAATAAATTAGGTAGCTTTGCCATGCACAGTACAATTTGTAAATAATACAGCAAATATACATCAATTGACTTAAACAACTGGTACAGGTTACATGAAATGGTGTGTAAATTCAGGTGTTTAAAACAGATCAACACATATTATTCTGCCATTAACTTCTAAAAATCATTCCTATAAATTGTCATGTACATTTATGATAGAGGAATTGGGACTTCATTGTGGAGGTAACCAATTTACAAAAGAATAAGTAACAAGCTTTGACATCACAATTTTGATTTTCTGCAATGATCACCCGTATAAATTTAACTTTTAACAACTGGTTATCAACTTCCACTTATCGCTACAGCTTCCACTAAAATCAGCAAACTTTGTGAAGTGATGTTGATGTAGGTATAGATATACCACAGTATCTTATCATTTCACAATATTCCTTCTTTTATTTTAAACCGAAATCAACCAAATTTGAGGTTTTTCCTATGCGGCCTAACAACTATAGATCCCCATGGTTGTAAAGTGTGGCCTATAGCCAATTGACTTGAGCCTAGTAAAAGACATGTTGAAGTGTGATTTTTTATTCTGTTTACTGCAAATAAAAGCATGGTCTGCTGGTTTGGATGTTGAATTTTTCAGTCTTGGGGGTGTGTGTCTTTTCTTGGTTAGGCAGACAAATTTGTATGTATAAAAAGGGTTACACTAAAATTACCATTTCATTTCCTCATAACCTGATAACATTACATTCCACTGCCCAAAAAAATCATTACACATGTGACTGGAAACAGAAAACATTTTGGAGGGTATTGTGTACTACAAAATGATATACAGGTATTTACTAATATCTGGTACAAAATTAATTTACAATGCAAAAAATATTCTTACTCTGTAGTACAGTCAATGATTTTTAACAATCATACAACATAAAAGTTAGAATACTATTGCACTGTAATAATTTGTTTATTTTACCAAAGCAAAAACAAATGAGATCAAATCTAAAGATTGTCTATCATTGAGAAGAGAAGAGAAATTGCATGTGGCAAAATTTTTAAGTGAGACTTTTCTTCTTCTAATTTTCCCAACTTGAATTTAAGCTTGACAAACTTTTGCATACAAATTGAAAGCAACTTAAGTAATACACAGAATTAAAAAAAAAATGCACCTATAGATTGGAAGTAATTAGGTTGCAATACAACATATAGGCCTATTCCAAAGAGTTTTATTATTATTTTTGAAGTTAAACGTTATGAATTTAGGCCCTGCAATTGTTGGAAAATAAGGTTGAACAGAAAAATATCAATGAAACTGTAAGCTTAAATATTAAAATGGAAATAAACGAAATCAGTGAGCAATTTCATCTACGCCTACCTATCTAACAAGCTGGCAATTAACTTACTTTTACTTTGTTTTTACACACCTATCTGCCAGTTGGCTAGCCTGTTTAGACTTTTGTTTGATGGGTGTTTATTTGATAGACACATGCCAACTAAAAAACTAATTATACCTATATTGGTCTCATGCCCACCCCACCCCAGCTAACAATTGTAATGCTGCATTTCAAGCATGGTTTTTTTTATCAAGACAAACATTTACTATTTTCTTTTGTTTTTAATTAGCTGACGTGTTCTTTTTTGTTGTTTTTTGTTTTTGTTTTGTTTTCTGACTCCAGTCACATGTATAATAATTTTTTTGGGCAGTGGAATGTACTGTTAACAGGTTATGAGGAAATACAATGATAATTTTAGTGTACCCTTTTCATAGAAATTTGTCTGCCTAACCAAAAAGAGACACAAACCCCAAGACTGAATATTCATCATTAAAATCAGGCTTTTGTTTGCATTAAACAGTCATGAAAAATAATACTTCAAGATGTCTTTTACCAGGCTTAGCTCAGTTGACTATAGGCCACACTTGACAACCATGAGGGTCTACAGTATTCAGTATTAGGCTGTACATTTTTGATGATTTTTGTTTCTTTCCTAAAAACTCATATTGTGAAATAATAACATACTGTAGTCTGGTAGTTTATCTAAACCTACATCAGCATCATTTTGACAAAGTTTGCTGATTTCAGCTAAAGCTGTAGTGATGATAAGTGGAGGACTTATGGCAGTATGGTCATCCACAGAAGATGTATCACAAGGAAACTGCCAGGAATGTTTGTAAAGTTGATTGTTAGTTGTTGAAGTTAAATTTATACAGGTGACAATTGTAGTAAATCTAAATCAAAATTGTGATGTCAAGCTTTTTACCTATTCTTTTGTAAATTGGTTACCTCCAAAATTAAGTCCCAATTCCTCTATCATAAATGTACATGCAATTTTAAAGAAATACTTTTTAGAAGTTGGACAGATTGATATATGTTGATCTGTTTTAAACCTGGGTTTACACACCATTTCATGTAACCTGTACCAGTTGTTTGAGTCAGTTGATATTTTCTGTAGTTCATACAATTTTTACTTCCTTTACCCTACACACAATTAAATTATTTAATGTATTCCCTTTCAACACCAGTTTCCAAGGTTTGAGATGGGCATGGCAAACTACTGATTCATTGGGTTAACCCACATAAACTGATAATAAGAGTTGACAGCTTTTCCTGACAAAATGAACCAACTGTAACAATTATTGCATGTGTCCTAGAGCTAGTGTGTAGCCCGAGTTATTTGCCTTCACTTTATGTTTGGCATAAATAATATTCCCTTCACAAATATGGGTTATTTCATTTCCAGTATCCATGTACTAACCCGATAATCCCGAGACTAAATCAGGCTTCAATAGGTATGCCCAGTTAATATTGAATTGTAAATCTCTAGGACCACAGATGTCTGATTGCGTACGCATTTCGCGAACCTTTATACAATTTTTTTAAAAGGCCGGCAGAAATTACCACCGAACGGAGGTGTACAGGTGGCTAGGGCCGGCCCATCGCTAACATTAAAGAGGCCTACGGTGTTGGCCGACCTTCACCAACTCGGCTAAAGCCTAGGTGTAATGCATAAGCGCATCGATAAGGCTAGGCAGTAATTCCTTTAAAATGCTTTCTTTAACCTTTCGATCTGTCATGTTCAGACGTAAAACAATGAGTAATAAACGCATTGGCATCATGCCGGTATCGCGAAAAGTACCTACACTGCACTGTGTGTGCATGGTTTGTCAATTTTATTCGCACTCGGTCTAGTGGATGATGTCAAAATCAAAGTTGTTATGATAATGACTTATAGAATATTAGTTTATTGAAGTAAAAGTGAACAAAAAGTAATGATAAAATTAAAACGGTTGTAACAAATTTTGTAATCAACAATTTGTGTAGAATACTTAATTTACACATTTCTTTGGTATGTTCTATTTTTTAAATGCTTGACTCTCTACTGCCCTCACTTGAAACCAACATGGGTGGGTGACTTAAACAAATGTCGTAGCACTGTAGGTATAGGAGTTTCGTCTCTCGGCCTTCGGCATATACGTAGTATAGGGCGAATGACATCACGCTCTCTGGCTGTACACAGTCAGTAGTCGTGCAAATTACAATGTGGAAAACGTATACATTGACTCAACATAATAGCGTAACCGAATATTGACGACGCACGGCTTTAAAAAAACCTTTCCGCGACGAATATGTGGCTGTTTATTTTGGTCATTTTAGTCAAATTTTTAGTTAATATGGTCCCATACCATCTAATCATGAATCATAACCCTACCACAAATCATTACCCCAATCCTATAATCATTAACCCCGACAGGAAAATAATTCTTTGTGGCAAAAACTACACACGAAAAAGCTCGATAGCGGCTGAAAATGGTTTGCCAGTCTTGAACGAAAAGTTGAAGTATCTAAACTGAAGTCAAGTACTTCTTGGACATTTGTCATACAAATTATTTTTTAAACAGTTAGAAAAGGCCTCATGAGAATTTGCGGGAACAAGCATTTAAGAAGCTCTGCGAGCTTCTTATTCATAATGATGGCTGTCAATATTCAGTGCAGGAGCTTTTAGAATACATGAGCGCGTTCTTGGGATGGATCTAAAGGCCTTAAGGATACTCAGTGAAGAAGTGTGTGTATATATATATATATATATATATATATATATATATATATATATATATATATATATATATATATATATATATATATATATATATATATATATATATATATATATATATATATATATATATATATATATATATATATATATATATATATATATATATATATATATATATATATACACATATATATATATATACACACATATATTATATATATATATATATATATATATATATATATACATATTTATATATATATATATATATATATACATATATATATATATATATATATATATATATATATATATATATATATATATATATATATATATATATATATATATATATATATATATATATATATATATATATATATATATATATATATATATATATATATATATATATATATATATATATATCAGGCCCATAGTAGCTGGTGCGGCGATCGCCGCACTACTTTTTCGCAATAAATAAGATAATAATAACAATACTTTAAAAAAAAAAAAATAACAATACAAAAATATCAGTATTTACTGAGGAATCCCCCCCCCTCCCTCCAAGTATTACGCGATCATATTGGTAATTCGTAAGAATGCGCAACACTATTTCCATCCGAACTGTCCAATCCGTTGGCACGCGTACGCGTGAAATTTAACCTAATACTTATTAGGTTAAATTTCAAGCATGGCATAGTTGTGAATGTTTTTCTTTACGAGCTGAATTCAAGTTGTATTGATTTCAAGTCGACATAATTTGCGTGAAATCAACACAACTTGGAGTCGACATAAGATGCAAATTAGCCTGCTTATCCAATCACAGAGCGAGAAACTATACAACTTGGAGTCACGGTCGAGTTGTGGACTTATGGCACACTCGGCGCACTATACACGTGCGTGATTTAGGCTAGACCTACCTGTACGCTAAAGAAGTCACGTTTTATTTTATATGCATGAAATCTAATAAAGGACAGAGCGAGTTAAGGTGGCATATACCCTTGAAATTTTAATTCATTAGTTTTGCCCCTATTTTTTTGTCATGAAGGGTTTTCCTAATATTTTTTAGTTGTTAATAGTAAAAGTTAGGTCGGCAATTTAAACTGTTATTTTTTTTAGTTGTTTAATTAGCATATTATGTGACCACGAAAAAAATAAAGAAATACTCAAGAAATTTAAATAATCTCTCATATCTCTTTCAAACTTAGTGGAATCTTTTTTTAAACTTCACATGCATGTTTATAGGGCTACTAGCTATAGTTTGTTTTACAGTCTTGTTAAAATCATGTATGCATAATCAATTATGCAAATCAATCTAGCCGGGATGATGGAATTCACTAGTTATAGGCTCGTTAACCTTAATATTTCTTACAGTATAAAACTGATGATGGTTTTTTTTTTAAACAAACTAATGGCATGTATATAATACATATTTCCACCACATTTGAAGGCAGTAGCATGTTTAGTTTTCAAGTTATAAGAATTATAAGTAATAAAATATGGGAATATCATCATTTTGCGGAAATCGCATTTAAAAATTTGGTACATTTATAATGTTATATTGATTGATGAAAAAGGGAATTTCATGATTACTTTCAAAATTTTAAGGTCCTGTAAATGTCCTGCATTCCTCAATAACCTCCTGGTACATAGCTCTCCCCTTCCTTCTTTAGGAATATTCCACTTTCACATGAGGGGGGTTTAAAGTTAAAGAATTGGAAATTTGCTGGTAAAATAAGGAAGAAATTGTTGTTATTTTATTTCCGTAACCATGGTAACGGAATGTAGCTAAAGCTCTATATTTTTAGATAGTAATTTTTAATTATTAATTAAAAGGATTTAAAAGCATTTTTCAAGATTTTTTTTTTTTTTTTAGAAGAATGAAAAAGAAGTACTTAAAGATGCATAACCAGCCAAAAAAATACAAAGTTTTTTTTTTGTGTGTCAAGGGTGTATGCACCTTAAGATGGATTATTCTATAACAACTCCGGACATTGGGAACACACCAAATCAACCAGTTATCAATTTCCAAAAACGAAGTTTTGGACAGAAAAAAACAGAACTTCGTGCGTTCCAACCAAGTTGGTTCAACCAGTTTGCTTAGTTGCATCATGACGAATCAAATGATATGGCATTCTGCTATACATGCATCAAGGCATACAAGGCAAAGAAGCTTAATTCACCAAACATGGATTCCGCATTTATCGCTAAAAACAAAGGCTTTAAAAATTGGAAAGAAGCGACTCGGAGGTTCAAGGCACATGACATGCATGAAGGTAGTGTTTGCCACAAGGATGCAGTCTTAATGGTGGTGACATTGCCAAAGATAACTAAAGACATTGGAGAAAGTTTATCACAACAGATTGGAAGAGAAAGGGAAGAGCGACGACAAATTTTTATGAAAATCATTTCTAATGTGAGATTCCTGGCACGGCAAGGACTAGCTTTCAAGGGTGATGGGAATGAGTCGGATTCTAATCTTATAACTCTTTTCAAGTTGCGTGGTGAAGCTGATTCACGGATTCAAAACTGGTTATCACGGAAATCTGACAAGTATCTCTCTGCTGAAATTCAAAACGAAGTTTTACAGACAATGGCACTAATTCAATTATACATTTTAGGCGGCGGAAGATATTTCATAATTGCGCAAACAAAATCAGAATAGCAAAGACTTAACCCCTCCCCAGCGTCGGAGGAACAGAAAATAATATAGGGATCACTATTCCAATTGCAGCGGAACAAAGGAAATATCGACGTGGGCGCAGGGGACCATCGTTATAAAAAAAAAGATTCAGACTATCACTCTTACCCCCACCCCACCCCAAATGGTTCTGAAGTGCTGCTGTATTTTTTTGTTTGAATTTTCAATTTAAGCTGCATGGGGCGCAGATTCATGTTTGTTTTTTGTTTATTTATTTATTTTTGTTACGCGTCACTATCGCATTCGCCTTCCTTTTAATTTGTAAATCTCTTTTGGAACATATCTACTCACATCTATGAAGCATATGTACCGTGCAAGTGTGCGTTGAGCATGCTTCTTTAAACATTTGTGTACTAATTTTCAATAAAATAAAATGGTATAACTCGTTAAAATGGTATAACTCGCCAGACCCCTTTAAATTTCATTTAAAGCCACAATTGGCGACTAGCGCGCACGTATAGTTACTAACATCCGTGCTTATTTTTTATATGCACCATTTCTTTTTGATAGATTTTACGTGAGGTTGTTTCAAACATCCAGACAGCTCCATTCTATACAATTATGGTGGATGAAACCCTCGATGTTTCCAACAAGGAACAGGTTGTGATATGCATACGGTGGGTCGACGACCAGTTTGAAGTTCATGAAGATTTCATTGGATTGTATGAAGTGTCTTCAACAACCGCCGATGCATTAGTTGCCGTCATCAAAGATGTTTTTCTTCGAATGCAGTTATCCCTTCAGAAGGGAAGGCAAGAGGTTAATGCTATGATGGAGCGGCTGCCATGTCGGGTGTACACGGAGATGTTGCAAAGAAGATAACAGATGAACAACCAAAGGCTTCGTATACACATTGCTACGGTCATGCTCTTAATCTTGCATGTGGTGACACCATAAAGAGAAACCGGCTAATGTGTGGTGCTTTGGAAAATACAAGAGAGATTACCAAACTAATTAGGAACTCCCCCCGACGTGAAACTAAGTTTATCGAGATGAAGGAGAGGATTGGGAAGGAGTGCTCCACTGGAATCCGTGTCATGTGTCCAACTCGGTGGACAGTTAGAGCAGATGCACTTCGGAGCATACTAGAAAACTACGAAGTTCTACAGAATGTTTGGGAGGAGTGTCTCTTGGAGGAAAAGGATTCTAGCACAAAGGGTCGACTGAGAGGTGTGGCTTCGTACATGAAGAAGTTTGATTTCTTATTTGGTATAAAGTTAGCACACCTGATCCTAAGTCATAGCGAAAATTTGAGTAGGACTTTGCAACACGCATACATTTCTGCTGCGGAAGGGCAGAGTGTCGCAGAGAAAACCGTTTCCACTATTGAAGGCATACGAAGTCAGTGAGACACTTTCTGGGAGGCCGTAGGATTACTTGCTTTTACACTCAATGTGAACCAACCAGAGACACCACGAAAAAGAAAAGTCCCAATCCAGCTTGATGGTCCTTCTGTTGTTGATCAACCTGCAAGTGCGAAGGAGTATTTCAAGCGAATCTACACAGAGGCTATCGACAACATCGTTAACTGCATACGAGATCGTCACGCTACAGAACCTCCTCCTAGATGCATGTAATGTCAAAGGAAAGGAATTGGGGAGGATTTTCACTTCGTTTCTGATTTCTACTAAGGCGACATTGATTCAATTCAACTCAGAGTCCAGCTGGAAACGCTGGGTCACACATGTAAACCGCCTGAATGTACCAGTGTCAGTGTGTATTCGCTTCCTGATATAGTGAAGTATATGAAGTCTTTAGATTTCGGTACGAAATTGCTTCTATCTGAAGTGTCCATTTTACTTAAACTTGTACTTGTCATGCCAGCTACAAACGCGGTAAGCGAACGTGCTTTTAGCACTCTGAAACGCATCAAGACGTACATGCGAGCCACCATGAAACAGAAACGACTCAACCATCTACTTGTCCTCCATGTCCACAAAGACACGACAGATAGCTTGGATCTGACGAAAATAGCAAGTGAATTTTCCGACACTGCTCACCGTCGTGCAGTTTTGGGATCATTTCTCCAAGCCGGCAAATAGTCGAATACAGGAATAGATCTATAGTCTCGTCACTCTCGTGTCCTTGAATTCAGTGGAACTTTTGTACAGATTACGAAATATTATCGTATAAGTCTATCAGTTTATCATTTTAGTTTTTTTGTTAAAAACAAACTTACTTCATTCCATCAGTCCATAATTTATCTGAAAAAATATCTAAACATTTTGTTGGACTTTCTGTTTTGTTGTTGCCATTGATACTTTGGATAGATTACTAAGATCAGACTGAAGTTGATGTTACAACAAACAAGCTTCAACAGTTTAAGTTGATTTATTTATGATATATCAAGAGAATAACCCCCCCTCCCCATAATTTGAAAAATGACAGGGCAAAGTTCACGGATTAACACATCCGATAATAGCATAAAAAAAGGGATATGGAGCTTAAGTTTACGAATCCCCCTCCCTCCCCACCTGTCACAAAAAATGGTGGTTTAGATGTGAGTGTCGGCAAGGATATAGTCTCTACACCCCTCCATAAGTGAACAAATAATACATATATATACGTTTTCGGGGTTAAGAAAATTAAAGTCAGAAGTGTAAAGTTGTATTTCTTTATAATTTTGCCCAAACGTATTTTGCCTTCAGAACAGGGGTTAGTTTACTCGCTAAATTGTGCTTTTTGAGAGAATAGAAATTACTGTTATCTAGTGATGTTCCGATATGATTATGATAAACATGTTCTGTATGGAAATAAACTTTAACAGTTTGAAGAAACGTGGTTGGCATAATTTTGTGTAAAGTCGGAACGATCCATTTTATGACAAAACAGATAGACCTATTCACATATTCGTCCAAAATAGAGGATCTTCAAATACAGCTTGCAAGACCTGGGAAGTGTCATTTCTGGCAATCTAGAGGTACCTTTTTTTTCCAAAAAAAATTTGCACGCTACGCGCCAACTGATGGTGGCGCTCCGCTTAGATAGTATCAACGTCGCCACACCACTAAAACAAACGGTGCTACGGGCCTGAATTGTGTGTTCAACTCTCTCTCTCTCTAGGAATTTAAAAACCTGAATTATATCGCCACGTACTCTTCTCAACTCAAGCGGGTCAAACCTACTTGAACTTAAAATTTGGAACCTAAATTCCTAGATTCATTGAGAGAGATTCCTTACAACACATGCACGCAAGTTTCTTTTTATTAGACCTACACTCAAAATGAAAGGTCAGACTCAGTGTTTAGAGCAATTTAAAATACGTTTTTGAATTGTTGTTATAGGAACCATTCCGTCACCAACTTTAACTATTCCGTCACCAACTTCACTGCAAACAATGGATTTTTTAATCAAACAAATTCAAAGACGTCAATCCGAAAAGGGGAAAATCCCAATAAGTCAGGCCACCAAAGTCACTTATAAAATAGTGACCGTCAGCCTGTAATTGATTGGTTCCTTTCAAACAAAAAATGACTGACGCCCAAAGTGGTTAATAACTTTTGGATATTGTACGATGTTAATTTAAACTTTCAGTCAGTGGATGATTTAATACACCACTACACCAAGCATCCTTTGGGTGATAGGCGGGTAATAAATACATCTGAAGAGACACTTCGCTGCACTCAAGATTGAGACCACGGGGTTCACGGTCCTAACATTTGTTCTGTGAAACGACAAGCAGCGAGTCGAAGCACTGAATTAAATGAGGTAACATTTTATTTTAAATTTTGTATTTGATGGGGAACAATTTTAACACCAAAATCACAGTAACGTTACTAGCAATAATAAACCGTTTGAACGTAGGCTAGTAATACTAGGCCTATACTATAGGTATAGTTATCATACACATCCCTCAGTATAGAATTAGGGTACAATTCCTGTTTTTTAAAATTCACACGTAGAAAATTGATGGTTGAAAACTAACTTACTTTTTGGATAATCTTATATCAATTAATCTAAATAATGCACTGTTCCAAAAAAGTATTTAGCACCACGACGGGATCAAGTTTTCCGAGATTCATATATTGCATTATTGGTAACCATTTTCTTAGTCGCTGCACGTTTGTGATTAATTATTCAACGTCCGCAAATAAGTTTTAGGATGTTCCACAAAACTGCAGGTTGATTTTTCGCACCTCTTGTAATCATAAGTGCGAGAGATGTGACAATCACCATTTACTTTATCCTGTTTCCGTTCTTGAACTCGAAAAAGCTCTTAAGAATACTAAGTAGACGGCCCCTGTGAGGGGGGGGGGGGGAGCGGGGGTTGGAATTACTTACCTACATATACAAAAGTGTTCTATTAAATTTAAATCTTTTCTTTGTCAAGTTTACAGTACTTTTTTTAAGTTTGGAATTTTTCCTATTATTTAGTGGAACACAGAGCAAGTTATTCTTATACCCAAGCCGGGAAAGGATCATTTAAAACCAAAAAATTATAAACCAATTACACTTTCTTCTGTTCTTAATCTTGCTAAACTTCTCGAGAGGGTCATCTGTTCTAGGCTCACTACTTATCTTAACGATATTAATTTCTTTAATAACTTTCAAGCTGGTTTCCGTTCAAATTTCAGTACAGCAGATCAGATAGCCAATTTGTCTCACCATATTGCTTTAAACTTTTAAAAGAAATTTGTTGTGTTTACTGCCTTTTTCAATGCCGAAAAGGCTTTCGATAAGTTATGGCACAATGGTCTACTTTTTAAACTCAATAGAATCTCCCTTCCAGTAGAATTTATTCGCTTAATTGCAGACTTTTTATCCAACAGACAAATTTGCTTTAAAATTAATAATCTGAATCTGAATAGGTTAAGTCAGCAAAAATCCTTCTAGAGGACATGAACGTCAACTGAGCATAGCAAAAGTATGAGAAAAATAAAAAAGAATACAAGTAAAAGATTAATTAACAAGCTTAGCAAGTTTAGCTTCGTAACAGTTAAGACTTGGTGCATGTACAATGTCCGATGGTAAAGCATTCCAATGTTTTAGTGTTTGAGGAAAGAAGGAGTATTTATAAACATTCTTTTTAGCATATAAGGGATGTGGAAATTCAGATCATGGTTATATCTTGTATTGATTCTTGCGTTTGGGATCAAGTTATCATTATCAAAGGCGACAAGACTGTTATTGATTTTATATTGCATTTTTAGATGGGTGTTCCTTCTTGTTATTAGCAGGGGCCAATCTAATTTATGAAGCATGCTAGTGACACTGGATTTATAAGAGTAGTCTGCCATACAGAACCTGGCTGCTCTCCGTTGAATTGATTCAAGCTTATCTACATCGCACTGGTGATGGGGGTCCCAAACTGCTGATGCATACTTAAGTACTGGCCTAACTAGAGCTTTATGCAGTATGCAGTGGTTTTAACGCCAGTGGGACAGTTTGAGAGGTTACGTCTTAATAGGCCAAGTCTAGAGTTTGCTTTGTTGGTGGTGATGTGTATATCTTTATCCCATCTGAGTTTATTATCAATTTTAACACCTAGGTAGAGGTGGGAGTTGACATGTTTTAGCGGCTGGTTGCACAAGGTATAAACTGGTGATTTATAGCATTTTCTAGGAAATATTGAGAGGATGTAGCATTTAGAGGGGTTGAAATTCATTTGCCATTTATTTTGCCATTGTTCAAGTTTATTTATATCATCTTGGGGGATTTGTTGGCGAGAGGGTTTATCAGTTGTTCTATACACAAGACAATCATCAGCAAACAGTCTAACCCTGCTGTTTATAATGTTTTTTTCTGATCCATTGGTCGTGAATAAGGGCAGCTCTCAGGGTAGCCCACTAAGTCTATTGCTTTTTCTTATTTTTGTAAATGACATTCCGAACCCATCTTCTGACTACATTCACATTTCTCAGTATGCAGACCACTTGGCTGTCTGGTCGTCGGCCAAAAACATTCTCGCCGCCAGGGACGATTTGCAATATTACATTACCTTCTTCAATGCTGGTGCAGTAAATGGAGAATTTTCCTTAACTTTTCCAAATCTCAATCTATTGTTTTCTCCCGTCGTCATCTTGTTTTAATTCCGTTCTTAGTTTTTAATAATACTGTTATATCGAATTATAATTCAGTTAAGTTCTTGGGTATCACTTTTGATACTAGATTTAATTTTAAGCCGCATTTTGATTTTTTGATTAAAGAACTCAACCGCACATCTCAATTATTTACTATTTGTGGGACTGCTTACAATCGTAGAGCTTCACCTTCTACAACCTTAGTTTTATACACTAGTCTTATTCGCTCCCTTATTGATTACTCGTTTATTGTTTTCCCTCTACTCTCCAACGCTAATCGTCTTAAACTGGAGCAAATTCAACTAATGCCCTAAAAATAATTTTCTACATACTTGTTGGGTTTCACCAATATCACTTGTCGGCCTACACTCCCTTCCCAATGTTTAATCACGCATTGATTTACTTCCTAATAATTATTGTAAAGACCGTCTCGCAACTGATAAATACTTTATAAAAACATGTATTAATGAAGAACAGTTGATCCTCTCGAATATCATTCAGCTTAAAGTAAATAGCCCTTTTTCGGCGTATCTTATTAAGCTTTTTCTTTGGCCTAGCCTAGTCATTTTTTCTAGTATATTTCTCTAGTTGGTGTTATCTTTATGTTCCACCCTAGGAATTTTTGGTATGGTGTTTACTTGTAGTTACCATTTGTAGTTTTTCTAAGATGGGGTGGCTCTGAAACGATTTCTTTGTGTTCACGTTTTTGTTTGTGTGTCCCCTGACTGTTGTCGGGTTTGTTTTTCATGTAGCCTTTGGCCCCCCTTGTCCGTGCTTAATCTTTTGTGCTTGTATCAATTTGGTTTTAGACTTTGTAGCTCGGCCTGCAGCTGTGGAGCCCAGTCAATAAACTATAACAGTTTCGTTCGTGACATTTTTTTTGTTCATTTAATTTCATTAAATAGTTTTGGTAAAAAAAAACTATAAAAAAAAACTGCGGAAACAAAGGAATAAAACATTAAGAAATGTTTAGATTATATAATTGTACTTTATAAGTATTATCTTAATTTTTTCTTCAAATAATGTAAAACCTGTTACCCCCCGCTAAAATGTTATAGGCCTGATGGCAGTGTTTCGAACTTTGACCGTACTTTGGAGAGTTCGTCAAACAATTTTTACGGAAAGAAAAGTAGTCCTAAATACTTAGATGAAAGTAATTAAAATCGACCTAAAAACAGTTTTTGAAGACATGGATTGGCTTCAAACATCGATCCTAGTTATTGTGGGCGGAAAAAAAGGTATTATTCATAAAAGACTGAGGGATCTGAGGCTGTGACATCACAACTAGGCCTAGTCTGATTTCAGTCGTTTCTACAGAAATGATACAAAAGTATAAACTTAAATATCTCCTTAACGGAATAAGATTTTTGAACACTTTTCTGCACCATATTGTTTCTTTTGAAGTCCTCTTTCATATAAGATGAACATGCTTTAAAATAGTGAAGGAGGGTGTAGGATTTTGCAGTACCCTCAAATGGACAGCATCACTAAACAGCAGCCATACTAACATGGCTGGCATCAGTCCGACAGTACAACGAGTACTAGTATATGCCTAGGCAGCCTACACCTCAATACTTAAAGCTGTTGCAATATGCAACATCACCAAAACAACAATTTTTGACTTCCGATGGCTACCAACTTCTCTCCTTACCTTGTAAACACGAAAAATTTAGTCTTTGGTATTAAGGAGATGTTTCCAAATCAAATGATGATATCACAGAGTAAAGCTTGTCAGGAAATTATGCATGACTTTGCAGACCAAAATGTCGCAAATTGTAATTTTGAATTTTGTTTCACTTGTAGTTATTTGTACTTTTCTTTTTCAAAATGATTTTTAGAGCATGCATTTTATTTCCCACACCTTACTTTTGACATGCCCCCAAGACCCTGAGCCTTATGATTAAGCCTTAATAGGCAACGATACTGGGACCACTGGAACAAGGGGGTCACTTCCCCTTACCATAGACTAAGGTGGGAAGGAAGTGCCCATTTGAAAGTTGAGGGTGGACCGGGCCAGGAGGTGTCCTTTTGAAAGTTTAAAGAAATTATTTTAAGTCATTCTTAAAGTTTGAAAACGAATACAAATACACATAGTACTAAGAAGATGTAACATACATTTAGTATGTATTTGAAAGAATTAAAAAAATGATATTTTCCATGGGCCATAGGAGCCATGGTGGGAAGGGCATGGCCTCCAATATTTTTCAAAAGTAGACCTAGGCCTTTTATCTATTCGCACAATGGGCAATTGCCAACATTGGTCTTGACTCCCCATTCTAAAACCCATAGTGGGATTTTCTCTCCGAAATTAGGAGAAGAGTCAAAAGTAAGAGAAGGGAGGGGGAATTACAAAATCACCAAAAGCTAGTTTGCCTTTGTGCCTATCCATATGGGGGAGGGGGCCTTGAGGGGAATTACAAAATGACGTTAAGACTCTACATTTACTTTTTCAAAAATGGACAAAAGTGCCCACATAAGGCAATATCTTTCTTTAGGTCTGTGGATCATTCTCAGTTAATGCACATTATTATCTCTGGCATTATGATACACAGCTATTTTTACCACCAGTTTGAAAACAAACTTCTCCCACTAAGACACCTGACACAGATGAGTGATTTCAATCTCAAAAGTGCCTTGATTATTCAGTTTATGGCTTTGTGTAATCTTATACACACAAAGAGCCTTGAGCTACTTGGCTGTGGGGTGCATGGGAATGAAGATAAACAATCATTGTTTGAGACGAAACACAATACACTCAACAGGAAGTCGGGTTGGTAATTGTCATACCTGAGATTTCAGGATTAACTCAGGTGTCTGGTGCGGGTAGGCTTAAAGGCATTCATATTTGAAAATGAAAAGTGTCCCTTAAATAATGTCAAACAATTGCCCTCATTTCATTTTCTGCCCTCGTGCCCAGAGCTCCTTCCGACACCCCTGTATATAGGGTGTTCTGCCCATCTGCTCATGTGCTTAGGTCTATACTATTTAACAGTACAATGTCTTTAAGATATATTGATAATTGATCATATTTCATATTGTGGATTTCAAATTGCTGCTACAGGATTGAATAGCAATTTGAAATAATTGTGGAAAACAAAACATCCATATTAAAGGAGCTCAAGACCAAAAAGTGAGGGCGTATTTTAATGGGTCCCCCAAAAATTAAATGCTTATCTTGCATGCAATGGTATAGCAATTTTTTGATTAATATGGATATTTAGGAGACCTTTGCCTTCACCTCGTGTGTGGGCTATGGAGGTATGAAGTTTACCGATCCGTTGTGGATGATAATATGTTTGTGAAATTTGTAAAAAGTACTTTTTGGTGTAGTGCTCCTTTAATTTAATTAACAACAACTGAAATTTTACATTTCCAAAAATATTACAATTGTGTGAGATTTCCAGGATGTGAAATATGCAGTATTGGTTTGTTTACAAAGAAAGGTGACTTAGTAAAAAGATCCGCACATAAGAAAGCAACTAATAAAAAGTGTTTAAAGTTTTATTTTCCTTTTTATCTCATCACCCACATATATGTGGGGATGAGATATTGTAGTCACTTTGCTGTACAGGCAAATAACTGCCTATACCTCCTACACTATGCCCTTGATATAAGGTTGGTGGTTACTGGTGGGGCCCACCAGTCTCATATAATAACCTCATATTAGGGGTCAGAAGTTTTTGAAACGGGACAAAATTTGGTTATTTTTGGGTTTGTCTGTGTGTGTGAATGTGTGCAAATGCAACAATTGATTTTGTGTCGCTTATAACTTGAAAACTTTGATCTTGAAGGTTTTGGGGTACAAAGGTCACAGGTCAAATGAAACAAGTTTGTGGTGATGGCTGTATCTTTTGAAGGAATTACTTGGTATCTTTACAAATTGCATAAGTGGGTAGGGTTTAAGAGATCAAAAGGTCATGGGTGAAAGGTCAAATATTAGTGCTTTTTATGCAAAATTATGTTCCATTTTAAACTAAAAAGTACAATACCTATACTAACCTTATGTTGCACCATGATAACTTGGTACATGGATTTGTCCTGTAGTCTCTGGGTCAAAGGTCACAGAGCTATTGACCACTTTTTACCATTTTTTCCTATACAGTAGTTATGGAATGGTAAGTGTGACGTGAGCATAAATGGTGTCATACAGTAGGGTATGATAATTGTGAAAAAATTCAGAAGTTGTTTCAGTAATTATGGTCAGGGGTCAGAGGTCAAATATGTGATTTTAGGCTATGTACTAAATTGTACCTTTTTTACTACTTTACATTCTAAAAGTGCAAGACCTATACCTTTCCTATGTTTGTATCATGATACTGTGGTACATGAACTTGTATCTCTTGAATTCTGGGTCAAAGGTCACAGAGCTAGTGACCCCTTTTAACCATTTCCCCCATAGTTTTGGAATGGTAAGAGTGAGCTGAGCATGGGTGGTGTCATATAGTAGGGTAAGGTAAATGCCCAAACATTTCAGATGCTGTTTTGGTGGTTAGGGTCAAAGGTCAAATATGCAATTTTAAGGGGTAATTATGTGGTAATTTGTACAATTTAGTATCACTTTGAACTCCAAGAGGGCAAGATCTGTACCAACCATATGTTGTAACATGATACCTGATACCTAAACTTGTGTCCTGTAAATTTGGGGTTAAGCGGTCAAATGCCACAGAACTAGTGACTGCTTTAAGTCATTTTCCCCCATATTTTTGGAATGGTAAATAATGGAAATTTTTAAACTCCAAAAGTGGCAAGACCTATACGAACCTTATGTTGTACCATGATACCTTGGCACATGAACTTGTGTCCTGTAGACTCTGGGATCAAAAGGTCAAAAGTCACAGAGCTAAAGTGAACCTGTTAGCTATTTCCCCCCCCCCCCTCCCTCCGCCCCCTCCCTACTCCACCCACAATGCTGTATACTTAAGGTGATGAGATGAGCAACTCCATGGATTGCTTTCTTCTCATAATTTTTACTTTTAGTTATGATTTAATTTTGGCAGCAAATAAAGAAAGGGTTTTTAATTTTCTTTACAACATTATAAATGTAAGTAATGATTTCAATATTTTGATTTCAAGAGCTGATAAAATTTGTTTTAGTTTTAGTTCTCCAGGAATAACTATATAATGCAGGTTCACTTAAAATCCACCCTGGAAGTAGCTGCTCACTTCCGATTTTTAAAGTGAGATTTACCAGAAACCTTCATTGAGATTATTCAAGAATGATATATAGATACTGAACAAATTTCAATATTTTAGACTATCAGTCACATGTTTGAACTTTAGATAAGCTGTGAGACACTGGAAGCAGCTTCGGGAGTGGCTGTGCACTTTCGAGGTGGTTTGACTGGTACTGTATGATGTACCTTCAGTCTGAAGTTCCCTGGCAGTGGCTGCTCACTTCCCAGGTCACAGAGTTTGACCTCGAAAGTGACTGCTATGTTGTACCTTTGAAGTAAACCTGTATACTATGATTGTGCCTATTTTGTTTTTAATTTGTCTTATGATTGTGATTATAATTTGATTGCATGATTATTTTGAATTTTTCTTAGCCACCGTAGTTGAGGTAAATGCATGCACCTCCTCCACATGATGAGAATAGCCACTACTGTAATTGTCTTTGTTGTGTTTGAATGCTGTAAAATACACTGTTGTAAAGCTTCACGAGTGAGTATCTGCTTATGAATATTCAATGTATTGAAAATATGCAAATTTGACTGGCCTGGGGACTGGGTCTGGGGATAGAATTACATGACCTCCCGGCTGGAGATTGTTGCAGGAATATTCCTGTGAATTGCTTATTTCACCAATTTGTTCTATGGTAGTGACGGTCCTCCATTATATATGAAAATTAAAATTCACGGGAATATTCGTTTAACAATTTGGCCAGCAAGACACACAAATAGGAGTAGTTAAAAAGTCCCATTGTTAGAATCTCCAGAACAAGCATGAAGTTAAAGGATTAGTTCAGTGGTCAAGGGAGTTCGTCTTATAGGAAAGAGGTCTTTAAAAGAAACGAAATGGTGAAGAAAGCGTTTAAAAATATTATTCTATTAAGGACATGTTCAACCTTTAAGTTCTGCATAATTTGAGATGAAATGACTGAAATCAGTTGTGATGTCACCTCCTCAGATTCCTCAAAGGCTTTATGTATTCTTTCATAAATTTTCCTGCAATTTTGTGGCTTAAAAACCATTGGATATGTCAAAAAAGTAGGAAAAGAAGAATGGGGATTATAATGTATCACCTTTAATGTTTGGAGAAAAAAAACCTCATTTAAATAGTAAAAATTTTCTTTAAAATGCATCTACAATTGTAGAGAAAGTGAGATTAGGGCACCAACTTTCCATAGTAAACTCACTACACCAGTCATTTCTACACAGATAATGACAGAATTTTAAACTTGAATGTCTCCTTAACAGAATAAGATACTGAAGTAGTTTCTTCACCGTTTTGTTTCTATTTATGCCCTCTTTCATATTACAGATACACTTGCTCGACCACTGAACTAATCCTGTCAAGTTTGAGGACTAGTCCTGTCAAGTTTGAGGACTAGACTAGTTGTTGGTTACATTTTTTGCTATATTGTTATCTTATCTATCATACGAGCTACTAAGGAGTCAGGTAGCTCAGTTGGTAGAGCGCATGACTGAGATGCTGGAGGTACCAGGTTCCAGCCCCGGTCAGGTCTAACCCAGTTTTCCACAGCTATTCAGACAGATACGCCAATCATCAAAGGGGAAGTATGTCGTTTGCAGCTCCTGCTTCCCATTCAGCTGTTGAGAGAAATGGCAATGGTTGAATGGCGCTTGCCGTCCTTTGGAGGGGACGTTAAGCTGTCGGTCCCGATGGTAGGACAGTCACACTCTACCTGCTTCTCTAAACGCTATTAAAAAAGAGAAGCGTGAAAATGTGGTGTTCATTCACTTTCCTGAGCTAATTGATGGATGATGCGCCATTTGGGCAGCTCTCTTCTATACTAAAGCTCTGATGTTTGTAAAGCGCTCTTGAATATACTTGTATTGAAAGGGCGCTTTATAAAATAATCACTTTTACTATTATTATTACTATTACTTATGATATATCTAATATTATTATGTATATATCTAATGATATACCACTTAATTTTTTCAGGACTCGGACTGCACAGGGAGTATCACCTTTCCAGATTGTTTTGATTCTTGCAGTGATGATTTATACTATTCTGATCATGATAACTTTACATGCTTGCCATGTCACACATGTGAACCTGGATACGGTCTGAAAGGCAAGGTAAGTCATACACAGATGTTGAGAAAATAGGCACCAGAAGCCCCCTGACCTTTAAATAAAACATCGCCATAAACTTGCGATGCACTGATGTTAGATAAAGGTTTCATCGTACCAATGCTTTGTAACTTTTTATTTAATAAATATCACAATATATATTCAAATGAAATGACAAGCAAAACAATAATTAAAATGGCACAGGTTTCAAAATTTATTTACAAAACAATACCATGGTCATTAATACATCACAAAATTTGCATAAAATTGATGTCTGAAATTCTGTTAAATGGTCAATATTTAAGATATTTTGATGGAATTTTTTGCTTTTGAGCTTTAATGCAAGGCCAGCTCAAAATCCCGATTTTTGTTCGGATTTCGCTCGGCACAATCTGAATGAAATTAGCATATATATTAACATTGGCTCGGAAAATACCACCGAATATCTCCGATTGAAATAAAACTATGTTTTCATCGGCTGGAGTGTTAAAATACTGTCTGGCACATATGTTAATCGAGCTTGATATCCCGTGTGGGATTTGTCCCACACTATAGCTAAATTGGGGTATAGATTTAGTAATTGATAGCTCGTTTGGACGAGGCTAAAATAGCCTTGAATTGGCTATATATCGATATAGCGCAATTGAATAACTCAAGCTATAAATTTGAAAATCACCAGTGTGTTAATAATCAGGGAGCTTAAAGTAACATCTCCTTGCAGTAACATTTATCTGGCTTCTAAGTTCTCACAGAACATCTTTTGTTTGCATACAGAAAAGAGTGTCTAATATCTGATCCATCAAATCACTTATCTGTAATGACTTTCTTCAGGGGTCAAGTAAGTCCATCTTATATAAAGAGCTTCAAAAGAAATTGATCAAATCTTTTTAGTTATATTTCGTATAATGATTGCCACTTGAAAGTGTATTTGTGTGATGCTATTATCGATTAATTGTGATTTATCAATTGTGATGAATAATTATTTGCTCAAAAAAATGGCTAATATATCAGCAATATGAGGAAAATATGCCATAGTTCAAAGCATGTCTTGTTGTAAGATGTAAAATCCTTCTTGATTTTACATGACTAGTCCTTTTCCTTAAAAATTAGTTCCAGCAAATCATAACCACAAACTTAATGTAGCAAATAATAAGATCACTTATCTTAATTAGAATAACCACTCAACCACACAATAAGGACTTCATTCATTACTAATATGATACTCAACACTAACTTCCACAACAACAGAAGAACTAGTACAATAGAGCCTTTGAAAGGGAAATTTGATCCTAATTACTTGTGGTTTTCAGAATAAAGAAAATAAATGGGAAAAGTCTGACCCTTATGCTGTTTATGCTGTTTGGCACTTTTTTCTTTCTTAAATATCAGGTCGGGTTTGACTGTTTAAAATTTTAAGGAGCATAACATCTAAAGTATTTACTTCAAGTTATATCTAACCTTCTATGCTATAAATATGCAATCTGGTCCAATGACCTAATTCTAACTTATAAACCAAACTTAAAACCCAACCCAGCCCTAACTTCCATATTAAATACCTCTAACATCCCTTAATTCTTTTCAGTGCGTTGCTGTCACAACATCGCTGAGACTGGTGGCATTATTTTTTTTTTTTTATTTTACCTTTTTCTAACATTAATCTTCCTTGCAGCTCATACTGTGAAGGGTTTTATGCTGTTTGGCACTTTCTTTTATCTTTTTTGAGTCATCTGAGGTAAGATGAGGTGGCCACGGGCCCAGGAAATATTCGGTTCGACTCACAGGATATTCATTATTGAGATTACACTAAAGTTAAGAGTGTTTTTTCCATCCGCCCGTACAAAATGGGCAGCCAGAACGAAAGTCCCACTCTTGTGGCCGGTGTTTTTAGTCCTTAGAGCACCTGGTGTGCTAGTTTTTAGGACCCCTTTCCCTTGGGTAGATGTGTTTTTCACCATAGGCCCCCGCCCTACCATAAAAATAGCCTAGCGTTATACTGTGCATGTGTATTACATGTTAGGATATCTTCAGTACAGGTTCTCTTATGCATTAGGCCATTAGGCTCGACTTGCTGCTGGCAAATGCGCCATAGTATCTGAATAGGGTAACATACAGCGTACAGTAAACCCAGAAGTAGACCCACTAGCTACACAGCTACGTGGTGAAGTAGTAAGAAAGTAAACTCCACAGGAACTATATATAACCTCACAAGCTATTTTCTTCTTGTTTTTTGCCGTGCGATCTATCATAGAGAACTTTTAACGTTACGTTTCCGCTGAACTGTCACTTGTATCATGGACATGAGGACAGGTGTCCCAGTGCTGGTGCTATACGCACCTCCGATGTCCCGTGATGCATCATGTATAAGCGGTTCGTTAAGTCTCGCTCCAGAGACATCCATAACACGTGTTACGCTCGCAGGTTGTTCTGTGAGTGCAACCTGTGTACACTCTGCAGTGACTGGGATCACGCAGTGTGGTTAGAGCTTCTACTCTACCACGACCGGCACTTTTAAAGAGTGGCCGAGAGGGCAGAGAGGAGACGTTTGGAACAACTGTTATCGTCTTCTCCTCCTCCATCACCGCCGCCCAAGTTTAGGCAGCAGCAGCAGCACCCTCCTGCCAGGGAGGCGAGGCCACCACCTACACTCAGAAGGGTGCCTGATGACAAGCCCACTCAGCTGAGTAGATGTACGCTCACACGTACGCCTTGTGCACTGGATGCTTCGGCAGGGCCCAGCACTTCCCAGGCTTCCATCTCGCCGGTACTGTCCTCACCTGAACGAGCCACGCCTCGAAAGAGGGACAGAGAGCGGGGTAGTAAGCGTAGAAGGAGGTGTTGACATTATGAGTCCTCTTCCTTTTCTTCTTCCTCTTTTTCCTCACCCTCCCCTGAGCCCAGGTTGAGGTGGAGGAAAAAACATAGCGGAAATCCCATAGAAAATGTTTCCTTCATGGAAGCCCTCAAGCAGAAGCTTAAGACCTGGGTTTCCCAGGCAGTGGAGCAGAGGCTGCTGCCTCCTGTGCTCCAATGCCCAGCAGCTGCCGAGGTGAGGCAATCCCCCAACCATGCGGTCTCGGAGGAGGATGCCATCAACATCTACCCTTCGGGGGAAGGTGTCGACCTCATGGATGAATTGGACCCACCTGCAGAGGCTCTGGACACTCCCACGACACTGGACCAACCCCCAGAATGGGGAAATCCTCCCCTGTTCAAGTTGCCCCTAGTGCCACCTCGCTGATGCAGGCTGCATTAGATAGAACCCCCGTACCCTGCAGTGTATCAGACATGGTCCTGTTCCCCACCGGTGGACCCCCCACTACAGTGGGAGCGGGACCCACAGCTTCTGGATTTCCTGGTGCAGGAAATCAAGCTGCATGCAGTGGAAGCACCTCCTGCAGAGGCACGCGTGCAGTCTTAGTGCAGACTGCTCACTACGGCCCAAAGAGTGCTAAGCCAGCGGCAAAGCAGTTTCCCATTGATGCTTCCCTGGTGACCCAAGTACAGCATTGGGCCAGGGCCCCCACTAAGGACTGGACACCTACAACAAAGAGGTTGAACAGGCCACTCCCTTCCAGCCAGCAGCCTACCAGGCACTACTAGGCACCCCCTCTATCCCAGACAGAGTATGGCAACTCCTCCGCCAGCCCGCGATCGGCACCCCAGTGGTGTCAAGCTCTGCGGCCAGGGCCAATAAGTTGATTGACCCTGCGGTCCAGCAGAGGGAAGATTCCCTCAAAGCTGTTGGCCGGGCAATATGATGGGGCTATAAGTTTCAAGCTATTGCCGTATGGCTGGACTCGGTCCTGCACAGACATCTGCCACTTGCCAGGAGTCCACTTCATGGTCCGGCAGAGTGAATGTGGCAGAGAACAGTCAACGCTCCATCCCCTCTGCATGCAGAGCGGGTGCCTCTTCTTAACGAGGGTGGGGAAAAGGCAAGGAGCAGTGCCTTTGACCCACCCCCGACATCCCCGCTGATGGGCGGTCAGGCCGGGGGGCATCTTGGGAAATTCACCGTGGCGTAGGGAAAGGTCACTGCAGACATGTGGGTGCTGAAAACCTCGATCCCCACTCGCTTGGGCAGTCATGCCGAGTTATTAAAGACAGAGATCAGGGAGCTGCTGGTAAAGAATGCCATCACCCCAATTTCGAATCTGCCCAGGGATCTCATATTGTCACGTTTTTCCTGGCCCCCAAAAAGGGGAACAAGTGGCGCTTAATCATCAACCTAAGACCGCTCAACAAATGCTGCACTCCATCCTCCCTCAGTTGACGAGGGGCCTGTGGGCCACCTGTCTAGTTCCTTCCCAGACTCCCACTTTTCTGGGAGCTGTCTTGGATTTCACACAAGGTCGCATATGACTGACAGAGGAACGGATCCTGGTCATGAAGGCAGGAGCGGATGTCCTCCTCTCACAGCCAGCATCGTCAGCGAGAGCGTAGCTGGTATTCCTAGGATACCCAGCCAGTCTGGTAGAAGTAGTCCCATTGTGCAGGTTTCACATGCGGGACCTACAACTCCACCTACTGGATCATTTTGTCCCATCCAGGAAGGACCTTAGTGTTCTCGTCCCCTGTACACAAGCAGTGGTCCCCAACATATTGTGGTGGTGTGTCTGCTCACGCATGTCACAGGGAGCGATTTTCTCACTCGCCAGACCTTCACTGTCAGTGGTGACAGACGCGTCTTTGATGGGGTGGGAAGTGCATTTAGAGTGGTCCCAAGTTGCGGAATTCTGGACGGGCTCTTGGTGAAGACAGCACATCAATGTGTTGGAAATAGGGGCAGTGCGCCGGGCTTTTGGTCATTTTTTACTATGGGTACAGAACAAGACTGTTTTAATACGCACCAACAACACCATAGTAATGCCTATATCAATAGACAGGGAGGCACGAGATCCAGGAGATCGGTCTACGTCCGGAAGACCAAAAGTCAACCAGATCACATTGGCCACCTGCGGAAGGAGGACCCATTCTGTGCAAGCTCCCTGAAGGCGAGATCTCAGATCCGCGATCGTGTTCTCCTTGCCTGGTAGGTGGACCGCCTGAAAGCTGAGTTTGTTTGTCAATTCGTCATGCACCAAGACAGAAGGGACTTGGCAAGGTTCAAGGCCTCTGGAAAGATTAGTTGAAGAAATGTTCTTACAAAGACCTTCAATTCGGAACCTTGCTCCCCCATGGGACATGCAAGTAGTTTTTAAGACACTAGCACGGGCTTCATTTGAGCTGCCTTCTGCGTCTCTGCTTAAAGAACTGACGATCAAAACAGTTTTTCTACTCTCCGCGGCCAATTACAATTTATCTGTTACTTTATTAACTTCTTGATTGTTTACTGACGAATTTGTGTAACTTTACCAACCAAATTTTGCCGTGGTTCAGGCACTTTCTATTTTGTCTAATTTTACTAACAAAATTTGGCCATTGTGCAGGCAATTTCTATTTCGTTTAGTTTCACTGATGGTTTGTTTCCCTCATGTTTAACAATGCCGCGCGGGTCCTCTGGCGAACATTGCAAGTTTTCGCCATGACGTATTGGCCGTTTACAGTTTGATTCTGTTCACTAACACCTTTCTGTTAACATGTTTTTTCAGGCGACCAACCCATGTTCACTCAACGTTCTCCCCTGGTTATTACTAACAGGTTGTTTCCTGTTCCTTCGTTATAAGTAGGAGTACTGTACTATTGCTTAGTAATTCCTATTGAGAGGTTTTTTTCTCCTTAAGGGGATAAGCAATCTAATCCTTTAAGTAGGATACAACTGGTGTGAGTATTAGAACCATGCAGCCTTTTGTATGGGCTTCGACCTGAACTCTCTTCCTTCTGATCCTTGGTTTCAATCTGATTGCATATTTATAGCATTGAAGGCAAGATATAAATTAAAGTAAATTTACCCTGCTTACGGTAGTGGGGTTATTTACGAAAATTATACTTACCTTCCATGCATCCCCCCCCCCCCCCACCTCCCCTCTTGTTCAGTCCTTGGTGAGGGATGTTAGAGGTATTATGAAGGTTAGGGCTGGTAACTACGTTTTTTAAGTTTGGTTAGAAGTGTGTTAGAATCAGGTCATTGGACCAGATTGCATATTTATAGCATGGAAGGTAAGTATAACTCTCGTAAATCAATATTTTAAGCTCCATTACACGGTGGAACAACTAGAGTCGTGGGGACAGGTGGGGATTTTGGCGCTTTGCAGCGATGTTGGAACCACTGCCCTTTGCCTTAAAGTAAGGAGAGCAGGGGGTGCCCTTTGAAAGTTAATGGCAGACCAGGCAGGAGGTACCCTTTTGAAAGTTGAGGGCGGACTGGGCTGGAGGCGCCCTTTTGAAACTTATATGAAATTATTTTAGGTCATTCTTGAAGCTTAAAAACAAATAGAAATCCACTCACTCCACTCACAAATATTACATAATACATAGAAGTTTTTACATACATTTAGTATTTATTTGACAAAATTAAAGCATATCATATTTTACCAAGGGCACTGACACTGAGGACTGTGGTGGAAGGAGGCATGCCCTCAATAATTTTGTAAGCAGCAATTTTCAAAAGCCTTTTACCTATTCACCCGATGGGTAATTATTGTCAACATTGGTCCTGGCTCCCCAATCTCAAACCTGTAGGTAGGATTTGTCTACTGAAAGTGGGGGAAAGTCAAAAGTGTGTGTGGGGAAATGATTTAAAAATTCACTCTAAAATGTAACACATCATACAAGGTATCCATATGGGCAAAAAGTGAGGGTTGTTAAAGTGCCCCCTTGCTTCCCTCTATTCCCACTTATGTTCAAACCATATAAGTAGGAACTATGGGGTCAGGAGGCAAGATTCCCCACTTTTTCGAAAACTGCCAAAATTCCCCTTTTTTTTAAATGAAAGGTGCCCCTCAATTACTGTCCAAGAAGTGCCCAAACTTTTAACTACCCACCAACAAAAAATAGGCTTATACCATGGCACCCCAAAATATTTATTGAGATACTACATTATTGATGTTCTAGTTAATAGATTTTACAGCATTTTACTGTAGCTTATGTTGCCTGTACATGTCCTACCTTTAACAATATCTGTTTTTGTGCTCGACAGTGCAGTGCACCATGTGAACCTTGCGGTGATGGATTTTTCTCCAGGCAGTCTGTATGCCACAGATGCAATTTGTGTTTCGATACTGTGGGTGATGTGACATGCTCAGGTGACAAGGACACAGTCTGTGGAGGACAGTGTAAGCCAGGGTAAGACTAGTACAGTAACTATACCTTCATCAGCTTCACTCCACAAAGTTTGCTGATTTTAGGTATAGGAAAATCACCCATTGATAAAAAAATAACGCACGCTGAAGCCAAAGCCAATTGGATTTAACACGTGCTCAAAAAAAGTTGCCCTAAAAATTAAGGGCAACTAAAATTTCAGTATCATAGTAAACACCAACATACATGAAAATTCATACACTCTTCAATGTGCTTTATATAATCTCACCTGGAAATGAAATCTTAATTTTTTTGCGAATATGTTGAAAATTGGTAAAGAAAATAAAAAAAATTATATTTTGTTTCCGTGTACGTTAAAAACAATAACACGCAGTGTCACACACAAAAATGCATCTATACAAACTTGCACGATCAATCAGGCAGGCTCATTTTAATTATTTGACAGCATACATTGAAAAGACTCTACGATGAGCGTGGATTGCACTTGCATGCTTTTTTCTGGTACGCACACCTGAAGAAAAGACAACAAAGTAAGGAAATGTTAGCGCAACACATACAAAGGTAGATTCTTTCAAATTGCTGGCAGATCTGTTGATCTTTGATTACATGTGTACACTCGCGTCATTCCTACACTTGGTTAGTCTGATTATGCGGTTCTGCTGTTGTTCAACTGTTTTGAGTCAAACTTCATGAAAAAAACAATTTTTCTACTTTTGAGGAAAAATTATGTTTAGATAACCAGCCTACAAGGTTTTTGAACATCCTAGCTACAGGGTAATCTAATTTTTGTAGCATTTGGAGGTTGTATATGAAAGCCAGAGTTACTCAGAAAAACCTTTAGAGATCATCGTTAACTTTACACAGAGAAGTCAACGACGATTTCCCCGTCTTGGGTAAGACTTGCTGTTATTCAAAGGGGGTCAAAATGATTGACCCTCCCATCCCCTCAACTCCTGATCATTTCATTAACATTCCGCTTTTTGTTTGCTTCCTGATTTTTTCTGTGTGGTTATTAATTACATTAATCAATTAATTAATTGAAAAAAACATTTGCATGATTTATTGTAATGAAGCCTTAAAAGTCAACGTGCTGTAATATTTTAATAAAACGTTGATCTGTTTTCATGGTTTATAGTGTATTTTCTTTCAATTAAAGGACTGGACATCTAGAGGCAACATGGGCTTAATTGATTTAAAATATTATCTAAACCTTACAACAGCAAAATATTCCTTTAAAATTGGTTAAAAATTGAACAAATTACTGCATTTAATTCTTTTTATCTGTTATTGCACAATAATGTGTGACATCCTTCATTACCTTTTGTAAAACCTTTGTTTTTTATTCCTCTGTCAATTTTGTCTGAAATATAGAATTGGACTTCGGGTAAAATTTGATGGAACTTTGTCACACCCAGAATTATCATGTATCTAGAAAAGACATTCTGATCTTAGCTGAATTTGAAGTACAGAAATTAAAAGAATTTTATAAAAATTTTGAGATGCGTTTCTCATATTATATCACAAATTCCGGACAAATGAACAAATCATGAAACCTTGTTTAGTCATAACTTGAAAACTAAATAAGCTTTTTACAAATTGTAAAGACTTTTACTTATGATTCCATGTTATTTCACATATCTTAAATCTGCTATATGTCCATTGTTCTTTAAACTCAGGTTGTTACTACAGTACCTGTCTACAGATCTTTTATGAAGCACAAAGTTGTATGGCAACATATCGTTGTTTTAGTTGGAGGAACAAAACGTGATTGAATGGGAAGGGGAGGGGGTGGCACAAAGAAAATGAACATCATTTCAATTATACATACAATTCAAGCATGTTTGTATTCTTGGTAAAGATGCTATATCCCCTCTTCACCAACTTTATTGACAGACAAGGGATAACAATGATAAGAATTTGTTTTGAGGGGTGGGGGTGAGGGAAGCAAGGGCGGGGGAAAGTACACCCATTGCTCCTATGGCAATAACTCATAAAATAGATCTATTGTGTGATTATCTGATGGAAATTTTTGCAAAAGTTTTGAATGAACTGTTTACGTCATGTTTTATTTCAGCTGTTTGTGTCATCAATAATTGTTTTATTTTTCATGAAATACATTAGATTCTTCCATCGTTCAGATACTACAACCTTATGTAGCAATTGTAAAGAAGAGAGCCATCCTGAATGGTATTCTGAGTGTGTTTCTACAACTGCAATCCCACCACCATTACTGTCTGCCACAACAACGATGCAAAAATCTACACGTTTGGATAATCCGATAAACCAAAGAGGTAAAAACACGTTGAACGTAAAACAGTTTGTCATGATGTGTATTTCAGCTATGTATGCAGAACAGTTCAAATTATTGAATTTTACAACTTTAGCCACAATTATTGCTGTCTGCAAAAAGCACCTTGCCAAAATCTTCAAAATTTAGTCTGCACAATATAACATATTGGTAAAAGCAACTTGCACAAAGAATTAGAGTTTATCATGATGTATATCTTAGCTTTAAGTTCACAAATAATTGAAATTTAGAACTTTAATAACAACCAGACATTGCTGTCTACAAAATTAAGTTTGGGCATTCCAATAAACCAAGCAGGTAAAAAAAACTTTAAGATGTAAATCAGTTTGTCATGATGTATAACATTTTAGTTATGTATACAGAAAAAGTTCAAATTATTGAATTTTATAACTTTCACCACAACTGTTGCTGTCTGGCAAAAACACCACAAAATTTAATCTGGAAAATACCATATGTAACAAAGATAAGAGCAACTTTAAAAAAATATGAGGGTTTATCATGAAGTGTATGAGTTAATATCTATAAATTCCCCAAAAGTTACATTATTGAATTTTAATTTGCCACAACAACTGTGCCAAAATCTACAAATTTATTCCGCACAATCCCAAATGTCATAAATTCAGAGAATGTTCAAATGATTGAATTTTAAAACTTTAACCTCAATGCCGTTGGTGTCAACCAAAACAACCTCTACAAAACTTAATCTGCACAATCTCACATATCGCAAAGGTATAAGTGTTACATACAGAAAGTATTAGACTTCATCATGATGTATATCATAGCTATAAATTCACAAATTATTGAATTTTATAACTTTAGTCACACTGCTATTCCTGTGTCTGCCACAACAACCATGCCAAAATATACCAAATTTATAGTCTGCAAAATCCTATAAATCACAGAGGAATGCAAAAGTTGTGATGTAGAAAAGAGAGAACAGCTAAAAATCTCATTTTTGGTTCCGATGCAATAGCATCAGCAACCTATGCGGTCATGATGGCATGCGTGTGTATGTATGTGTGTATGTATCTATGGCGTAAGCCTACTTTAGGTGACAAAGTTTAATAGAAATATACAACTTTTGGTGACTTCGTTTGGACTTACTTTGGGCGACAATGTTGGTGTCACCTTTTCTAAGCATAATCCTAGTGATGCAAATAGGCTTATTTTGTTCTCTGTGGTCTAAAACCTTCTTCCTAAATTGTTATATTAAAGTTATGGTTGGGGTTAGGTTTTAGGGTCAATTAGGAGTCAGGACATTACTGTACAAGTCAATGGAAATGTCGCCTAAAGTAGCCGTACAGTGTATGTGTGTGTGTATGTGGCGACCACCTCGTAAATGCGATATCTTAAGAACGATATTCATGTCATATGTGGTACACATATTGCCCATGGTTCGTAGATGTGCCGTATTGTTTCTGATAATGATATCATGCATATTAATGAGTAGGCGGGGCTTTATACAAAAATGTTGAAATGTTCATATTTTAACAACGGTATGTCAGTTTTGTTTCCTGTGTGGTATAATTATGATGTTAGCTGGTGTGTACATGTTTATGATGTAAAAACGTTCAAATTTCATTATAATGTGTAGCGGGCGGGGCTATATATGATTTTGCTGAAAAGAAAAAGAGCTTTTAAACATGGTATCTCAAGAACTATGGGTTTTTTTTATGGTGATGTTGTACATATTACTATGTAGGTGGGGTTAAATGTAAAAATCTTGAACTGTTCATATTTTAACAACTGCCATATTTTAACAACCGCGTGTCTGTTTTGTTTCATATTTGGTATAATTATGATGTTTGCTGGTTTGTGCCTGTTTATGATGTAAAATGTTGAATTTCATTAATATGCTTAGTGGGTGAGCTTAATATGATTTTGTTGAAAAGAGCTTGTAAACACTGTATCTCAAGAACAGTAAACTGGATTCATGTCATATTTGGTACACAGGTAGCCCATGGTCTGTACTGTAGATGTACTCTATTCATTTTGATGGTGATATGTATATTAATGAGTGCCAGGGCATAATATAAAAATCTTGAAATGCTCATATTTTAACAATGACACGTCTGTAGTGTTTCATATTTATTATAAAAATGTTGTTAGCTAGTGTGTATGTCTTCATTGCATAAAAACATTGACTTTCATTAAGATGCATAGGAAGTGGGCTTAATATGATTTTGTAAATAAAAAACTTGTAAGCACAATATCTCAAAAACTACGAACTGGGCTCAAGTCATATGTGGTACACAGATAGCTCATGAACTGTAGATGTGCCCTAATGTTTTTGGTATTGATTCATGCATATTAATGAGTACCCGGGGCTTAATATAAAACATTTGAAATGCTCTTATTTTGACAATCACATGTCTGTTTTGTTTCATATTTGTTATAATAATGATGTTAGCTAGTGTGTATGTGTTCATTGTATAAAAATTGACATCTTTCATTGATATGTGTTGTGGGCAGGGCTTAATATGATTTTATAAACAAAGGCTTTTAATTCTGATATCTCAAAAACCATGAACTGGATTCATGTCATGTGGTACATTACACAGATACATGTAGCTCATGTTCTGCAGATGTGCCCTAATGTTTTTGGTGGTGATTTCATGAATATTAATCAGGATAAATGAGCAACTGTTTTTGCATCATACCTGCTATGATAATGTTGTTAATGTGCAAATGTTAATGTTGCCAACAGTTGTATTGACTGCACGGTGGTGTTGCTTATGAATAATTATCCTGGAACAAATATTTCACATGCAATGTGAAATCAATCAGCTTATGAAAGCAAAATTATCGGAACCACAGAACCTTTTGGTTCAGGTTTCAAATTCCGTCCTAAATTTTTAGTCACTAAAAACTATTAGCCTTTTTTCTCCTGCTTAATTTTAATAAAGCTAAGCTAAATCCATTTGAGCCATCAGGCTCATAGAGCTGGTGCATATCCCCAGTTTCAATGACGCAAACGGATGAGAGTACATCATGACTCCCCCTGGATGCCAGTCCATCACAGATTAACTCCCCAGCAGCGCTGCTACTAATTTTACAGCTGAGTGGAAGCAAGTAGAGTAAAGTGCCTTGCTCAAGGTACTTTACTACAGCGCTCGATTTTGATGGAAATTCAAAATCTCGTGGTCATATTCAAGTGCTTTCATTCAAAGAATGGTGGTGAAGAAGTGAAAAACCAAAAGGTTAACATAAGGAACTTCATAGGTTTTCTTGTTGTGATGTCACAAAATTGCAATAGAATTTGCAGACTAGAATTAAAAGGACAGTAAAATGGTCAACATGAAGCAATATCTTTCCTTAGGAAAAAAGGTCCATCAATCATTCACAGTTAATGCACATTATTACCTCAACCTCTATGATACACAGCTATTTTTATCACCAGTTTGAAAACAAACGTTTCCCACTAAGACTCCCAACACGGATGAGTGATTTCAATCACAAAAGTGCCTTGATTATTCAGCTATGGCTTTGTGTAATCTTATACGCACAACTAGCCTTGAGCTACGTGGCTGTGGTATGCATTGGAATGGATGCAATTTTTTGCTATTTTTATAGTTTATAGAATATTTTCTCCCAGTTGTTGTAACCTGTTCTAGATCTTTTAGTTCTGACAGAAGGACTTGAAGTAGGAGTCTAGCCGTCAAGAACAAGTCATACCCGTTAAAGCAATATTTGAGATGTTTCACACGTTTTATTTTTCTGTTTTACCCAGATCTACCCACTGTTGCTCATAAAGAAGAAGCATTCCCTGTACATATCATCACATACTCTGTTCTGGGGCTCGTTGTCATGTTTGGAGTTTTCTGTCTGATATTTTTTTGTTGGTGTGTTAAAATGAAAGAATCTAATTCATCACCTCAATCAGGTAAGTAGTAGTATAGTGGGTGACCCAAATTTCAACCTACCCAGAATTTCGACCACTGTTATTCATGCAATTTAACCCACCTTTGTAAAGTACTGTAGGACAAAATTATTACAATTATCCATGAGATGCACCTCCGTTTTCCGTTTAGTATGCACTGCAACCGCCGATTTTGGCCAAAATTGACGGTTGTGCATCACACGCCTCGCCAGAACAAGGGCAACCTAATATGATATCATTATTTGCTTGGCCTGGCACAGCTACGACCTAATTACATTGCCAATACGCACGAGTGTATTATGATGCCTCTATCTGATGCACGTTGGGCATATTATTAGTGCCTCTATTATAGCATACTGAAAGGAAAGAGCTTGCACACTTAATGCCAGTTGGTTATCAAACTCCATTTTCACTGATATGATGATTCATACTTTGATTGTGCAGTCTAAAATGATTATTCATTGAAGTTTTTTTTTAACAATATCATCGATTAGACTTTGCATGGTTTTACTGGTACACCTGCTGGGTAATTAGGCATATTTACCACAAGGTGGTTGAAATTTGAACAGAAATCACCATGCTTTTAAACATTGGTTTGATAGAAAACAGTGAATTTCAATGATTGTTTCATCATTGTAAAAAAAGGCATTACTAGAAAGCTTACATGGTCCTTTGATACAATAATGTTTCAATCTTATGAAAATGAGTGAGATTAAGTTCTAAAACCCACCTATTAGAAAAAGGATACTCATGTTGTTTATCACCAGAAATCCCCTTGAATCGGCTTGAAATTTAAAGTGACTGGACCCCTCCTCACACCCTGTTCGTTACTTATATTTTAAAGTTGCATCCCGTCAAGCCTCAGGGCTTATTGAGCTGGTACTTATACCCGGTTTTTATGGTCCTAAGCAGATGAAAGTACTTGACTCCCCTGGATGGGACACCTCTTCATCGCAGGTTAACTTCCCAGCTGAAACTGGTACTTATTTCACAGCTGGGTGATCTGAAGCAAATGGGATAAAGTGTTTTGCTCAAGGTCACAATGCAGCACCCTGGCTGAGATTCAATCCCGGTACATTTTGAGAATGAGATCCACGCCTATCCAATGGGCTACTGCATGATTTAAATATGGACAGGTACAACAATATAAGCTTAAATGGTTTCAAATCTACTAAAAACCATTTAATAGCATTTTAAAGTTTTATACCTAATTAGCACAAATCACGCAATATTTTGTGACCTCGGAATGGCAAAACTTTAAAAAGTTTTTCGGTCCTTCCCCTAGATATTTTGAACGGAAGAAGTTGGCTATAATGAACAGAAAATTGGATATTATTATAACCTTGACCCAGATTGGCAGTAGAATGCAATTTGAGAACTTTTGGTATTTGAATTTTGGGAAAGCAATGTAAAAAATAACATTGAAAAATTTGAGCTGTATTCTTGTTCACCATTTAATAAATGTTCTGCTCAGAAATTAATGCTCTTTCATCTGGTTCCTTTGAAGAACTATAACAAATTCCAGATATAATGTAATCCTCTTTGGTTCCGATGCAATAGCATTAGGAACCTATTCAGTCATGACGGCGTATGTGTGTATGTATGCAGACCTGCAAATGTGGACTTTAGCAAAAATACACACCTTCAATCCGTGGACACACCTGCAAATGTGGACATCCATGGTTGAAATAACTTTATTTTCAGGGGCAAAAATATCAACAGAGGACACCATTTGAATATTCAATCAATCAAATATGTGTCTACGTTTTTCTGGAAAAATGTATTTTTGTTGTATATTCTGTTTGGTAAACCTTTGTTTTTGGTGACATTTTGGCTTGTTGACTGTAATTGTAGTCTCAATGCTGCCCTCTGCATAATAACCACAGTTTGCCACAAGATTTTATTGTCCTCAATTGTAAGGTGGAAAATATAACAAATATGGATATTAAAACAAATATTTATTTAAATCCAAAACATTGATAAATGGAGACTTCCTTTGTTTATGTATTATCAAACAGACTGGCCTCTTTAATAATATTCCCACATTAGCTATTTTTAAAGGTGTCCACAGGTTGATAGTGTGAACATGTAATCCACGTTTGGCAGCGTGAACAAGTATAGGTGTATTTGGGTGTGTATGTATGTGTGTGATGCTGAGCTCGTAAACACGATATCTCAATGGTGCACAAATAGCCCATGGTCTGTAGATGTGCCCTATTGGTTTTTGTGGTGATATCAGGCATATTAATGAGTAGGCGGGGATTAATGCCAAAATCTTGAAATGCTCATATTTTAGCAACTGCAATTTGGTTTTGTTTCATATTTGTTACAGTTAGTGTGTACATGTTTATGGTATAAAACATTGAATTTCATTAATATGCATAGTAGGCAGGGCTTAGTGTGATTTTGCTGAAAAGAGCTCGTAAACACGATATGTATTATCTAAAGAAGGATAAACTGGGTTTAAGTCATATGTGGTACACAGATAGCCTATGGTTCGCATATGTGACCTTTTGTTTTTGGTGGCAATGTCATGCCTATTAATGAATAGGCAGGGCTTAATGATCAAATCTTAAAATGCTCATATTTTTGTTTTGTTTGATATTTGGTTTAATTATGTCAGCTAGTGTGTGTAGTATACATGTTAATGGGATGAAAATGGTTGAAATTGATTAATTGTGAAATTCCAATTCTTGTGAGAACTGAATTATTTGGTTGTCATTGTTATTTTGTGCAATAACATTTTTGTACAATAGTTAAACGTAAATCCCTATTGCACGTCGGAACATCAAAACCTTTGGTTTTGTGGTTTAAATTAAGTAATAATATTTTAAGTGTGAAATCCTATAACTTGATCATTGAGTCAGATATGTTTACTTTTTCCTCCTTTTGATATAAGTGTTTCTTTTTCTACTTAGGGGTACATGAAAGCTGCAGTGTTGGGACTGACTCTTTTCTAATGGTTAACATTCAGCAGGAAACAAATATTCCATATGCACTAGCTGTTGAGGGTAATGTGCCTAACAATATTAGATAATGCCAAAAATTGTTCTTTGTTAATAAACAGTGGGTTTAAACCCCTTTTTCAAACAGCAGTAGGGAAATGTTGCAAGAATAATACCAGGTAGAACATAGTCCATCGAGAAATTATCTCAAAGGGGATCATCAATATATTTGATTTGTTTTTGGGTGTGAATTAGAATTTTGTAAATTATTTAGCATGAGATCTGATTGTATTCTTTGTGTTAACCCATTGCTTATTATCTCACATCTGTATGATAATTCATACATGACAAATTTTGCATTGAAAATCTACTAACGTAGCCTGCCTTTAGGTCGCCACTGCCTTTAAGTCGCCACCCATCTGTTTTGATCAATCTGTTTCCTGCTCCTACTCTGGTAATGATTATTATAATAGGAAGCAAATTTGGATCAGGTGTCATGTAACCTACCATCAGGTGACTTCACATGCACGAGAAGATGACGTGATTCTAATTCTATCCCGTACCTTACAGACCACAAAATTTTATTCAGCCAACTCACTGTTTGACTCTACTTGTTTACATCGTAATTACAAATTTAGAGGGCGCCCTTCCACAATTCTCACTTTTGGTTAAGTTTTTTTGATCCAAACAACATTGTTATGGAGCCAAATAGTGCTAAATACCTTTTGTAGAGTCTGTAATGTTATAGTGCTAAACACCTTTTGTAGAGTCTGTAATGTTAAACAAACAGGAAATCATGAATTAAAAGAAAGAGATATCTTTAAGAGTTAAAAAAGTAGGAAAAATTGGTTAAGGAGATGACATAAGTTAAAAGTGTAGGTTTCATAGGTTAAAACAGTAGGGTTTCATAGGTTAAAGGGTTGGCATGTCATAGGTTAAGAAGGTAATATTTCGTAGGTTAAAGGGGTAATGTCATTATTTTGAAAATGAATTAGCATCATTAATTGAGTATCTGTTTTAATTTTATTTAATAAATTTATAAGAAAAAAAAAAAATGAAAATGGCTGTCAATAACTTTTGTTTTTATTTTGAAAGGACATTGGAGACCTTCCGATTTTAACCATGCACATTTCATCACTTACCCTTTGCTCACATTGGAATAACATGTAGTGGTGACTTAAAAGGCAAGATGACCTTAAAGTCACCAGATAGATTTTATGAAGTTTAAATGCATATTACCTTCAAAGTTTCCAATAAATAATGTATAGCTGTTGACTGCATTTTTACCTGTGTGAAGAGTGTTTTGTTTATTCTTGAACAAAACTTTGTAAGTGGAGTTATTTCAGGCCAATATTTTTGCCAAATCTATCACGGAAGTGGTGACTTAAGGGCAGTTTACATTATACCTACACGTAAGCTCCTTTCTCCTTTATCTACTTCCTATGCTCCGCACTTTCTCCTCAACCTCTTTCACCTCTGACATAATTTAATCTCACGGGCACAATTTGACTGTCGCTGTCACAGTGCCGTTAAACCTTACCAAACAAACAAATCATAACGTGAGAATTTAAAGAGTTATGAAATATTCAATTATTACCGTATTCGACGTATTAACCCTTTACCACGCGGCGATATTGTCGCTGTTTTGGGTACCCCTTCTTTGACTCTGCTTCCCAGGCACAATTTCAAATTTTCAGTGCTGGTAGAGCATGGCTTAATCAACCCGTGACAAGTGCGTTAACTTGAAAACATATCACCTGGTGGGCGGCCCACCAGGTCACTGAAGCGGAATGAGCTCGACTTTGCTGCTCGGAAGACAGGACCCTTCAATAATTAGCCTCTACCACGCGGCGATATTATCGCCGTTTTGGGTGCCCTGTCTTTGTCTCTGCCTCCCAGACGCATTTTCAAAAAAGTGCTAGTAGAGTAAGGGTTAAGCACCCATGCTCTAATAAGCGCCAAACTACTAAGGAGCGCCAAACATTTTGGACTGATAGCATAATTCATTTGATTAATTTGAAGACCTTAAAACATCAGTTAATAGCTCCATGCTTAAAATAAGTTTTCTTACATTATTTGCTTATGTTGTGTCTGACACTCACAATGTTTTTGTGGTGGTTATTGTGGGGCTGATATAGAACTAGTTCACACAAAGTAGTTCGGACAACACGCTCTATGCAACCATGGAGCATGGGCGCTTATTAGGGTGGAACTTCGGGCATAACAAATTATAGAATTTTATTTTCGCAAGCGCTTATTGCTTTGAATATGGTAATTGATTTTGCCGAGAATTGTTGCTATCGTGACTGTATTGAAGAGATTTTGCATCAATTAGGTAGTGTTACTTTTATTATTCCTTGCAATAGTGTCACCATGAAGAGAGGGAAGGGGGACAAGACCAAGACCCAGCACTTCTCGGCGAGATCAAATTATTAATATGTCTAAATCCGTGGAAAAACTGTCCAAGGAGTGGCGGGCGGGGAGAGGGGGGGGATACATGATCCACTGAAATGTTATTGCAGATTCACTTGTACTGTTTATGACTATTGGGATAGGGACTCGATTTAATCAGTTTAATTTCACATGAAAAGAGCATGATCTTGCAAAACATTTTGAACCAATTGTTGCTCCATTAGTGGTGCCTGGCACCGTGTCCATGTTAATCTTCAAAGGACGTTTTTTAATTGATTATGGTGCATGGTACAATGATTCAGCTAATTGAAAACAACACAAAGAGTAAAAAAACATAATTTGTACTGTTTTTCATATTTTCATTTACTTACAGGATATCAAGATCAACCTTACAATTCCCATGCACAAGATGCAAAGCAACATTCAGAAGCTTCCTTGCTTGATGGAGTGGGGCAAGAAAGGTGTGTACAGGTTCTATCAATATTAATTAAGTCATCCATACTGTGTTCGGAATGAGATACAGCAGGTTCGATTCCCAGCTGAGCAGATGTGTTGTGTCCTTGGGCAATACACTTACTAACACTTGCCTTATCTCCACTCAGGCAGTGAAAGTGAGTGCCACCATTGCTGAGGAGTTAACCTGTGATGGATTGGCATCCCCTACAGAGTGTCATATGCTCTCTTCCACTTGCGTCATGGAAACCGGGGATAAGCGTTGATTGCTTTTGGGTCTCCAACCAGTGCTCCATGACTAGGTCAATAAAATAGCTGTGGGCATTTTGAAGTAAATACTCCAATGGAGGTCTGTCAGGATTTTATAGATCTTGGTAAACCAAACCAAAGGAAAGCAAATCAACTCCCAAGCTACATCAGAAATGCTGTTTCTCTTCTACTTTCAACAAGCAATTGAGAGATGATGTATTTTCGACAAGGATACAGGAGGTGACCGTCTGCTTTCTAAGCACCTTAAGGCAAACTAGTTTTTGATTTTAACAAACTCTACATCATCCAGTTCACCATTCCAATCAAACCCACCATCAACAACCTCTCTTGTGTCGACAACGTTCATATTACCCGTCTAAGAATAGATCACACCCACCTCACTCACTCCCACCTTCTTATTGGCTCCCCAACCCCTTTGCAACAATTGCCATTGCACCCTCACAAAATATCATGTTCTCCTTGCTTGCCCCCTGTACAACCTCCCCAGAGCTTCCCTCGCTCCCCACAACTCAATTGCCAAGTTCTTCCAGAAAAACCCTCTGGATAAAATTATCTCCTTCCTTCATCATACTTCCCCCTATAACCATATTTAGTCCTCCTCTCCCACCCCCCTCTCTCTACTTTTTTTTAACCATGCACCTCCTCTCTTGATACCAGCTTTCTAACTTTTAGTTCTTGTATTTCTCTCATTCTCCCCCTGTTTTCTTTCCTTCCTACCTCTAGAATGATCTAACCTCTCAGGCACAATTTGACTCTCGATGTCGTGGTGCCATTAAGCCATCATCAAACAAACATTTAACAATCTATATATGCTATTGATTGGTCAAGTGAAGGAATATTTCGTTTTAGTTTAAAATCCATTTATTGCACTCCATCCACCAAAGTCCATGCTCAAATGAAATGTGCAGAAAATGTAAAAAGCCACCCATATGAATAGAGTTCAATTTTGCACATTTTAAGATATGTTAGCGTAGCTAAAAACATGCATTTAGGAGGAGATAGGTAGCTCAGGCTGCTGAACATAGGACTGAGATGCTGGAGGTCCCAGGAATTTATTTTGTCGCATGCTGAACATGTTACAGACACTTAGCTGGCAGTATCATTCTCTCAGTTGCAAAACTTTCTGTTCTGAATTGTCTGGTCACAACCTTTTCCCTTTAACTACCTTGATCAGAACACTAAGTTTTCTTTTCATCTTTTTTATCTGCTTAGGTGTGAAGAGTAGACATTATAATGAATGAGTTATTGTACTATGTTTTGCAATAAATAATTTGGTATTTTTAGAAACATTAATCTTCCTATGTACATTTCCCCTCAGATTGCTGTCTTTTATAATAAATCATTGGATTAGTTCAGTGGTCAAGCAAAGTGTATTGTACATATAAGAGGGCTTAAAATGGTGAAGAATGCATTCAAAAATCTTATTCCGTTAAGGGAATGTTTAAGTTCTGTTACATTTGTGTAGAAACAACTGAACTGAGACTAGTTGTGGCTTTCATCAAAATCTTTATGTGTATTTCTATTTTATTCTTCCCAGAAATTTTGTGATTTAAGAATAATTGTGTATGTCAGGAAAGTAGTAAAAGAGAATCTAGAAAGGGTAATTGTAATTTACCTCCTGGAGGTGTAAGGGTATGATACTTGAAGACCACTTTGAAAAAAGTGTGAAGAAAAAAGTTTATTAGTTTAAAAAAAAAATGAAACGAAAATTTAAATTATTATTTTTTTAAACACAATTACAATTCTTCAAAAATTAGATTAAATTGAGATTGAATACTTCCTTAACAGAATAAGATTTTTTTCTAAATCACTTTGTTTCTACTAAAGTTCTCCTTCATATATGATGAACTTGCTTGACCACTTTACAAATTCTTTAAAGGACATGGCAAAACACTGGAGAGTAGATTGCTCACAACACATTAAGTAATAATCTTTTCATGTTGATTTTTACAGGTCTGACGCCATTGTTCGACCAGACTCTTCAATCCCTGACAGCTCACACAAAGGAAACCACAGCTATGGCTCACGATTGTCATCACCTTGTATGAAAGATGAGAAGTTATGTCTTATACACCTAGCAATGCTGAAAGGTGAAACTAAAAGCACAGATCTACCTGAGAGGAAGTGTAAATCAGGAGATGAATGTATTATGCAGTATTGCCCGTCACCAATAAGGCAGTCATCAGCTATTACAACTGTTAATGAATCTGGCCTTGCTACAAGCAATCCTGATGCCCGGGGTGCTCATATGAATATTCATGAAGGGTCGTCTCATTTTAAAAACATTGCTGAACCTCACCAAACAGTAGAGCTGCCACAAAGTATAATACCTGGAAAAACAAATTCACCATCAAGTTTAAATTTACCATGTACATGCCCATCTGTAAGAGGAGTTGACCAGTCGCCTGCGTCTGGTGGTATATATGCTAATCCTTTAGCTATTCACGTGGAGGAACCGAGTGTAACCAGTGACCGTCGATGGGATCCTCTTTTCACAGCATGTGACACTGATAGTGACCTCTCTTCTTGCCAACATCGTCTCTCAAGCAACGATTTTCAACCGGTGCTACCATCACATCCCCACTCTGGGTCTACATGTTTATTTCATACCACTCAACTGCCTGAATTTCGTCATGATCATCGATACCCATTTCCTCCAAATCATGGAATTAATCATTGTTGTTGTCACCCTGTCTACATCAGTAATATCAGTCAGCAGACGAATCATTTTGGTGCAAATACAACAGGTAGCATACCTTTTTATTCAAGTTTTACAAAATCACAGAAAGAAAATATTTTTTCTGATATTATCAACATTATATCAAGAGCTTGCAGGTGTCAGGACAGACAAAATTAGATTGGTTGACTTAATGAAACTGAATTGTTGAATTTAAGAAAAATATAATAAACCTGCAATGAACTTATTAGCAATGCATTGTAAAGCATGCATTAGATCTATTTGTAGCTATGTGATGAATTAAATGGGAAATATTTCTATTAAGTGTGATGGAAATAAACAAATTGTGTGGTTAATGGTACCATCGATAACGTCAAAAGCAAGAGTTATATTTCTTCAGGGTTGTTGTTCAAGTGTGCCCCCTCCCCGCCAAATCGTCAGGTCTGGGTATGTGCCTGGTTTTTCTGGCCCTCTGTGGGTCCTACCCTGATCAGTAATTTTATTAAATGACTGAGCCGTTCTCTGGAATAAGCTAATCTTGCCACATATTTAGAAAAATTATAAGTCAGGATTATATCATCCAGAAAGAAAGCTTTTCTCTTCTTTTAGCATATCAATGACAGAAGAGTTCAACCTTTCATATCACAACTATATTTTGTAAAAAAAGAAAACGGAAACGAAAACTGGTGATTGACATTTGCTATCTGATAGTAATTTGTTTTACCTCATATCTGCTTATAAATGTAACTTTCAGGAAGTTTTAAAAGAGATATGATACGCCTCCCCCATTAGATTTAATGACTCTAATTGAACGTCACACAGCAAAGATTGTTAAAAGAAGAACGATAAATGCATTTTCTGTTTTTATTTCCGTAGAGTTCACAGTAGGAAAACATGAAGGTTTCGATCCGTGCCAGTGCAGAAGAACTGATGGGAGCAGATCAAGTTCTGTGATTGATTATGATCTTGCCGACTATGAGGTTGTGACTAACCCTAACTATGATCCAACTTGAAGGAAAAGGATCGTCTTATAATTACGTTCAGAAGTCAACACCGCCATGATGGAAACATCACTTCCGGTTTTCAATTTTTCCCTATTGATCGCGAGAAATCTGCGATGTTATTGATGATCACACATTTACTGTACGAACATAGGGGCCTACATGTGATATCAATTGCATCACAGATTTTTCGCAATCAATAAGAATAATTGAAAACCAGAAGTGATGTTTACAACTCGGCGACATTTACTTTTAATCTATTTAAGGAATGATACCTTTCCTCAAATCATATATTTATTTACTATTTTTGTACAGAAAAGTTTGAGATTTTATGCAATTAGTAATGGGGACATTCGAGAGTGCTAATTCAGTTTTATATCAAAAATTTAAGAGAAGAAAAAAATCATCTCAAATGTTTGATTTTTCAGATCACATTTCTCAAGTTTGAAATGACTGGAATCAGAAGCCTACTACACAGGAAGTGACATCATACTCAACTTTCTTAGAGTAATAGTGTGTTTTGATTTATTTGATTGAAAGCAGTTTGTCTGCTTGAAAAAGGTACATTAACTGTGTTAATCACTGTGAGAGAACTTTAAAAATCATCTTTAGATCAGTGAAAATTCAATTGATGTTCACAAATTCTTGTGAGAGTATAGTGTGGCATCTTAAGATATGAGAGACAATGTTTTTTTCTGGTTTACTTTTAAGCACTTGTGAGTGACAAAAGGGACACTTAATTAGCATGAAGTGAATACTAAGCTGGTCTTATCACACTTCAAAAGAAAACTAATTTCTGATGATGATAATAATAAATAGCTGCAGACCTTTTCAAATCTGAATTGTCAATTTCCAGAAAAGTTTGTTTTAATATAATATGTCACATGGCTGAAATTCATGTGTACATAATTGACCATTCATATACTGAAGGGATCTTATTGACCAATCACTTACTGGGAAATTTGTGGCTGTCTGCACGATTCATGCTCATTATGGGGACCAAGAATAAAAACAAAAATTGCTATCAAACTTTTATCAAATGTGTGTTATACATGAGGGTAATACACACACAGATTGTTGCTTACAACTTTTCCTCTAGCAACTGCAGCTCATTAGCTGGGAAAAAAGGGATAAATTACCCACCAGTCGATTGGTCGAAGCACTTAAGTAATTGCGCGTGGTTAAAATGGGTTTGAATAGGTCTATTACGATGTAGGTCCTTGGTAGTTTGTGATGCCACTCCCTGTCTAACTTTAATTCCAATTATTTTTCAGATATTCACCAGCTGTAAAAGAAAGAATGTTTTGTATATTCTGTTTTTCTCAGTCCTTTGACTACCAGGGTGGATGTTTCCTTTAACAGAGTATTTTATATTTTGTAAATAATTTGTAAAACAGAATTGATATTCTATGCAATAAATTTATCATATTACTTAGAGAGTTATCCAAGATGGCTGATTCTTTTTTTAGTTTTAAAAATTATTTAAAAAACCTGAAATCATGCATGGCTATTAAAGGTTATAGGTGATGCATGTAAGCAAAATTTCATACAAATTTTCAATGTGAAATCAAGTCAGTGACAAAGAAGGTTAGACGTGCAATTTTTTGTTTGTTATTCAATATTATTGTACAGAAAGTCTGAGATTATAGTAATGGGGGCTTTACAAGGTTTTTTGAGGGCACTAATTTAATTATGTATAAAAAAAATTGAGAAGGAAAAAAATCATTGCTCAAATATGAATGATTTTTTCAAAACACATTTCTCAAGCGTAAAATTTTTCCAAAAATCATTTCTCAAATTGTTACTTGCTTTCAAAAAAGGTCGTTCCCAGTGATGAATCAATAGAATTTAGGAAATGCTTCCTGAAGCCAAAAGAACTCTTTGAAAAATCATCTCTCAAGTGTGATGTGTTTTTAGAATGTTTCTTAAATTTAAGCATGTCCAGAAAAGATGGCTCAAATTCTGTTCTTCTCTCAAAATCTTATTTGTTTTTATCTTTCACCATGAAGAATTTTTGGCCCTTAGACCCCTCCAACCCGACACCCTCAATTTTCTCAAAACCAGGGGTAATCCACACTATTCAACCCAAGAGACTCTTCACAATTCATTGACTAGCATTCAACTATTGTTACACCATACACAACACATGGGTAATCTATACCTTCTTAACTGACAGCATCTTCATAGTCTATTCACAGTTCACTTGTTAGCAACCAGCTACTGTTACACTGTACACAATAGGTCAATTATCTTGGACTCAAGCCATATAAGTGCTCTTCAGGGATGCGAATCAGATTAGTCCTTGGCTGAGTCTAGGTATAGATATACATTATATGCTTGGGAGGACTTTGTGCAAAACCCATGAACGATTGATGGACCATTCCTGGTAAGGATGGTTATTTCATCATGACAATTATTTCTATTTAATGTAATCTAAGAAGAAAGAGTCATACAGAGATCAATCCAGTAGACCTGATCTCCCTTCCTGTTAAAATCTTCATTGTAATACATCCTGCTCAAAAATGTTTTGAGGCAAAAGTTTGAGAGAAATATTGAGTAATTTTTTTTTTTTAAATGATGCGATGAAGGGTAAAATCTCAATGATAATTGAATAAGAAAGGCGTGCACCTCACCCTTTGTACTAATTGAAATTTGAACCACGCTTTAAAAGGCATGGGTGTAGCCAGGGGTTGGGCTGAGTCGTTTAACCCCTCACACCTAATGGCTCCCCAGAAGGTAAAGAGGTCGAGAAAGTTTGTTAAAAGGTCCAAAATATTTGCTAAAAGGTCCAGAAATTTTCCTTAAAAGTTAATAAATTTGGCTTAAAGGTGCAAAAAAATTGTGAAAAGATTCAGGTTTTGAGGCAATGACCTTTTTTTTTATCTTGCTCTTTAGTAAAATTTAATCTTGAAGAATTTAAAGACTGCTATTTTGACAGAATTTTGGAAAGCGTTTTCTTCATGAAGTCACTTGGAAAGAGTATTTACCACCATTTTAGTAATTCATGGTTATAATGTTTTTAATTTGATTAAAACAAATGTTACGCTGATTTTTTTTTAAGGAAGAAATTTCAGTTTAAAAATGGATTGTTTATTGAAGTCACTTAATAACTCCTTTTTCTTTTAAAATTTCCTTTCCAAATTGGAAAGAGCATAGAAATCTGTTCTTTGAGGGGTGGGGTCAGTCACACAGAATAATGTCTTCAAGATTCCTCTGACTCTCCCAAATTTTGGATATTTATATAAAAAGCCTCGGTTGAACCGAAATAAAGAATAAGGAGAGGTGAGGACAATGCTCAAGATTTTCGATTCTATTTTCAAACTCAAGTTCTAAGAGAATAATCAAAGCTGTAGTAGATAGATAAGGTAGTTTACATTCCTTTCTTAACAGCTAAGGTATATAAAATTGTCCATAGTTGTTTGATAAACCAGTTGTTAAGCATTGGTGAATGAAGACCCATAGGGAACTGCACCCATGAACTCTAGCTTCCCATGCAGTGCTATGACTGCTAGACCACAGAGTAATTTACATAAATTGTGATCTGAGGGCACACTCAAATTATCAAACAATATCTGGTTGTTGATTTCATCTTCTCATGATCATATGAATTGGAGTGAAATTTGGATGTTTATAAGAAACTCTTCAATGAAAGTGGGCTGAAAAGCGAACACAGTAAAAGCTAATATTTTATTTTATAAAGACCTGCTAGCAAATGATACATCTGTTTGTGATGACCGTGTCAACTAAACTGTGGAAGCAATGATCTCCCACTCACCCACAACCTCCAGCAAGCTCTAATGACCCCTCCCCCTCCCCCACTCTCCAAAACCAAATACCAATGACTTCTCAGTTCCAGTCAAATAATGTGAAATAAAGACAACAAGAAGATATAAGACTGGTTTAAAAAGTAGTTGCTAAACTTAGCACAGCTTGAAGATTCTCACAGAAGATCTTAATATTTTCATACTTAAACACTTTGTTATACATAGTTATAGTTATATAATAAAAGAATGCCTTTGGAAGAATCTCCTGAAGATCTTAAAACAATTTTCTACACCTTAGTAAAGCAACAGGCATATGGCCATCTACTGTAGAGTTCAAGTAAAATGTATATACTAATAATAATTTAGTCTTCTCTAGTGCCTTTCTAAACTTGTGCTCAATGTATTGTGTAGTCGATTCACAAACTAAAAATGTGGGGTATCATTAATCTTTTCATTTTGCATGATGTTCTATTAGATTCTGAGATAAGTTGAGGGTTGAAATGAAAAACATGGGATGTGTGTTGGACAGGAGAGATGGAATTATTTGTTACAACATTTTCTTCAACAAACTGTCCATATCTTTCCTGTCTAAGAAAGTATCACTTCTGGTGGTGCAGTTAAAGGGGTGTTGGACTGAAATATAGACGAAGTTTTCTGGAGACTTTTTAATCCATGTGGAGAGCTACAAAACTTCTCTTAAAGCAATGTAGTTTCTAACAATTTGATGAATATTTGAAAAATTCACCAAAATGACTGGTGGGTCTTAGAACTTATTCAACTTTGTAGTTATTAAAATCAAAGTAACTTCCTCTCTTCCAATTTGTAAGAGTAACAATGGTTTCATGAAACATTAAACAAAATGCATTTTGTTCTATTTTATCTCACAAATTGTACATCTGCATGAAAATAGCACGCAATTTTTGTACAAATTTCTTTCATGAAATTAAACAAAAAAGATTTTCTCCATATTTTGATTATTCAAAATATCATCCTACAATGTTTTTAGGCATAGGATCTAGTGACCACATTCGTCATACCTAGACAACAATTACTGTAGTTGCATTAACAGGAGAGAAAATTAAGACGTACAATACCCCATTTTCATCGACTCACAAATAAGTTCACATGATATTGAAAATTATACAATTATATACATAAAAAGCAAACTCTAGACAAGATTATTTCCTATAAGCACCAAAATTTCCAAATTCTTACTTTTTTTTTGTGAATACAAACTTTTTACAACAAAATCCTCCAATGAAAAAATGCAGCACAGGTTTGGCAGGAACATTTTGGAGGTCTTTGACGAAGCAGAATTATGACAAATTGTCCAAAACGCCACCTCACTGGTTTAAAGTTACTTATTTTGTACCTTTCACAATAAACTGCCCCCTTCATCAAGGGCAGCACAATGTTTTTAAGATTGAAGAAAAATGTAGTGGGAGGTCAGGGTCCTGGAAAAAGAGGAGGAGGGGGGATATATATTTTATGCTTGCCGAATCTTATTTTGAATTGGGCCATTGTAGAAGGTTGCAATCTCATACGAAATTTTGCTGATGACATAAATGATATATTTTTGCTTTTTAGACCTGCATTCACATCCGCAAGTCAAATAATCTATGCTATGATTTATAAGGTCTGTATGCACAGTGGATATACTTACAGATCATTGCAACTCTTTCTAACAGCACTTTTAATTTTCAGATATAACTATAAGATATATATTTTATTGATTTCATTATTTTATTCATTATTACAACAATCAAATCTTTCAACAATCAAATCCTTCAACCTTCCATACAAAACAGTTACAGTGAAATCTGTTTCAGAAGCACACATCAACAAAAACTAAAAGGTTTGCGGATCTGATGCTTTTTTTTTTTTTTTTTCATGCTGATTGATTTTGTGTTAACTGTATAATGTCATTGCATATCATGGAAGATTTGACATGACATGAATCACTCTTAAGATTTTGTGTTTACAAGTTCTTTTCAGCAAAATCATACTAAGCCCCGCCCACTACGCATATTAATAAAATTCGTTTTTATAAAATTAACACGTACAAACTAGTTAACATCCTAATTCTACTAAATATGAAACAAAATAGACGTGAATTTTCCCATCTTCTTTATTGTTCTCTGCATTGTCTTGTTACAACATAGCATTACAGCATCATTTATATACAGTATATACACACAAAAAAATAATTGTCATTTGATTATCATAAAAGAAATGATAACAGTCATTACAAAAATAATAATAATCATAACAAAAAGCACAACCAGATGGTTTGAAAAACGATATAGCACATAATATTTAACACAAGCAACGGTATTTCAGTGAATTTATAACAAGGACAACCAGAGCTGATAAGAGCTCAAAAAAGTACCTACTCGTACATGTCGTATTATATGGGTAGAGTCAAATAAATAATGCAATAATTCAAGATAATCTCTACTACATACAATTAAACTACTTGACTCGACGCACAAACAATAAACCATTCCCAACAAGGCGATACAAAGGATAAAGGAATGTCATTGAAGCACTAGTTCAATGGCAGTGCAGCTTAATCAGATAATTGGGCTAACAAAAGAGTGCAATTGCAATGGAAGTAAGGACACAACAACATCCCCCATTCGAATGGGAAGAGGAGTTATCGGCTTACAGTAAACAAAGGGTCAAAAACCATAAGCAGCATGTGAAAATGACGATATTTGACAAAAGGTAAGATTACAAAATAAAAGTACATCGACAAGCACAATCGTAGTAAGGACACTGCCATTTACCATAAGTTGGCCTACACTGGTAATAAAGGTGATATCAAGCATTGTAACACTGTTGATAACTATTTCATAATGGGAATTTAAAAGTTTCCTTATATAATCTAAAACTTTCTGGGTCTTGTCTTGTAATAAATTCCTCTACTTTACGGTTAAAAGCGAACTTATGAGAGAATGCCATGGGCTTAGTTATTATTATTATTATCAATATTATTATTATTATTATTATTATTATTATTATTATTATTATTATTATTATTATTATTATTATAATAGTAATAATAATGATGATAATAATAATGATAGTAATATTGATAATAATATTAATAACAATAATAATAATAATAATAATAATAATAATAATATTAATAATATTAATAATAATAATAATAATAATAATAATAATAATAATAATAAAAATAATAATAATAATTAGAATAATAATAATAATTAGAATAATGATAATAATAATAATATTAATAATAATAATAATAATAATATTAATAATAATAATGATGATAATAATAGTAATATTAATGCTTATATAGCGCCAACATTAAGAAGAAAATGTTCGAGGCGCTGTACAAAAATAGGCTAAGTTTACTAAAGTGTAAATCAAATAGGTAAGTCTTTAGTTGTCTTAAATATATTCAATTTAGCTAAAAAGATTCAGGTGAGAAGGTAAAGAATTCCAAAGTTTAGGTGCTGATGCTGAGAAAGGAATATCACCAATATGGGATCTTGTTGATGGTTGCTGAAAAGAATCGTCAGAACGTAGAGCGCCACTTGGGGTATAGATTGAAATGAGACTGCTAAGATAAAATGGAGCTGTACCGTGAATAGACTGAAAAGTCAGGAGAATTTTGAAAATAATACGCTTTTCGACAGGAAGCCAATATAAGTCCTCCAGAACAGGTGAGGTGTGATCCGTTTGTCTATGGTTGACCATGCGGGTCATAACGTCTCCACATTACGCCAAAGAAAAATCCATTGTTACGTCGTAACAATCAGTTTCTATGTCATAGGAATTCCATTGCATACATCTAAAACGGGTCGCTAATTGGCTGTTTTCTTAGAGGCGTAAGAATAGACATAATTTTACACGTAAAAACTAATTTGCTATTCTTACGTCTAAAGGAAACAGCCAACCAGCGTTTTAGACGCATGCAATGGAATTGTTACGACCTAAAAACTGATTGTTACAACGTAAGAATTGATATTTCTTCAATGTAAAATACGTCTGAAAATTAGTTTCTACGCGTAAAATTATGTTTATAATCTTACGCCCAAAAGGAAATAGCCAATTAGCGACCCGTTTTAGACGTATGAAATAGAATTGTTACTACGTAAGAACTGATTTTTACGACGTAAGAATTGATTTTTCTTAGACGTAATAATAGGAGACGTTATGACCCGCATGGCTAACAATATACGTCAGCAATTAGTGTTTAGCCGGGCAGCTGAATTTTGGGTAAGTTGAAGTTTGTGCAAGAGGGAAGAAGAACGTCCATAAAGAAGAGAGTTGCCATAGTCAAGTCTAGACGTGCGTGATGAAACAATGAACAAACTGAATGAGGAATGCTTGCGGCTGATATCTCTTAATTTTAGCGATAATCCTTAAATGAAAATAGGCACACTTGAAAAAGTAGGAAAATGCATACAAAAAACCCTAATTTCATTGGTGCAATAGAACGATGAAATTATTTTCTCCATTTTCGCCAGCGCAAATTTGACTTTCACCAGGGAATTTTAAAAAAATCTTTAAAAATTCTTCTCAATATTTCATAAAGAGCAAATTTTAACATTTGAGTCACCTGCAAATGCTCAAATTACACAGAAATATTAATTTCAATATCATTTGCAAAGTATACAACTTACGAATTACAAAAACAACAACAACAACAACAACAACGGCTTTAAGGAGCACTCGATCGAAAAATGGGAGCATACCAGTGCGTGTCTTGTATAGGCTTTTCATACAGCCTCTTTGGATTTGAATATTCATAGCTTTGCTGTGCTGCACTGCACTGTTTATCATGCACATAGGCCTAGCTGTGTAGGGTACTCGGCTGGTTGTAAGGACTTCACAAATGCACGGGAACTTTTTTCGTTACTATTTTTTCTTGTAAGCGTATTCACCCAATAAACTTTGCGTGGAGTTGGCGTCTTTTCACGGTTTGAACGCATTTGGTAATAAATCAGCGACAAGTTTTTGCGTCAAGGCTCACTGTTTCGTTAGGCAAGCGTAACATTAGGACATGATATTTTGGAAAGGGGGTTATTACACTAATGTTAAAGTCAAATACTCATCCAGTCATACTTCTAGCCTACAGTATTAGCCACATCCTCCTAGGCCCAGGCTTCTTTATCGGCCAAAAATATCAAGTATTAAGTTTTAACGTATACCCTATAATTTTGTCACTATCGTTAGTATATTGTACCAGAAGAAGAAGAGAAGATCAGAATTTCAAAAGGTTTAACGTGTGTATCACTTACATTATATACGTATACACAGAGTGAATGTTCGAGAGCAGCACTCGGCGAGTGAACGAACTTTCATTGAGATCAAATCCACGACAAAACGGATCGCGAGATTTGATTAAATGTGGACAAAATGGCCACAAATTATCACAAAAAGACGCCCTCACTTTCGGTTGAGAGTTTTAACTTATTAGCAAGTTTAAATTATGGTCACTGCGCATGTCTCGATCTCCCAATCAGGAAATCTCGCGATCTGGAGCATGGGCTGAACTGTTTAAATTTTCTTGCGAATATCAAACATGGACACCCAAAATGTCTTTCTAGATGACAAAGGTTGACAGTGCCACCTAATAAAATTTATTAGTCACATTTTCTTACAAATGGACAAAAATGACATAGAAATAATATAATGACAAATGTGTATATTTCAAACAGTATCTTTCACATTTAATGAATCATTTTCATGACAATTTCAAAGTTAACAGTATCTTGCACATTGAATAATTTTCATAACATTCAATATCTGCCTCCTCACCTGCAACTTCAGTTTACCATTCCATGGAAAGGGTGAATGATTAAATCACAGGTGAGAGCCTCATTTACAAGATTTAGAGTTTATTTAAATCAATCATTTTTCTAGCAAGTACAGTTTTGGGTCAGATCATGATCCTCCCTATGTAGCTCATGAAGATTCTTGTAAATTAATAAAGTAAAATAATCCTCTGAATGTACAAGACAGGTCGGTCATAATGGGATATCCCTCATGATATTTTTCTTCCATCTCACCATTCTTCTGTATAGTTGTGCATCCTCATACTCTTCATTGCAGGGCTTCAAATATCTTAACCACATTTTGCCCAAACCAAATTATGCTTATGACAAAGATGGTGATAAACCACTTCTTTAAAGGACTATGGACATCTAAGAAATTTAAAATATATGAAAGAGCATGGAATTCTGAGAAGAAGAATTTTTAAATTTTGTAAAAGGCTTATTTAATTTTCAAGTTAACACTAAATAAAGTTTCAAGATTTGTTAATTTGTGCAGAATTTGTGACATAGTAAAAGGAACATACCTATGTAATTTTTTTAATTTTAATCTTCAAATTTAGCTACTTGTTATTTTCCTAATGTCTTTTCTAGATAAAACATATAGGACATGACCAAGATCAAACATTTTGCTCCAAGTCCAATGCAATATTTCAAACTACATTGACAGAGGAATAAAACAAAAAAAGTTGAATAAAACAAAAAAGTTTTGCAAAAGGTAATGAAAGATCCTTCCTCCATTGATGTCACAGATTATGGTGCAATAAGAGCTACAAATTGAAAATCAGTAAAATGGTCAATTTTTAACCAATTTTATTGGACTTTGTTTTGCTATTTTAATGGCTTACTTCATATTTTAAGCCAATTAAGCCCATGTTGCCTCTAGATGTCCATAATCCTTTAAAATTGATTTGGTTGCTAAATCAAACTTGCAGCTAATTACTCTCTTTTGAACTTGTAGCCAAGGTTAATATGCAGAATCTATTAAGGTTCATCTAAATTGAATGTACACCTTCATTTACTCACATTCAATATAGTGGTAAAAGCTTCAAATAATTACTTCAAAGCTTATAATTGTCATTGTCTAATAAGATTCTGCTTGCAATGGTCATTGTTAAATTATAATTTGTGGCTGTTAAAGTGAATAGTTTTAATTACATGCGCTCAATGGTATACACAAACTATAAAGTACTGTCATCTGTTTTTTCAGTTTTATCAATTAAGTGAGTATGTTATTTTTGCACAGTGTAACAACATTCACAGCCTCGTAGCGAAATACTTCAGTCGCATTTTAATTTGACATTCAAAATGGTTAACAAGCATTCTGTTCCATAAAAAAATACCGGGAGAGGGGGCGGTGTGCACTTCTTACTAAGAGTGGTAGGGATGTGCAAGCCATCAACCAAAAACCATACTCATAGTAAATCATTTTCAGTACCTGCAGTATGAAACTATTCAATTTTGATATCCGCAGTATTAAATAAGTCATTTATGATACAAGCAGTATCGAGTATTCAGCAAAGATATTGTACAAATAGATAAGCAGTACAAAATTAACAGAGAAAATGCAGCATTTTTTGGAGCCTGCACTAGAAAAAAGACACCTGCACTAGGAAAAGGAAGCAGAAAAGACACCTGCACTAAGAAAATGATGCAAAAAAAGCACATGCTTGGGAGGCACATATAAATATATGCCTCACATATGGATGATACGGAGATATGGATCTCTCTAACTCCTAAGAGAGATACTACAGATGTCTGTCTTAAATGTCTCTGTGTAATTTCACTATAATAAACTATGTGTGAAAGAATGAATACAAGTAACATTATCTACATTAAGAGTTAAGTTCATTGTACATATTGCATACATCACCACGGGCAGTTACCCCCCCCCCCCCTCTTCCCCCATCCCTGCCACACACTTTTCAGCATAATCTTAAAAATTCAGTACATTTTAGGGAAAATTTGTCTGTTGTCCCCCACATTTGGGATAATTTGGGATATTTCCAAATGAGACTTACGGCCCTGCATCACCATGCAAGTCAAGATTTATGAATGATAAGACATACACTTTATCTGTTTATCTGCCATGACATGGTGAATAATCATATGTTATTTTTGTTTTATTCCTTTCACTCACAGCAAGTTTTCCGATGAATGCAAACTGTATGAAAATGAAATTGCCATACATAAAACTTTTCTCAACAAATACATAATCGCTCCACTCAGTGGGTATCTTTGTTTTGGTCAACATTATCTTCATGCAATAGCTTACAAAGTTTAGCAGTTTGCAGGATACTGTCATCTTAAAATTTCATTCCACAAAGATGGTACAGTATGAAAGGATTTCATTATTTTTCCTCCCAAGTTTGTTTGGGCAAATCCTTTTGAATTTACATCCGGTACTTCTGAAACATTGAGGTTGTCCATATTCCGTGTAAGGTCATTGACTCCACATAAATTGTCTACAAAAGAGAGTCATACAAAACTGAATGTAACCTCAATATTTAAAAATATCACAATTATTTAACAGAAATTAGAATTTAAGGTATTTGTTGGCATAAGTTAAATTTTCTATTCATAAGACCCCCCAGCATCAACCGAACTATTTCTACAAGCTTCCAAACAGTGGGTAACAGTAAAAAATAATAGAAAAAATATAAAAAAAACTGTTAATCTCTGATATATACTGTACTTGTACAGTATATGTTCTTTGTTAATAGCAGTTCCAAGCACAAACAAAATTACATGCTGAATTTTTTTATACTGTGCCTGAAATAGGCCATTGATAGGAGTTTTAACATTTTTTGGTAAATCATGCAAAGTTTTGATTTCTGTGGAATTTCTAACACAACTGTGTACACAAAAACTGAATGTAGGTTAAATCAGTGGCAGTTTGCTTCCTAGTGTTGTTTCATTAATAAAAGAAAGTACCCTATTTTCATTGAGGAGTCAAAGTTTGGCGTTTCAATAAAACTTTAATTTTCATATGATCACAAAAACCATTTATACATCAAACTTTGTTGTAACTTCTGTCATAACTATTTCATTACACTCAACAACACTTTAGCGGTAATAAATGAATCAGCATCATGAAATAAAAACGGTGTGTTTTTTATCATCTTCATGTCAGAATTTGCTCCAAATTTATTAAAAGACAAGTTTTACTGCTTCTACTTTGCCATAATATGCATCCTCCCATTTCTGGATTTTACATCACTTTAATGATCACTATTGTACTTGTTATACCTTTGAAATTTTGGTAAACTGCATTTTCATAGATCCATCCTTGGTACTCTATGGCCAGGTTAGGCTTATATGGTAACATCTTGCTATGTTTGCTGTATGTCCTTCATCCTGCATTATAATGAAAATGATAGGTTGTTTAAGTTTAATTTCTAAACATCGTGCTAGCTGCAAGTAGTTTATTTATTAGATATAGCTTTATCAATCTAATTTAAAATACATCAGTCCTTACTGTTGTGTATAAAGGTGTACTATGATATTCAGATAAAACCCTGATCAAATCAAGTCTCATTCTGGATGGAGGAAGCTACTTATTTCGACAAAGAAAGTGATGCGTTTATTCTAAGAAGTCACATAAAGGTCAGTTGTAATATGGATACAAACAGTGGCAGTTTGAGAACAAGCTTGTTTACATTGTTTTATGATTTACACAAGGTACTGTATATAATCTTCCATGGGGAGTCAAGTTTTGGTGTTTCTGTTTCATATGATCACTCAATTCAAATTTTGTTACAAATTCTGTCACAAAAATGAATGACACTCAACTATCCTGTAAAGAATTAACAGTATGAAATGAAAATGGTGGTATCAGTAGTTATATGATCTTCATTTCAGAGCTCCAAATTCACTAAAGAAATAGTTTCACTGTCTTGTGCTTCACCATCTTGTGCATCCTCTCATTTTGGATTAATGTCAAATGACCAGTAGCATGTTCAGTGGGGGTCATGGGGTATATTGGGAGTTCCACTTAAGATATTGACTAAGAGACGTAAGACAAGTAATAGTTTTTATGTTGGACTGTCCAATGAAGCGTATTGACGATGTGATTACATGGATGCATGGTGATGAAAGGGGATGATTAAGATGCCAACTACTCCAATGCTTTCAAAATCAAAAAAGCTTGCGATGAAGCCCGGAGAATCACTTTTCCCTCTGACAACTCCGAAAGCTACAACACCCCTCTCACTCTTTCTGAATTAAACCAAGCCATCAGCGACGCTGGCTGCACCTCCAAGGGCCCAGATAACATCCCCTATCAGTTTCTGAAACACCTCCCCATCAAAGCCACCACTACCCTACTCACCATCTTCAACCACATTTGGTCCTCACACTCCTTTCCCCCTATCTGGAGGACAGCTATTGTCATCCCCGTCCTTAAACCGGGGAAGGATAGCACCGTCCCCACCAGCTACCGACCCATCGCCCTTACTTGCTGTCTCTGTAAAATTATGGAAAAGATCATTAATCAGAGACTAAACTGGTTCCTCGAGACCAACAGAATCCTCTCTCCTCACCAAAGCGGCTTCCGAAAACGTCGCAATACCCTAGACCAGTTAATTACGCTCGACACCGCTATCCGGGAATCCTTTGCAAAAAAGGAACACCTCATTGCCATATTTTTTGACCTCGAGAAAGCTTTCGACACTACTTGGAAATACGGCATTACCCGGAAACTTCACACCATTGGCCTCAGAGGCCACCTCCCCATCTTTATTCAAAACTTCCTCTCACCCAGGCAGTTCCAAGTTCGTATTGGCCACACCCTCTCCAAGCCGTACCCCAAGAAGAGGGCGTCCCCAAGGCAGCATCCTCTCCCCACTCTCTTCAACCTGAGCATTAATGACATCGGGAATGACCTTGGCCCCAGCATCAAACGTACCCTCTACGTGGATGACTTCACCATCTTCTACTCCTCCCCTAGCTTTCCTATTATTGAAAATAGGCTTCAAACCAGCCTCAATCAGCTGCAAGTCTGGAGCAACAATAACGGTTTTAGATTCTCCAAAGACAAGACAGTCTGCATGCACTTTTGTCATTTCAACAACCTCCACCCCAACCCGAACTTTGTGCTCAATGGGAATCGCATCCCTAAAGTTGAAAACACAAAGTTCCTTGGTCTAACTCTAGACCCCAAGCTCACCTACAAGCCACACATCACCAACCTGAAACTAAAATGCAATAGCTCCCTCAACATCCTCCGACTGCTCTCCAACACTACTTGGGGAGCTAACCGCTATGCTCTCCTCAAAATTTTCAGGCTCACCATTCGTGCCAAGCTTGACTATGGCAATATTGTTTACTGTGTCGCTCACAACTCATACCTCAACCACATTAACACCATCCAAAATGAAGCCCTCAGGCTTTGTCTAGGAGCCTACAGGACCTCCCCAATCACTAGCCTTCATGTTGAAGCCAACGAACCCCCCCTTTCTACTTAGATGTAAAAAGCTTAGCCTCTCCTATGCTTTTAGAGTCCTCACCAACACCCAGAACCCTGTTTACAACCTCATTAGGTACCCCAATTTCTCCTCCCTCTTTGATAGGACTAAAACCCTATCGCCCCCTTCAGCTTACGCATTAAATCAGACCTCTTTCAACTTGGCATCAACCCCGCCACTCTCGGCACCTATTCCTGGCCCACTTTTCCGCCTTGGGCCACCCCCCTTCCTTCTGTCCACCTAGACCTCTCCACTTATAACAAATCTCAAACTCACCCTAATCTCTTCATCAATCTCCACAACCAAATCAAAGACCAACTCTCAAATTACACCTCCATCTATACTGATGGCTCCAAGGAAGGCAACAAGACAGCTGCTGCTGCCATCATCCAAGACATCACCCTCAGTAGCAGACTTCCTGACCACTCATCCATCTTTTCAGCCGAGGCTAAGGCCATTCTCCTCGCCCTCAACTTTATTGAGTACTCTCCTCTTAGTCACTTTGCCATTTTCTCTGACTCAAAGGCTGTTCTTACTTCATTACTCAATCTTAAATGGGATAACCTCACCTGCCACCTCCTCCTCCGGAAACTCTTTTCTCCCACCCTCTGCAGGAAAAGTGTTCTTTTCTTCTGGATACCCAGCCATGTTGGCATCCCTGGCAATGACAGGGCTGATACAGCCGCTAAGCTTGCCCTTAACCTCCTTCCTTCCCCTTTTCCCAAAACCCTCTCTGACATCAAACCGCTTATCGCTTCTCTTGTTCGTGACCGCTGGCAAACCTTATGGAACTTCCAAATTGATAACAAACTCCATGTTATCCAGCCCACAATCCCGATCAAATCCACCATTAACAACCTTTCTCGTATCGACAACGTTCATATTACCCGTCTTAGAATTGGTCACACCCACCTCACTCACTCTCACCTCCTTATTGGTTCCCCCCAACCCCTCTGTAACAATTGCCACTGCATCCTTACAATCCATCACGTTCTCCTTGCTTGCCCCCTGTACAACCTTCCCAGAGCTTCTCTCGCTCCCCACAACTCAATTGCTGAGTTCTTCCAAAAAAATCCTCCAGATAAAATAGTCTCCTTCCTCCAGCATACATCCCTCTACAACCATATTTAATCCTCCTCTTCCACCCCCTCTCTACTCTGTTTTTAGTTTTACCCATGCACCTCCTCTCTCGATCACAGCTTTCTGGCTTTTGTTCTTGAATTTCTCTCATTCTTCCCCTGGTCTCTTTCCTTACTACCTCTAAAATGATCTGACCTCTCGGGCACAATTTGACCTTCGTTGTCGTGGTGCCGTTAAGACCTCATCAAACAAACAAACATAATCTGAAGAGTATTGATACGCATGGTGATGAGGATAATAAAGTAGATCTCATATTATTACAGGGGAAACTTGCCCCCCCTCCCCCACCTTTTTCCCGCTCCCGTGAAATTCTGTATGTAAATGTAAGTAGTGGGGTATACCAGTACACATTATACATCATATTAGGGAAAGAGACGATGACAAATGAATTAATCATAAATTTAGTTCATCTTCAGTTTTCCAGAAATTTCTTTAACTGTCAGAATTTTTTTTTCAATTTTCAGGAACTTTCATTCTACTACTTTCATTTTCGTGCAATTTTTCCTTATCTTAGGGCAATTTTATTCGATTTTCCGGGAAGTTTTTACCAAAATCTCTCATGTTCAGGAAATGTTGCCATTTTTGTTTAAATAGTTACACAAATTCCCAATAATTGTATTAAAAGTTCCAATAATTTGACCAAAAGTTCAAATAATGTGAATAAATATTTTCTGTAATTGCCATTAGCCGCCGCGGCCGAGAATCTAGAAATACTTTTATACCATTTTCATCATAATGTGAAATCGAACATCCAATTAAATTTGTGCAAATTTGTTTTTGTTTTTTTAAACAGGCCTAATAAAGGGCAGTGATGTAGGAACCGGCTGCCGGGGGACAAAGGTCCCTCCCAGCAATTTTATTGGGCGCCAAGTACTATTTTTCATTTTTTGTCAAATTTCCTTCATTTTCGTAACATTTCCTTCATTTTCGGGAAATCATCTTCATATTTCAATTTTTTTTATTCAATTTCGGGAAATGTCATTAATTTTTATAAAGTTTTGTTCAATTTTCAGTAACTTTCCTTATTTCGGGAAATTTTCTTTAAATTTTGGGAAATGCTGCGAAATTTTCAATCAGTTTACCCACCAATATATTTTAAATATAAACGTTGTGGCTCATCCCTTCTGAATGATAACCACTGTGGCTCATTCTTAATGTAATTCCGTGCTACTCCGTCAGTCACCATAGAAGCCTCTGTGGCTCATCAAATAAGATAAAAATCACTTAAAGATTTGACCTGAGCAACAATGATAAAATACATAATAAAAGTACCAAACCATAGAGGTCTGAGATATACACTGTATACAGTCCTATAAGTGAATCATAGGAAAATGGCAAAGAACATATACAAATGGAAATAAATACATGTTGGTAACTATCTTACAATATGTTTGCTCTAATTTTGCAATTGCTGGAGAAATTCCATAACTTCAAAGTAAGTTTTATTAAATGTCTTATACTATAGGGCTATTATTGATATTAAAAGTAAAGTCAAATTATGTAATGTAGTTGACTTTATTACTGAGTTGCTCAAAATGGTCACTATTTTGCCTGACTTCTAGTCAGAAAATTCCTAATTTATGTGGAGATGGAACTTGTGTTTTGATGATTTTTTTCACCGAGCTGATATGATAGAAATTGGTCTCAAACATTTTTAAAGAAATATAAATTTTATACAGACGTTTTGTTGTATGGTAAGTTTTGTTAAATACCCATTGACTGTAATGATAAGTGACCCCAAGCACTGTAGTGAGTAGACCCTTTTGATTGGAGGGGGGAGGTGTAAAATTACAGATTTAGCAACGAAAGATTTCGACGCAACCGACTGACCAACAAAAATATATTCCACATTCAGGCCCTCATAACGTCAACAATTTTGAAAAGCAAAAAAAAAAAAAAAATGTCATCCGTCCAAAATCGCAGAACGAGGGCCATAATGTTTATTCTTTAAATCTGTTTGGTAAAGTTTTCATGGTCTTTGATGGAAGTTTTACCGACGCGGACCTTGATTTACCGACAGTTCTTCAATTTTGCCGAAAGTGCGGGAGGGGTGGGGGCGAAGGTGTAAAACCCCCACACACCCTGTTATTCGCCCCTTATTTATGCCCATCTCCAAGTATAAATCGTGATGGGCACTACATGTAGTCTACAGTAAGTGACCTGATTTCCGTCCACCCCCGAAAATGATATTTTGTTCATTACGGTCATTAGTAAGATTTTACCCATAAGCAATGTTTGACAGAATCGTTAGAATTGCAAATTATTTAATTGACTCTATTTTTATGAATTATATTCTTCTCTTAGTTTGTGCTGCATCTGGGTTTTCTTAAAATCAGAATACTTTGGCCAAGAACTTTAAACCAATCAACAGATCAAGAAAATATAAACAGCTAAAGGTGTATAGAAACTCTGATACAAAACTTTGATTGTGTGGTTTTATTAAGATGTCATATACATTTTTTTTTAATTTATTTAAATTTAATTAATCATAAAGGTTTTTCATTCTTCCCTTTACTTTTATTCGTTCTCAAAAGTTTTCATAGCAGAACTGAATACCTCAAAGTCAGTGATGGTTTGGTGCGCGTTTTTAGAAATCTTTTCATTTGGTCTCGTAGTCTTAGTCTTCTTTTCTACTATTTATCAACTATTGACTTATTAAATTGAAGAAGTGTCTTATTAACATACAAAATACTTTAGATATTGATTTGATATTATTTGACAATGTTATATTAATTTTAAAATGTATCATACAAATATTTTCTTCTTAAACACATCGCTTATTTTAATTGCATTATTCCATCTGGTATTTCACGCAGATGAGGGAAGAAAGAAGACCCAACTAGATGATGAATGAGTAACAATCTAAGACAAAGGACAGTTTCAAAGAAAGTGTATATGCCCTGATCAGACACCAAGAGTTGCCGAGGAGAGGGAAGCATTAGCGTCATATGTCATGTTCCCGGAGGAGATGTGTTATCAGTCATGCAAATAGATACAAGTTGGACAGAGCAATATGCAACAATCTGACAATGAGATAGTGACAAGGGTGAAATCAACTGATTTGTGGTGACCCTTTATTAGAGGAATATAAAGCCATTAAACAAATTCGGCATGCAGAAGGATGCCAAATTTAGCCAAACTCAGCAAAATTCAGCCAAATGCAAGCAAATTGCTGTAAGAAATTGGAATCTGAAGCATAGAACGATGTAAATGGTAAAGGTGCCAACACTGTTAAGATGATTTCATTGTCCAATGATACAGATACAGGCCAGATGAGTAAGGTGACAATCATAAATAATTTCTTCTTTTTTCAAGTTTCTTAAGAAACATAAAATAAGTAAAAATTTATTTCAATATTGACTAAATTAATGTAATTGAAAAAATATCAAATTCATAAAAAGTAATTTTTTTTGTGTTTCAACATGGCTTTTTTCTGGTTTGTTGTACAGATTTTATAACGCATCATAAAAATAGAGAACCCAACTGTTCATTCTTACCCATTCAGAATTTTATTTGTTTTGTGGAACATGCGGGTTAAAATCATAAAAATTAAACTTGGTTTTCTCTCTTTTTTAACTTTCATGTTTGGCGACAGTGGAATTTGTTATCAAAGATTCAATCAATCTATGCTCAATTTAAAGGCGACAAGAAAAATCTGGCTTTTCCCTTCTTTGCTATGATCTGATGATAGAAGCAACAATTATGAGTCCAATTTGTCCAAATTCACATTTTCCCGGCAAAGCAATCTTTTCCAATAAATTGAAATATTAATTCTGTCAGAATAGTCTCACAGAGCGGCTTAAGTGGGAAATGGTGTTCACATTATATAGAGAAGTGATGCTTTAGTGACTTATTCCGGTAAATACGATGGCGTACACCGATAAAATCTAATGTGTGCCCAAAGTACCCCCACGGGAACTCCTAGGGGTGAGGGTCCCAATTTACTATATGGCTAAATATTAATCAACTAAAGTAATTTTGGTGTCTATTTGTAGGTGTTTGGAAGCATCGATTTTAAAAGAGTCGTTTTCAAAATCCAAAATGACCGACTTAGGAATCAAATCTCAAAATGGCCGACATGTGGCCCCTCTCTTTGTCCAATTTTACTGTATGGCAAAACTTTGAACGATTAAAGTACTTATGGTGTCTGTTTGTAGGTTTTGGGATGCACTGATTTCAAAAAGTCATTTTCAAAATCCAAAATTGTCGACTTAGGGGTCAAATCTAAAAATGGCCGCCTCCTGCCATTGACCTATGTAGCTAAACATTGACCAATTCAAGTAATTATGGTGTCTATTTGTACATTTTGGATGCAACGATTTAAAAAAAAAAGAAGGAATTTTCAAAACCTAAAATGGCCGACTTAGGGGTCAAATTTCAAAATGGTCGCCACATGGCCCCTTTTGTCCCAATTACAATGGCCACCAAAATATTTTTAAAAGATGCATTTTTCACTTATTTTACATTATTATTATTATTATCATTATTATTATTGTTATTGTTGTTGTTGCAGCTGTTGTTGTTGTCATTCTCGTCATCATCGGCGTCTTCGGTCGGCATCTTCAGAATTCAAAAATTTGAAAGGAAATCAAGTTATGTTCTTTGCTCGTCACGAAAGTGGAACTCATCACTCGCACAGAGAGTATGTGAAGAGAATGAAGGATATTTTCAGGTGAAACAAGCAAGACTTAATAATACAATTATTAAAGTTAATACGCAGATTACCCACATCTTGAAATTGCAAAGGGGACAAAAATCATGAAAAGACAAATAACTGCAAATTCCTACCACAACAAGATACTGTTTAAAATTTTGAAAATCATTAATTTTTACCAGTGGTTGTTTATTTCTTCCCCAATGTGTCAATCAAAATGTCTTCTTTTACAACAATAACAGCAACTCCGGTTTTTATATTCAGCAGATTAACATGATAAGAATAGTAACTCTTCCCATTGACCGTAATGATATTCTTCCTTTCTATATTCGGAGACTATATTGTGCCATTTAAGAAAAGAATTACTCAATAATTGCATTTAGATTAGTGCTATCACTTTTTTACTGTGGCCTAAGTCACAAAATCAGTAAATTGGCAGCAGTCTTGGGCAGCTAAATGGCCAAAAAAGACCGTTTTTTTATAGAGGGCGCCATTCATATCAATAAACATGGTTTTTATTTTTTAAACTCCTTAACGTACAAAAAATTGTGGTGGAACTGCTTAGTTTAGCAATACGCAAGTTAATCCCCTCAGGTTGATGTAATTTTTGTGTTGCCCCACAAAGTGGACTACGAAAATGCAGAATAGAGACCTTCGGCCTACAGTCTATTACATCTAAGACATCCCATTTAGCCCAATAACTTTTTACAACCTGGTTTAACCCTGAAATTGTCGACCAGCCTCTGGCCGCAATTCAAATTTCCTTTTCAAAGTCAAAACTTGGCAAATATTCTCGTCATCTTCCTAGGCCCACACTAAGTCTACCACAGACCAACCTTTCAACCAATTGTACACAAGGAAACTGTATACTGCACCCAGATTTCGGACTTTCCTGATTAGAATCAGTGTGTCAATTGGGTCTGGGCGGATACTTCATCACAATTACTCACACCACAATTCACTTTAAAGCAACTATGTATGAGATTGGCGGGATTTGTTACTTCATTGATTTCATCTTTCTTTAAAGCTGTCACAATGTTTACAATCTATATACGGTCTGCGGGATAATACGTTCGCGTTTCCGTGATTCTTTCCTGCACGATGTTGAATTGTAAAAGAATAATTACCAAGCGTTTCAAGTCACCTTGCAGTTTGACCTTCTAGGTCGTTTGAAGTTCAGGAGCCAGCGTAGTGCTCCATGATCTGTTCTTACAAGAAATTCAACACCATACAAATAATGATGAAAATGCTTCCAGAAGCAACAAGGCGTACAACTCTTTGCGGGTCACGCAATATCTTCGCTCGGCTTTACTCAGCGCTTTGCTGAAGTAAGCGATAACTTTTTCCGACCCATCTTGTATTTGTGATAAGACAGCCCTATGCCCTCATTACAAACATCAGTATCAAGAATGAATTTATCATTTTGTGTAGGCAATATAGTATTTAAATATATCAGCCTTTTATAAACTTTTATAGTAGGAGCAAAGACCAACAAAACCTCTGACATTACGAAGTTGACATCCCAAGTCTGGTCAATCTCTCACATCAGCAATTTTGAGGGGGTCCGTTGAGATCCCTCACTAGACACCACGTGTCCATGAAAGTGCATACTTCGCCTCAATAATTGGCATTAATCAGGTGACAATTTCAGACCTGCAGATTTCAAGCGGCTCAGTACGTCATCAAGGCGACATAAATTCTCTTCAAAACTTTTACCAAATATGATGACGTCATCAAGGTATAAGGCATGTCTGCCATTGCATACCAGCCATAATCTTTTCCATAAGCCTTTCAAATGTGGCTGGGGCGTTGCCCAGCCAGAACGGCATCACACGAAATTGGTATAGCCCGCGTTGTGGGTTACAAACGCTGTTTTGTTTTTATCACCCTCGTCTATCTCGACCTGCCAGTAGCTACTTGTAAGGTCACGGGTCGAGAACCATGTCGCCCCACCAAGGGTATTTAGGAATCATGTATTATGGGGATCGGGTAAGAATCCTTAATCGTGACGTAATTTAAGCGTCTATAATATATACAAAATCTCGTCGAAGCATCCTTTTTTCACTAGCACCACGGGTAAAGCCCATGTTCTAGATGATTGTTCTTTGATGGTTGTATGACGCCCATTTGATACTTCTATGACGCCCCTTTTTAACATATCAGAGACTTATTTTTGTTGATTCTTCCCGTTTGGCTAATGACAACTTTGTTTTAATGGACGTTTATTTTTTGTTTCACTGGCTGTGCGGCGCAAATCTACCTTAATCTATTGCAAAAATATCCTCATATCCTCTTCTTTGATAGCGCTTCAACAGCAGTTTGCTCTTCTACAGTGAGCGCTTCAACAGCAGTTTGCTTTTCTACAGTGAGCGCTTCAACAGCAGTTTGCTATTCCACAGTGAGCGCTTCCCTTAAGGATTCAATTAAAGTCAATATTTGCTGTGGAAGTGCAAGCGCTCCTTAAAGTTTCAATTACGTCAGGCGTTTCAAACTGACGTCACTGCCAGTATAGGCTCGCACACAGCAGCCGTTGTTCTTTTGTACAAAGTTATTGGCTTTGACTCAAAATTCATCATACGGAGTAGGACCGTTTTATTTGTAGGAATGGGTACACTTTTGGCTACAAGTACATAATGTCTCTGTTAAAACCTTTCTTAGTCTACCTTGCCCTCAATTTGACCAGAAACCAAAATTTCCTGACCAGGCGGAGTATACACCGTTTTCGTGACCGTTATTGAAACGTTAAGTACTTCACTGGGGTCCCAGTCACAAAGCTGTCAACTGTTCTGTTATTGACCTTTAGCAGACTTTCACCATGTCTATCTTTCATGTATGAGTAATCAGGAAATCGCAACCCAATATCCCCCCAACGCCTATTTCAGCTACCCAAACAGGGTGGGTTGTTTCTATACTTCTAAACGTACCACAACCAGCTAATGAGATTTAATGATCATCCGCCATCAGAGGCGGACTGGCCCACTGGGCAGCCGGAGATATCCCGGTGGGCCCCCCTGAAAACAAAGATTGTGGTGCCCCCTCCAGCCGATGCTTGCATCATCATCATTAGTTTTATTCTCACTTGCTCATTAAAATGAAACAATTTTCATTTCTTTCATAAACGTGCATGACGTATGAAAAGCGACCCTACAACAATCAGACAATAGCCATGAATTTTGTGTTAAAATTTGCTGAGGTGCCCAAGACCCTAAGCTATTCTGTTATCGTTGTTAATCCCTAAAATCAACCATTAGTCTAATATTCATTCATACGTTAATTGTTAAAAGGGCCGCTAGGATAGGAACCAATTAGCACTTGACCTATCTAAGAAAGTGTCTGTGATTGGTTAAAAGTTTCCTTTTTTGGCAATATAATCAGATACTAGCTTGCATGAAACAAAGAGCTATTGAGTGGATGTGGTTTTCATCTTTTATACAATTATTTCGATACCTCAATGTTTGTAATGGTTGAAACATAAAGAAAATTTTGAAAAACAAAAACAGGCCAGTTGAGTAACATTTCGATACTTATTTGAGTTTAATCGATGTTCGTAACTCTGCGAGCAGGTGGGGAATATTCATGTTGTATGGGCAGACGGGGATACTTATAACAGCACATGCCTTAATTTATTGTATACAATTTGGTTTGTGTTACTTGAACAGCCGGTCAGTGACCGAGATAGAAAGGGGCGGGGAGGGGGGAATGAAAATAAATATTCACTTTATAGAAACTTTTTATAGATGCTTTTTAAGATTTTAATAACTAAGCCAATTGAAAGGTATATTGAAGGTTTTAATCATAAGCTTGGGGATGCGGTTTTAGTTGGGGCACCAAGAATATATATAATAGTCTACAATCTACAATAATGCATATCAAGTCATCAACAGCTACACAAAATTCAAAATGTGGGACACGTGTGCACAATGTTCCTACGCCTGTGTCTTTAACGAATTCAAAATGTAAAATTGATATATGACGGTCTTTTAAAAGTGTTTTCATAGTCTGGGGATGTGCGTGTGTGTGTGTGCGTGGAGGGGGGGGGGGGGGGAGTGAAATAGTGTATGTGGACGATGACTCTTGCTCAGGGGAGCCGGAAGCGCGAGGACAGTTACCCCAATACCCTTTGCCATGAGGGCAGCAGGGGCAATGCCACGTCCATCAGAAAGCCCTTTGAATAGTGTAAAATATACTCTCTATTGACAGTGATTGACTGCTGCCGCCGCCACTCTGGATTGTTTCCGGTACCCCTGCTCTTCCTTGCAATTGAATAAAGAATTATCGCTTCGCGCCTTGTCCGAAGCCTTATCGGAGGGGATTAGCCTTGTAAGTCTGGGCCTTTTTTGCATTTTATATCCATGTACTTAGGCTGAGTATCTATTCATGTGATCTAAAAGAAAAAAATGGTTATGGCCAAAGGAGATGAAAAAGATCACTAGGATTTAATTGTTTTTTAGGTCAGTCGCGTGTATTTTCCCTCAGTCAATTTGGGGTTAAGGCCCAGCCTATGAAAGCATGGCTTATCTTAAGACAACGAATTAAGCAACCCAATTTTTTTCCAACGGTAAATAATAAGGCAGACATGGCAGAGTTGCCGACGTACATAACACTCTTTCTTCAAATATGATCCAAGATATATACCAATATGCGTCACACGTGATCAGTATAGGGGCTAGCTGATGGTATTAATGACCGCACATGAGGGGCAAGTCGGCATTTAAGAGGGGCAAAATCATCACCTTCTTTTTTATTTTATACATCATTTAAGAGGGCATCCTTAAAATTAAGGCGGAAAAGCATAATTAAAAGGGGCAAATGGCCTTTTAGCCCCTGTAGCGACGCCACTAAATGTAATATATGCAAATAGATTCCTTAGACATTGGAGCACTGTTTTTAGCTCCATCATGTCCATGCTTAGACTCATGGTTTATTATTTGAACCTGCATGTTCAAAAGTGCAGTATTCGCGCAAGGTCGGTACTTCAACCTAATATGTATGGGTGTTTGTATGTGTTTGCGTGTGTAAGGAATGGGGGGGAAGGGGGCAGAGTACAAATTTGGGTGGGGTAGTTTTAAAAACGTTTGCAAAACATGCAGGTAAGATAGTTTCATATCAATTTTTAGGTCACCAGCGAAGAACTAGAACCTTCTGAGACAGACAGTTAATGTTGATGACGAAAGTGACAATGGCGATCAAGACCATGAAGACGAGGGCATAACACTTGTCATTGAGGGCAACAACACGGATTCTACAGTTTGTTCCGATATTCAGGAAGGATTACCCATATTTGTAAAGCCGGATAATTGCAATTTGCACAAAACTTTTTTTTCATTTCATCCAGTGCAGCCATATGAAAACACACCATTTGATACAGATGTTTACAACAGAAAAACATCAGATGGTAAAATGTTCCCACAAACTGGTTATCATTTTCTAGTCAACAACAAAAGCTGTTTTGCAGCACTTGCATCTGTTATTCCAGCAGAGACAGTAGATCGTCATTTGTACGTGGATGCAATGATTGACGACATATACGCCAACGTATACAAGAGCATGTGGAAAGCAAAGAGCATCGAACGCAGACACGCGAACATTAAGCTGAACTTCTTCACCTGCAGGACCTGCACGTTGAGCGCGTGTATGTATCGTACCAAGAACAGCAAAATCAGAGTGTGACGTTTCGGCCTATATTTCATATAGGTCGAAAGTCGAAAGGGGCCTACCTCAGTGCGTGATATTTTTTGGCTCGTCCTCCACCCATCTTGGTTCCAAGAGAGGGCAGCAGATATGTCGGTACATTGAAAATTGGAGTCAATAAAAAATAAATAGGCAAACTGCAAATTTAGGCTGGAAAATAAAGATTGAAATACTTTATTCCCAAAAATTAGTTATATTTATATTAGTTTTAATCTTAACTTGTCTTTCTAACCAAGATTAAAGTTCATTTATTTCTAAGAAGAAGACAAAAACAACGATTTCTTTTTACAGTGAGGCTCATGTTATAAATGTAAAAGATATGAACAAGGAAAACGTTCTTCATTATGCCCGAGATCGACTCACCGGTAAGCGTCATTGGGAAGTACACCGACAAGTGGTTGATATTGAAGTTGACTTTCAAATTATGTCTTCCTTTTAGAGGTCATCGTGGGGAGGCTGCCTATGAGTTGGATGATACCGAAACTAATCATGGTGTCTTTCTAGAACTCATCAATCTAATAAGAAAGTACGATAGAGAGCTGTCCAATCATTTGGAGGGGGTTATAACTACTTCTAAAGAACGGAAACAAAGTGGAAGAAAATGACGAGGTGCATTCATAACATTTATTACCAAGACCATGCATGGTGAACAAGCTGATAACAACCATGAAAAGTTTCATTCAACAGACGATCTTAAATGAAATCAAGAAGGCAGGCATATTTTCAGTACAGATAGACTCTACGCAAGATATTACAGCAACTGACCAATGTGATCTTGTAGTCCGCTACGTTCTTGATGAAGATGTCATTGAGAGATTATTGGCACTAGTACCCTCACACCGTGGGAGCGGGCAAGGACTTTTTGAATTAAGAAGAGGAGCTTTTGAAGAGCATGACATCGACATTCGTATGTGTGTCTTAAACAGCACAGATGGAGCAGCAGCATGCCACGGGCAGTACAATGGGTTCCGAGCAAAGCTCAGAGCTAGAGTGGATACTAACGTACATGTGTGGTGCTATGCACATGTGCTCAACTTGGTTGTGCTTGACTCTACAAAGGTGTGCATCCCAGCTATATCTCTTTAAAACCTGCTGCATCAAGTAGCCGTGTTCTTTAGAAACTCATACAAACGGATAGATGTGTGGACGACAGAGATAGAAAACATGTTTGGAAGAGAAAAACTGAAGAAACTGAAACTTATAGGTGAAACACGTTGGTCTGGAAAATCTAGTGCGCTTTCAGCCGTGTTTGGCACATCCAAAGATCACTCCAAGGCAAACTTTCCAGATCTCATCAAATGCCTGATGGTGATACATCATTCAAAGGAGCACGATGCCGCCACACGGACAGAGACAAAAGGAATGATGGAATGTTTTCTGAAATACGAAACCATCTTGACAGCGTATGTCTTCATGCCTATATTTGAACATGTAACGCCAGTGCTGAATATCTGCAAACGAGTGGTCTTGACCTTGTGCAAGCTTGGAGACAGGTCCAACATTGCGCAGATCAGCTCAAGTCACTTGGAGATAACATGAAGCCAGTTAAAGAAAGAGCTGATGCCTTCATCAAAGGTGTCAACGATGAGTTGGGTCAAGTGGATTGGTGTGAAGTGCTACATCTTAAAGAGTGTGATGAGATTTTCGATTCACCTGAATTTCCAGAACAGAAGAAGAGAACTCGGAAACGTCAACAAGGAGAAACAGAACAGGCTAACAAACCCAGTTTACCACCCATTGATGAGTATCGCGTGGATGTGTACAACGTGGTTCTAGACCAAGCAATTCAAAGTTTGACCAGGCGATTTGCTGATCACGGTGCTTTGTACGGAGATATACATTGCCTCGATCCTCAGAACTTTCCAGAAATTCAGGAAAAGGGTCTACCTGCTCACTCATTGCAAAAGATTGGCCAACTTATGCCTCAGCTGGATATCCCCAAAGTGAAATCCGAACTAGAACAGTTTGCATGTATGTATGATATGCTTAATCAAAATATAGATGAGCATTACTTTGCTCAAGAGGTTGGAATACAGCCGGAACAAAAGATTCAAGAAGGAGATCAGACATCATGTAAGAAATATCAGAGGTGCAAATCTTGTCTCACATGTGCTATGAAGTTGTTGGAAAAATATATGCTTCACTCCAAAGCCTACGACAATTTATTTAAAGTGTATCACTTTCTGCTGTCACTTTCTGTGACACAAGTAACCTGTGAAAAATGCTTTTCAAAACTAAAGTTAATCAAAACCAGACTTAGAAGTGTGCTAACAAAGAACATTTGGAATACCTACTGCTTCTCAGTACGGAAAGAAATATGCTAGAGAAGATCCCCCACTCACAAATAGTCGACAAATTCGCTGAATCATCCGCTGAACTAAGGAGGTTGTTGCAGTATTAATAAAAAAGGTAAGTTCATATTGTTTATATTAGATTATTAATGCTAGCTATCATGCGATTTTATAGCATCGTGGTGCCCCCGTGGTGCTTATGTCAATGCCCTTTAGAGAGCTCCAGTCCGCCACTGTCGCCATGAACATACTTTCGCCAGTTTTCTCTATACATGGTCTACTACCCATATCAATTGTCTCAAACAATTCTTTTTTGATAAGTTTGATATTTGCCCCAGTGTCAATCAAACAGGTCACCGGTTTATCATGAAACATGGCATTTACATACAGCCAATCATCAGTGATTGTTAAACCATCTTTTGTTTTCACAGAAGAAACAGTGGGTCTATTAGGAACACGTGACAAGCTATAACCCCCTTGCTCAGCACCTTTTAGTTTTCTCACCCAGGGGCGTAGCTAAAGAATTGTATTAGGGGTGTGAAGGAATATTTCTGCCAAAATCTTTGAGGCCGCAGGCGTCAATTTAGCGCAAAGCGCTTGCCCAAACGGCGTGGGGTCTAGGGTTCCACCTTAGGGCCCCTAGTGGGATCCAGGGGCGAAGCCTCGGTAGGGGTTCAGGGGAGGAAGACCCCGAAGCTCTTCAATTTTATGGCTGACGGATATTTAATCTAAAATCAGCACAAATTTACACGGTAATATCACCCTAAAACAGCATGGAAACTTAAAGAGGGCCTGCCATGGAAAATCAAAAATCGCTGAAAATCTATTATAAGGTGTTCGATATTCTTATTTTCGAAAATCTCACTTAAAATTACGAAAAATAGCCGTTTAGACTCGAAAAGTTAGGCTTGATATGCCACTTTCCCAAGCGCTCAAAAAATAAATAATGTGTTTTATGACGTCACACTATTGTTGATAATATAGGTATAGTGAGTCGATTCATTGTTTATGTTAGGCACAATGTGCATCGCCATATATATTGTACAATGGGTAGCTCAAGTAGCGACAGTTCTGATGACATTTTCGAGCTCAATTTGTTGTATTCTTGCTCGGATTTTGACAAAAATCAAAACGAGGGGGATAATGACAGTGATGAAGTAATTAAAGGAGTGGAAACCTATTAATATATGGGCCATTAGTAGAGAGGTATTAGAAAGCAATGAACCACCACTGACAGAGCCTGGAGAAGACGAAGGCCTACGCAGGCGGTAGGCATTACGTTACAAAACTGTTGATTGGTGAGTAGGCCTGCTGTAGCCTAACGTCTATCCTTATGTTTGTAGGCCTATGTTGTTTGCCGAAAAAAGACAAGATAGGCCATATTACCTTACAGATGCTCTGTTCTTTGTATGGTACTGTACCCTAACGTTAGGTATCATATTGGAACTTGGTTGGTTATGGATGTCAATGTCTTGAAGCACAATCAATTTTTTAAAGGCAAAAAACAAAGGTGGGTCTTTTAAAAGTTTCGTCAAAATTAAAGGCACGGCCACCGTGCCTGTACGAATTTTATCGAAAGTAAAGGCACGTCTGCCGTGACGTCCACCGTAGCTGTAAGATGTTCATCAAACTTAAAGGCACGGCTGCCGTGCCTGTAATAATTTCGTCAAAATTATAGAGACGGCCTAGTACTCCCCGTAGTACCGTTGGACTGATGCCAGCCGTGTTAGTAATGCTGCCAATAGTGTTGGCTGCTCGTACGGCAATCCTAATGTCAACCCGTACTGAGGGGTGTGTATAATAACTAGGCACGGCCACCGTGCCTGTAAGAATTTCGACGAAATTAAAGGCACGACGCCGTGCCATTCCTGTAGGTTTCTTCTTGAGATGGTTTTATTTATAGCATTCCAATATAATTTAAAATGTGAAAGTAAGTTTACAACAAAAAAAAGTATCTAATTATTCTGATAAATCTTGAGTTCTTTTAAAAAGTGTGGTTTATATTTTGGAAAATTGTTCATTTAAGTGTCCTTTTTCAGATATATTTGTCAAAGCATTGCTGGAAAAATAGAGAAAATAATCAAATTTGGGGAAAATAAACTTAGCTTAAAATTTTCCAATTTGGCACTGCTGGAAAAAGTCTGGCTTTGCGATGACCCTTATCTGCAGTATTAATATGCCATTTTGGCTCGACAAGTAAACTTTGTTCTTCACAAGGTTTTTATAATTTATTTCATCATTTATTCTTTTTAGGTGCACATGTGACAATTGTCAAATTATGCCAACAGTGAACGAGTGACAACAGTAAACGAGTGCCAATGCTGCAAAGAGATGTAGAGGGTTCTTGTCAAGATGAAAAGCGAGGAAGTAGACATAGAATACCCACCCTGGATTTCAGCCAGTTTGTCTGAATCACCAGTTTTACAAGTTGGTTCCAGTACAGTCAGATGTATAGAAATAGAGCTGATACCGAATTTCATGAATGAGTAGCATTGCAAATCATTTAGATTTTGTTTGAAATAAAAAAAATAAATAATTGTATTGCATTTTATTACAGAGAATTACCCCATTTTTGACAAGTTAGAACTATGTGTAGTGCAGTATAACCTTGGGATACCAGGATACCTTAGAATGATTCTGGATACAGGTTGTTTTTCCCCAAGTTCAAGCACGGTTTAGCTCATGCACCATTTTTTGAATAACTTTAACAGCCTTTTTAGTATCTCTTTCTCTTGTTCAAATTGAAATAAAGAATGTGTTACTTCTCATTTCACTAATCATTCTTCCAAGGTCCCATGTAATGTAGAAATTTATAGGAATGGTATTCGCAATGTTAGACCAAAGCAAGGCTTCAAGTATGGGAGGAATAATAAGAAATGATAATAATGATAACGTAAATAAGAAATGATTGTTTTTCCGGTAAGATAAAGCTGCTGTCAGGCTACACATAACAAACTAAAGATTTCTTCTTTTTCCGATGAAGTAGTTCTCCAATTGGATTATAAACGTTCTGTGAACAAGCAGGATATCTTATGTGTACAAGTAGAATTTTATTTTGTCTGAACAAACAAATTTTATTTGCAGCAAAATTTCATTTGCATATTATTCAAAAATAAAATTAAAAACAAATAACCAGGAAATATATTTCGATATATTTCTATACTGTACCTGCCAAGTGGCAAAGTCATGTTTTAGTTTAGCGTCAATCAATTTATGAGTGCTTGTATCCAGTGCTTGTCATATATTTTTCTAATGAAATGCATTTCTCCTTTCTCAGACACTATCCTTATACTGCCCACAGACAGTGGCAGAGTTGGGGATATCTCGGCAAACATATAAGGGTACCACTTCCGGTATGCATTGTCACCAAGATCAGGGAGGTCTTTCCTTCAGCGGAATATGCAGGAAGCAGGATTCCAGTATCCAGCAATTTATGTTGTCTAATGTTTTTTTGTTTTTTTCATTACAAATTAGGCTCTTATTTACATGTAGGACACTAAGCACAAAGTCTTGAAGGGGCTGGTGACAGTAAGTGGAAAATCATATCAGTCTTCTATACCGAGATCCAGTTTGATATTCCAGAATAGACTTACCTTCACCTTCAGTTGAAAAAAAGCACTGGCATTGATTTATAAGGTAAAGGGGGAGGGGAGGGGTTCAGAGTCCCAAAAGGCATCCAAAAACTGTGTATGCATGATATAAGCTACGGGAAATATATAAAAAAGGAAAAGCATAATGTAGGAGAAATGTTTCACCTTATTTCCCCATCATCTATGATAGTGACATTTAATCAAAACCAGCTACAGTAGCTCAACCCCTAACATACATTTTGTGCCCTCAACTGCACATTTTGCACTGTTTGACAAATTTTTCTGCTAGCTTTTGCGTCCATGGCATGAAAGTTTAGTAAAGCCATTGATGGAAGGTTAAAGGTCTCATGACATGTAACAGTTTTTAGATATGTGAATGAAAGTTAGATTCTGAGCAAAATGAATTTTCAAACAATAGCTTGTCTAGCTTTTGAGAAATGGTCACTGAAAGTTTGAATGTTTTAGAATTTAGGAAAACTTTGTGGTGTCATCTGTTTAATATAACTCAAATTCCTTAATTCCTTAATGTGTTTCTCAATGTTAAGCAGTTGTGAGCTTTAGTTCTTTTAGCCGATTACCCATTGCTTAAAGGTATGTTCAATATACAAAAAAGAACATAAAGTCAGACTTTGACATTTACAGTATAAATTAAAAAGGAATGAAACACAAATGATTTAAAGAAACAATTGGAGAGGTATTGAACTATATATGTCAAAAAAATTGCACAATAACATCCAAAAATTAAAAAATATGTAAAAGCTATTTTAATTGGAGTTTTTGTTATATTAATGTTCTATTCTACATTTTAAAGCAATTAAACCCAAGTTGCTTTTAGATGTCATTGTACCTATAAGTAACATTGAGATAATAAGTACTAGTCTTTTTCAAAATACTTTGTGCTTCCTTTGTATTCCTTCCCTGTATTACTTCTTACAAGTTTGACAAAAATAAACAAGTTACTTGGAAAGTGAAAACAAAAATCAATTTGTACTTAATTTTACTCCTATCTAATTTAAAGCTAAGTGGAAGTTCCATTATGAAGATGGGCAAATACTTCATTGTAATTCTTCATGCTTCCATGTTACTCCTGCCACCACCCCATCCAAAACAGCAATGACTACTAGTCACACACATAAATGAAGCCTTTTTTATGGTATTTGAATTCTTTTTATTTTTGCTCCTTAGAATGCTCACTTTTATAAAGAGATGGAAACATCACTGTCCTGTTACTGATCCCTCTTAACTACTACTTAAGGGATCTAGTTAAAATCTAGATTAAGGTATCTAGTTCCAGCTCAAGTGCTCATTGAGAATTTTGGTAGCTCTCGTTATGAACATAATTCCTTAACAATGAGCCTACAACACATCTGGTCTGCAGTGTACAGAAGTAACTTGAAGCCAACCAAATATATGTATAATTGCTTACACCTCGGGTTCAATAAATTATCAAAAGTGTTTGCCTGTTACAAAGGCAAATATTCTGAAACGCCTAATTACCATATGACATGCTGATTATTTTCCTTGGCCCTAATTCAACACTTCTCTTATTTTAAATTAATAATTTTGCAGGCATTTTTGAATATTTCCTTGGATTGCGTAATGGAAAAATAATTGTCGCAGGGTCCGCAAAAGAAATTTGTCAAACCTTATTATACTTCCATAAAAGAAATTTCTGGTGAAAGTTTATCACGTTACAAATGTATATCAGGCATACAAACTTGTTCGTTTGCCCTCCTTCACCACCCCCGGCATTCAAATATATATATATATATATATATATATATATATATATATATATATATATATATATATATATATATATATATATATATATATATATTGATTTTCAAAAATCCCTACACCTCATAGAATGTCCTTTTTACTACACAAATACTTGATCTGGCTAACAAATAGGTTTAATTTTGGTGAAAATTCAGCTTGGCCATGCAAAATTAATTGTGTTAATACACATTGTACAAATCAAGAAAATTGGCCGTGAAATGAATATTTGGCCGTATACTGTCACAATGATTTTGCAGCCATGATTTTCAACTCTTCAATGATCTGTTAAAAATTATACATTTTCCGCCCGCCCCTTAAGCTTTTTTGCAAAGTGGAAAGCAAACAAACAATATTTTAGGCCTTATTTTTGATTATATCCATCCCAATTATATAGCCCCATAGGAGTGTTGCTGTCCCCGTTTCCATGAAGCAAGACTTATCAATTAGCTCCCCAAGAAAGCTGGTACTCATTTTTTGCTTAAAAAAAAATCTAGTGTATGCAACATTAGTGTACCAAACCCTACTACGATCATAAAGTGTAGTTCTTTTACAGATAAATTTCATAAAAGTGATATAAGTGCAGGAAAATATGAGATTATGTCCAATATAAACATCAAAACCTGATGGAATCAGTTGCTAGTACCAGGAGTGTTTCCCTCCATTTACAGTGTGTCTGAAGTGCCATCAACACTTGTTACATCTACATTTTCTGCTGATTTTGTTCAGTTGTTTGGAATCTGGATGCATGCCTCTCAAAGACTTCTTCCAAGGTAGGTTTTGTCATGCCGTTTGATACAGGTTGATAATGCCTAGGAATGCGACTTGACTGGTTTCTGACCGACTCATACAGGTTGAGGAGGATTGGAAATCCGACTTGACTGGTTTCTGACCGACTCATCCAGCTCTGCGAGAGCATATACTGCGAGAGCATACACTTTCTTGAGTAGGATGTCAATATATTCTGAAAAAACATGAAACAAAATAATTAAAAAAATATATTGATATCAATATTTTATTTTGTTGTTACTTCTTTTCTATGAGGCAATTTGTAAATTCTACAAAACATGATTGCCCTCTTATTATATTAACCCTTGAATGAAATAAAGATTTTAGATAAACCTTGGCACGTCTTAATAACATATGAAGGTTTAACACAATTCAAATTCATTGAACAAGAAAGTTTCCCTACTTTGTAAATACAACAGCCGGCAAAATTTGACCCATGAAAATTCAGCTTTTGTAAGAAACAAACCATCTCCTTCCCAATGTTATAAGTTATTTCAAATTTGTATATGTTAATATTAAATGATATTAATTCAGGGCTGCTGTGCTTGTAATTTAGGCATGTGAAAAAATGTATCCACTATTTAGAGATTGAAAATACTTAAAGTGTAATCATCAATATGGATTGTTATTACACATGGGTGACATCAGCTAGTGACAGGGGACATATCCCCCAAGACCTCTAGTCCCCCCTTATTGGTGGATAAAGTGGATACCCTACTCACAATCGGGGAAATCCCATCACCACCCATTAAATATGGTGAGCTCAAGAGAGTGGGCAAGTACAGCATTATGGCCCGGTATCCCATCACAGATGCAGACATATCCCACTGCAGATATTCAGAACTTCATAATCAACATGCTAGGTATTATAGTACACTTGAAAATTGGTAACCTTTCATTTTCAGCTAAGCTAACCCCTGCAAGCCTTCTGATCTATTAGATCCAGTTTTTTAACTTTTTTTATGATCTCCGAAGAAAATGATGCCATGAGCTCAGCAACAGAGTTCAATGAAATGTATTTCTTTATGAAAGAAAATAACTTACTTAAATTAGGCTATTCTGTTCATAATTGATTGTTGGTTTAGTGTAACTCATTTTGTTGAGAAAAAAATTGGGTAGGTAGGCGCTGTTTTTTGAGCCAATATCAGGCTTTTTCATACCTTTCGTACAATAAAAGGCTAATACTTCGGATAAGATGAAATGAAATAGTTTGAGTTGGCACCAATTTTGATGGACAGGTAGGGTTACGCCAAACAAACAATTATTTTGGGATGGCCTTAGACTTAACTATAAAGGTACAAAATAAGGTGTTCAATATATATACATTAAAAAAATACACTGAAAATGATATAGGTATACAATACCATACATGAATTGTGAAGATTGGTTGAACTTTTAATTTGGAAAAACACACTTTCAAATGGAAGTTTTATGTAAATAAAGTTACTGTGTTTATTGTTATTTTCAGTTACACCATCAAAAAAATTCCAGTAATAAATGAAAACAACATCTAAGCATAAGGGAAAACTAATGAAACAAACCTCTTTATGAAGTTCTGGAGATTGCACAACATCTGTGGCTTCCTCAGTTTGTGTTAACAAATGTTTAACAGAATCTGTGGTCGTTCTGTCATAATCCTCACAGATTTTTCTAACCATCTACAAAAATGAAACGTTTTTATATCTCAACTATGTGGGCATGTAATTTTGTTACTTAGGACCTACCAGTTACCACACCACTTTTTGCATTCCAGAATGATATATTTTTTTGTCATGCATGTAGGCCTAAGTTTTTCTATTCGACATAAAAAATAGTATCATCAAGAGCAAGGTGTCAAAGCCCCTCATAATTCCTTCACTGGCATAACAAATATGGAAGTTAATTTTGTCAATTTACAGATTCATGCTTTTTAAACTTGGAAATTTTTCCTCATATTCTCACTCAGACAGATTGTAAAGGATTTTTTTCAATGTCAATATCAACTTGTAGAAGTAAAGCTTGGCTCATGCCTTTCTTTAAAAATGAAACATGTAGTTTTCATATTAAGAATAAATATGCTCTAAAATGTTGCATCACCTTTTTAGAGATGTGGTGCAACCCAAGTTTTTCTTTGAAAATGTTAATACTCTTGATCAAATTTTTACTCAGGTGCTTGTTATGAATTACAGAAGGGCATTTCTGCCAACTGCACTTTCCGCCATTCCTTACCGTCATGACGGTACGGCTCGAAAGGTATGGCGGAAAGGCTCATAATATATCGGTAATAAAACGTTGTTTAGTTTTTAGATTCAATTAATGTGAACTGAAAAGCATTGATGAGAAAATAGATACAGTGGCTGCAAACAACAAGAATTGATAAAGATCTTTATTATTTGACTTTGGGAATGGGAAAATGGGCCACAAAAAAGAGTCCGAAAGACAAAAAAAAAAAAGAATTGGTAATGCGATGCTAAGCACCGAATATCATTAATTTGAAGGAATGAAAAAAGGGATACCTTTGAATGAGGTCACTGTGACCGTAATGTAGCATAAGGCTACAGGCCTATTTGAAATTAAAACTTCATATTTTAGCGGAAAGGCCCGGCTACCTTGTACCACAGCACATCTCCACATTATAATGCAAACCAAATTTCGTCCTAGTTTGCATACAAAACTTAAACTTACCTGTTTTATGGCACGGTGTTTCCAAGAAAGCCTTGGTTTCTCTGTAGGTCGTTGTTCGTCAAGGTTAGGTTAAAGCTTGTAGCGGAATTGGTGCTGGTTGTAGTAGGCTAGTACTATTAAACTACTACCTACAGCCTAGTACCAGGAACGTCTGCATCAGGCCTAACGCTAACGCTCAGAAAACTCTAACCCTGTTTCAATGTGGAACCCGGCCCATGAACCAAAAAATACGTTTAGAAAGTCCAAAATCTGCTTGCAGAAGAAGATATGCAGACTGGCAGATAATCCTCAGTAAAGACTAAAGTGCTCTCCGCAAATTACACTGCTTTCCTGTAATTTGTAAAATCCAAGTCTAACGTTACTTAGCTGCACAAACGTCGTCCACAAACGTCTCATTTTCGGATCCTTTGGAAATTTGTATCTCTCATTTCATTACTAAACCCTCCGACGACACAATGAAATGACATTTTCCTTATTTCACCTGAATTTCTTCTCCTTCCGATGTCAAAATTACATAAACAACACTTGTAAGTGTACCGTGTACAGTATATTGTCAGGTTGCTGCATATGTTGATGGCAAGCAGCACATGAATGGACTCACTAAACCTACGTCATGTAACGTCATCAACTACTAACCCCAAGAATATTTTTTTCTTCAAAGTTAATAGAAATTATCTCTTTTTTTTCCACGATAAAAAAAATCATATTGGAATTTAGCAAACAAAATCTACATTTTTGGATAGCAAATGATCCAATTAATCAATTAAGAGTCAATTATAAATCCATGGCAGGCCCTCTTTAACTATTTAGGCCCCTATACGTTTCCATTTTTCATGCAGGCGTGTTTATTTTAAAACTGAAACACCGGCGTTCATTTAGGTACCATTTGTTATGAACTACAGAACAAGAAAACACGCAAAATACTTTGTTTTTCTCATGACTGTTGACCCACAAATATTTTGCTCCGTAATATGGGTTATGTTTACAAACACTCTTGTTGACTCCATTTTGTACCAGTCAGCTTGTTCACAATTGATGATGAAAGCCATTGGTGTATGAAAATCTTAATCAAATAATAGCAGCACCTCATTCTGTCATTCCCGACATCAGTTTGAGACACTCTGGGAGGATCCTCTCTTGCTTCAATAAAGATTTCTGCCTCAGCATCCCCAGCCCTTGTCCCGCTTGTACTTGGTAGGCCTACAGACAAATAACGGTACTGACTTCCATAACATTCGCGCTCTTTCCAAATCTTGATGCAGCTGCGGCTGCCACAAACGAATTAACTGGGGCATTGACAGTTTTAAATGGTATATGCACTTCTTTCGAAAATAGATACTTATGATATTTCACATTATGGTTTTTCCGATAGTCATCATCAAATTGTCGGTTACACAATCCATATTTTAACTTAGTTCTGACAGGTTTTTTCTCCATCCTGACCGTGACAACACTTGCTTTCTCGTAATTTTTATACCAGGGATTTCTTATAAAATACCATTCGAATAAACGAAATTTACGTAGTTGATGAAAAGTGGGACTCTGAGATCCTCTACCAACTTGCAGCAGCCACAAGTTGTCATGGCTATAAGGGACGAGGGTGTTGTGTGATCTCTTATCAGTCGCCTCACTGGTTGAAACAATCTTTAGCTTCAATTGTGATCCAATTCCACATGTTGAAAACAAGATCTGCAGTCTTGTACAGACGAGGAGTTGGTTAGTTGATATGTGTATGTGTTTAATCATGTGAATATATTTTTCTTCTTCTGTCAATTGAGAACAAAGAAATTGAAATGTGCATTGATTAGCGATGAACATGAGTTGATCAAGTTTCGTTTTTAGCTCCACCCATACACAGAGTGTATGAGTGGAGATTATCAAATTGTACGTGACCTCACATATGTGCCTGTACCAAGTTTTGTTTTAAAATGCATCTCCTCCTAGCTTTTTACAGTTTTGCTCTTGAGATTCTGGCTCAAGCGAAATTTTTGTATCGGTCATAAAACTTGTATTTTGTTAAGAGATATTCCATGTATTTTTTTGATTAAAGCTCTCGAAAGGTTTTAACAAAGTATCAGATTTCATACGTAATTTCGCTAAAAATAGCTCTTTTAGCTATAGGCATGTTATTCTTGTACGCACTGTACTGTAGTACATGATATTGGTAGATATTGGCATATGGAGGTCCGGCTGCAGCTGGCCTCGTGTGTGTCATTATATCGCGATCGATTGGCTAGATCTTACAACTTACAAGCAAATCACAGTGCGTGCCGTGTGTTTGAGGAAAACAATTTTCCAATGAGAATTCGGAAAATTGTAATGAATATGCAAATTTTCGGATCGGGTCATGACATTTTCGTAAATAAGTTGTCAGTACATTGCCATTGCATTAACGATATGTTCGTTCCATGGAGCAAAATTTCGGTTGATAAGGCCCTAGGATTCGCCAGTGCACCACAACTGGTTATCAAAGGCCGTGCACATTGACTTGGTTGTCGATGTTATGTCTGTCCGTACGTCGTACCTGTGTTCTCGTCCGGGTCGTATTAAGCGTTTCGTGATAGCATTGTTACTATCATAACCGAATACGCAGGCGACGACCCCGTCATTGTAATTGTGTGTTCACTCGTCGTCGTCGGTTTCATAACACTCGCCGTCTTATTCAGAACCAGTATCACGTACCTGTAGCCTACTGTATCTGTCAACAACTGGTTCATTCTTGATCTCGCGCTCTTTAATCACTTGTATGCTGCAGAATCGAACATAATTTATTTGTTTGAAAAGTTAGCTATAATTGTTTGTTTTTGTGCCAGTTGTGGACTTTCAATAATTATTAGTAGGCCTAGCCTATCTCCTTTTACCGCGGATTCCGGCTACACCTGTTCTTACTGTTACTCTTTGTGTTGGATTCCAGAAATTCCCATCATGGTGAGTTTATTCAAGTTGAATATTTCAGGATCATGATAGGGGCCTAGGCCTTAACGTTGGGCCAAGGCCTATCGATCCTACATGTAGCCTATGTAAACATTAGGCCTAAAGTTTGGTCGCTAACCTTACTTCTGACGTAACGTTAGTGTACTGTTCACTTTTCACATTTTTTGGCATAATGAAGTCGTGTAGCCTACACTACAGTGGGGATATTACACATACTGCTATGGCTAACCTGATAATTGATATCGTGCTAAGCCTCGGCCGAATAATCTGCCACATTTGTTCGTTTAAACTTTACTATAAATTATAATCGGATGAGTTTAAAAAAAGAACTATTTTACATAGCTTGGAAGTAGGCAATAACGTCAGTGTTACCTAGGCCTATCCTTTAAATTTAACTAGGGCCTACAGTAGGTGTACAAATTCAGCACATTAGGAATTGTTTTTACTTTCGTTCGTTATATGTAGTTTACTACTTCTAAAAATAGTTTAAGATATAAATATTCTAGTAAAATAAGTATTTGAACTCTAAGATAATTATTATTTTGTTTTATTTTTATTTCTAAATTTCGACAAGGTGTACATGTACCACGAAATGTGTACTAGTTGAGCATATTTTCTACACACGATTTTCTGCAATTAATCTCATTTTTATACATATACTTTTCAGCTTTTCACAAATATATTGAACAAAAACATGTCAAATAAACTCTTTGACATTAGGTTTAGATACAATGATACCCGTCGGCCAGTCGGCTATTAAATAAAATCTGTTTTGAAATTGAACCTCTTTCTATCGTTTTCGTACCAGTTGCAATAGAAAAATAACAAATTGCGTATTTATACGGCGCAAGCGCAGTCAAGTAGTTACGAAAAGACAATACGCTAAACTGGTACCAGAATTTCGCAAGCGATAAAGGTCGCGAAAACATGGACAACAGTATTTATCATGCAAACTTTGTTTGTTTTGCAACTTTACAATAATTTCCATATGTTATTTTACCTGCGAAGCTTGACCATATTTTGGAGGATGTTTTATTCGTGTTTCGGATCAAAACGGAAAAAAAGTAGTATGATTTTTGTTAAAGAATCAAGTGTCTCGAGTGATGTAGGCTCGAAATCAAAAGATAAAAATGTTTCTTTTACTCGTGAACGGAAACCTATTTTTAAATTATAATTCAGCACAAATTCACGATTTTGTATGTTTTAAGAGCAAGAACAAATGGTAAGATTTTAGCAATAAATGACTAGAAGTAAACGAATAAACTAATGCAAAAATACGCGGAATTGTACATGTGCTGAATTGGTACACCTAAGCAAATTTGAATATCATTTTTCAATGTTCTTTAAAGAAAGAAAAAAAAGGATGAAAATTTTGAAAAATGTTGGTGGGTGCCTCTAACGTCAAGCCAAGGACAGTACTATGGAACAGACCATATGCTATCAGTTGTGACGCCAGCTAAGTATGAGAATGAGTAAAAATTCAATTGGGCCAATTTCCCTATGGTAATTTGTGTTTGAATTCTGAAAAATAAAAATATTTCAAAGGATTTCTTAAAGCGAAGGAACTTAAAATTGTATAATGCAAACACACTGAAGGTTTTCCTATGGTAATTTGTTTGAATTCTAAAAAGAAAAGAAAAATCAAAGAAATCCTTAAAACAAAGGAACTAAAAGTGTATATTATGCCAACACACTGAAATGTTTATAATTACAAACTATAAGTCATTTTTGTGAAGATAAGAAGAAAATTTCCTGTAAGAGCAAGATAATTTCTTAAATATTCTTCTTTCAAATAGATAAAAATAAGCTTTAGTGCTTGTTTTGTTGTACCATGATTTAATTTGTTTATTTCTAGGCTTTTAATGATTATCTGCACTATTTCATCATTATTCCTCCTTTTTATTTTCAAACAACATTTAAATATTAAAGTGTCATTTTGGCCAAAAATTAAGCAGTAATTTTGCCCTTATTTTTTAAAACATTTATTCATTCTAATGGAATTTGCAAGACCTAAAACCAAAAACTGTTTTATCTGCAAAAGCCGGAAGGTCAATCTAATTTTACATATATCTTAAATAGGCCTATTATTATGTTCATGTGTCGTTTTTATTCTAGCAACTTTGCCTAATTGCCTCTATCTATCATAGGGAGAATTGTCTTATTATCAGTTACTGTGATTGGATTTAGCTTTTAAAGAAGGGATTATTTTTATTCATCTGTATTGTCATTGTAACGTAGCTTCTTACAAAACAGAAAATATTGTCTGAACATCATTTAAATAGGAATATTTGTAGAAGTAATGTAAAAAGGAAAGTTGAAAGAATACAAAATTAAGTCTTCTGTTTATGGAATTAACTCGTGACTCAAAGTCGAAATTTTACAGGGGAATTGCTTAAAGTTATTAGAATCTGCTCTTCCTTATCCTATCTCATATATATTCTCAGTTGAATAACTAAAACATGGCCAAAATCAGGCAAAATATATGCAATGTTGATTAATTTAAATTTTCAAATTATCTTATATAATTTTGAACATAAAACTGTATTCAATCTAGACACAAATATTGTTTCCTGAATAATGTTGACAAATTTTATTTGATCAAAACTTTATTGAAACTTAAGAAATTACAATCATTTTTCAAACTGTACATATTCTTCAAGAAAATGCAGAAACTGTACCACTTAAAAAGGAGTCTCAGAGGAAGCAAAGAAAACAAACAAGTATGTATTTAAAGAATTTAAAAGTTTTGAATCTTATCTAAATTCAACAATAAAAACTAAAAACTAGTGCAGCATTTTCAAAAGAAATTTGTAAACCCACACTAAGATTTCATAGAAAGATTCTGAATAAGATATAAATAAACAGACTGCACACTAAGATTTCATAGAAAGATTCTGAATATGATATAAATAAACATAATTTCTATGAAATCAATAATTTTTCCTTACAGCAAAATTTTGCATTATTTCAGAATTCCAGAATTCGCTTTTGGAAATACGGATTGGTTATTGTCTCATCCAACCAAAAAGAGCAGAATGCCTGGGAAACCAACACCCAAGGAATTGCATGGCTCGTGGCAATTCCTTGGTGAACCATAGATTAAAAAACAGATTCACTTTTGTGAATGCCTTTCCCAGGGCTAGTTGGGAATAGCAAAACTCTACTTGAAATGATACATTTCAAAACCTTTAAAAAACACAAACACCGATTCACCTTTGTGAATGCCAACCAGGGCTAGCTGGGAAATTGAAATTTGAAGACCACTGCACATCGGCAGAAACTGAAATCAAGACAAGAAGCAACACATGAAAAGCTTAAATATTCTAAATCCACAAAATGATGCTAAAGATTAGATTTTTAAACCCAGGAAATAAATCACATTTGACAAAAAGATTATGATTTCTACGTAAAAATAACACAACCCCTTGCTTTTATGTGGAAAACAATATATATTTTGGCATTTATTTAAGCCAAATGAGATATTGTTAAATACTGTAACAAATAATATGCTGTCTTATTAACCTATAAAAATGCCTAAAAAAAATCGCAAATCACGTGCTAAATCTGCAGTATGGGCTTCAAAACAAAAAACCCAAAGCACACAGAAAATAAATAGTGAAGTCGAACTGTCAATGTTAAATATAGTTTCTACAGGTAATTGGAAACCATATTTTGTTTTGTGTGCAAGTTATCATCAAGGCAATGTATCAATTTTTGGGGAAACGGCTGAAAAACAATGCTCTTGCAATGCTTTAATAATGTTGGCGTTTGCACAATTGTAAACATTTTTCACAACGAATGATTTAAATACAATTTTGAATTATGGAAACACTCTTTACTCAGACATTTCATCAAAACTATTTCATTCTTTTCAATTGCATGATACAGGATATCTATCAGCTCCAGATCTTCCTACAATATTTTGGTTAGATGATTTCAAATAAAACATTAATTATTCTGCAAGCATATATGGTAAGCTAAAATCATAAAATGAAAGCTGTTTTGAACCACTTGATATCACTCTGCAACAGGATTTATTAGTTTTAGATAAATGCTTGATTTTAATTGGCTCTTACATGATGTCAATATTTTATCATTCAAATAAAAAAATTGCTTGTTTGATTCACATTCAAGAAATTTTGAAGGGTTACCTGCAAATGATGGAACGGCTGTACTAATTCTGTTCTTTAGGAATGTTAGTCTCCTTTTTGTATAATTTATGTCAAAATCTGAATCTTAATGGTTTACCAATGGTGGAAAAATGCCCAGTCCATATCATATGCAAAAATAAAACAACTAAACAACTCTTGAATATCACAGGGTTTCCTTCATTATCGTCAAATTTTACAAATTAATTTCAACAAAATAGGAAAAGAAAATTACACGATTGTGATCATAAACATATCACATATAAAATTGAAAAAAACAGAAAACAGAAAAACAACACCCAAACTAAAAAATAGATATGAAAAATAAATTATAAAGAAATTTAAAAAACATGTCAAAATAAAGGTTCAAACCAAGAACAAAATTAAAACAAAAAGAAACAATTCCAAAAAGAATTCAAAGCCAAGCAAAAGTGAATAAAAAACTAAATGGAAATTAAGATTTAATTGAGGATTGCATTAATCAAAATAACACTAACATATTCAAGTTTTCATATACAAATTTAGAATTTGAAAACTCTGAACAACATATAACTCAATTGATATGCAAAAAACGATTCTGGTTTCTAATTATTTATATGAACAATGTCAAAAAGATTTTAGAAGAACAATACAAAATGGTCCTGCATATATTTGTACTATATGTCATCAAACATGGTTTAAACATTCAGTCTTCATTTTGGCTAATTGCAATGTTAATAAAAAATCAAAAAGATTATTGCAATCCTGCAGCACAAACTATTTGTCTCTTAATAACATTGAATGGATTTGCCGAACATGTATTAAAAACATTATTGTGAAGATGTTCCAAAAGTTTTAATCAAGAACAAATTCCATTTCACTGACAAACCAGAAGAATTAAATTTATGCCCTCTGGAAGAAAGGCTTATTGCACTTCGAATTTCATTCATGCAAATCAGAGAATTGCCTAGAGTTGGACAGTTGTCAATGAAAGGCAATATTGTCAACGTTCCTGTTGATATTGCACCAACTGTAACAGCACTTCCAAAAGTTATTTTAGAAACAGATACAATCCCTGTGAAATTTAAACAAAAAATGGCATTTGCACATACAGTTTTTTCAGAAAACATCAGACCACAGAAAGTGATAATGGCATTGAAATGGTTACTGCAAAATAGTGTCTTATACAAGGAAGTAAATGTTTTTTTGGATGAAACATGGCTAGCAAACATAACAAATTTAAATCCAAACTCTGAACCAATGGACACTTTCTTGAATCGAATAAAAATCAACTGGAAAACACAGATAACAGTTTTGAAAAAAGATGTGAAGAAGAACAACAAATTAAAGAAAATGATGAAAATGAATTATTGTCAGGAAACAGAGATACATTATTAACAGAGTTTCAAGTTGATCAAAACCAAGTTCTCACAATTGCACCAGGAGAAAACCAAACCCATTAAGTTTATTCCAAGATCCAGATGCTGAATTTTTGGCATTTCCTACACTATTTTGTGGTCAAAGACGGAAAAGCAACTCGGAAAGAATCAGGAATGTATACACAGTGATATTTGCAAATGGGAATTGAGATGTCTTGATAGAAGGGTTGCATCATCTGTGCCAAATATTTTTTAAAACTGAAAAAGCTTCAGTTAAAACAAATATCTGATAAAGTTCCCTTGCATTAAGAAGATGTAAAGCAAAGAATAAAAAAATAACTGCAAGTGATCTTCTTTCCCAAAAAAAACCAATCTGAAATTTTTAGACTTGACGAAGAGTATAAAATATTCAGGTCACTGAGGAACAGCCCACCATACCTTAAAAAAAAAAAAAGATTTAATGTCTATGATAAGACAATTAGTATTTCCAACATATTTTGTGTCTTTGTCTGCTGCTGATACACACTGGCCATCCCTCTTAAAAATTCTTGGAAAATTTCTTGATGGAAAGGATTATTCTGATTCAGAAATAGATCAATTGGATTGGGTAAATAAAACAAGACTAATAAATGCAGATCCAGTAACTTGTGTAAGGCATTTTGACAACAGATTACAAGCCTTCATTAGGACAGTTTTAAAAAGTTCTTTAGAACCCATTGGATCAATTTAAAATTTCTTTTATCGGATAGAATTTCAACAAAGAGGTTCACCACATGCTCACATTATGTTCTGGACAAAAGATGCTCCAAAATTTGGGGAAAATGCCCCTAAGATATTAAATTATTTATTGATAATTATATATGATGTTCAAGCAATGTTCAAGAAGAATTCCAAAAATTCATCAAATTTTAAATACACAGACATTCACGTACATGCAAAATGGGCAAAAACCTTTGTGTAGATTTAGATTTCCAAAACCCCCAATGAAACGAACAGCGCTATTGCAACCATAAATGAAAAGAATGGTGAATCTGTTTCACAAATTACTAGCACAGAAACAGTTGAGATACATGCAAAAATTATTTTTTTTTTGAAGAATTGCAAAAACATAAAGAGGGTCTTACCATATTCATTTGAAGCATTTTTGGAACATTTAAATTTGACATAAAATGAATATATAAAGCAATTCGAACTAGCATTAAAATCCCAACAGAGTTTTTACAAAGAGATCCATCTGAAATTTATGTAAACCCGTTCATGAAAAACATATATCATATATATAACGCAAATCATGACATTCAGTTTATTACAGATCCATATGCATGTGCTGTTTATATTGTTTCATATATGAGTAAATCACAACGTGGAAAGAGTATCTTAATGGAAAAAGCATGCTCAGAAGCTAGAGAAAGCAATTCTGATATAAAAAAAAGTTAGACATTGGAAATAAATTCCTAAACGCTGTTGAAATTGGAGCCCAAGAAGCTGTGTACCTCTTACTGCAACTTTCAATTACCAAAGCCACGCGCTCAATAATTTTCATCAATACATCACCAAAAGGGATCGTACTTTTCTTGTTAAAAATAAAAAAAACTTGAGGAAATGAGCCCTGATGATTCAAAATTGAATGTGGAAATTTCATATCCCGTTATGCTGCAAGACCAAAACAACTTCAACATTGGTGTTTAGCTGATTATGTGTCAAAATTACATGTCACATATCCAAAGACATATCATGATGACTATGAAATAGATCAAGAAGATAATCCATATAACAAAAATGATCAAGATAGCAATCAAGAAGTTCAGAACCTTCTGATACCAAAAATGATATAACTTTATGTTCAGGAGTTAGAATTAGATCATGCGAAAATCAGAAAATAATTTGATTTGTAAATTATAACAAAGAAAATGATCTAGAGAATTATGCCAGAGAAAGATTAATGTTATACTTCCCTTGGAGGAATGAAGAAAAGATTTATTATCATTATAATGAAAACTATAGCAGTCATCTTTCAAATAAGAAAAGTCATCTTCAAAATAAAATTCAAGAATATGAACCGAATATCATATCGCTTGAAAAACATGTAGATGAACTAAACATCCTGAATGAAGATTACATTTAGGATCACATACTAAGTTCTGATGATATTCACAACAACAATAATTCAAATGAAACTAGAATTTCTAATAAATTTGCTTTTTTCTTGCCAAATAATCATTCACATTCATCATATGATATCGCCATTGATATTGACATCCCAGAAGTGTCTATAGAATATCAAGATCTTTCAAGTAGAATTGCTGATAGTATTTATTTAAATAATGTGTCTTCATTAATTACAAAAAACAAAGACAATTCTTTAGGCATGTAATGCAATGGATGAATTCAAGATCAGAACCACTATATGCATTTCTCACTAGAGGTGCTGGTGTAGGAAAATCTAATGTGATTAAAACACTATTTGAAGCATTACATAAAACATTATGCTCAATACAAGGTGAAAATCCAAAAAGAATAAAAATTCTACTATGTGCTCCAACAGGAAAAGCTGCCCGTATTACAGGTGGTACAACAATTCATTCAGCATTTGTAATTCCAGCTAGCCAAGGATATTCATATCAAAAATTATCATCAGAAAAATTAAATACAATACAAAACAGATATAGACAATTATCTGTAATTATTATTGATGAAATTTCAATGGTTGGGAGAAATCAATTTTCATTTATTAACCAAAGACTTCAAGAAAAAAAGAAAAAAAACTTCCTTTTGGAAGTATTCATGTAATTGCTGTTGGGGACTGATATCAATTAAAACCTCTAATGGATCTATTCATTTTTGAAGACCCAAACATTAAACATAATTATGAAATTCTATCATAAAATCTTTGGAAAAATTATTTTTTAATGCACCATTTGACTGAAATAATGAGACAAAGGGATGATAAAACATTTGCTACTTTATTGAATAGACTAAGGGAAGGAGAACAAACAGAACATGATATAAATATTCTAAAAACACGAATCATAAATCCCACAAAATCTTCAGTTTCAAAATCTGCAATTCATTTATATCCAACAAATGCATTTGTTGAAGAGCACAATAACCAAATATATGATCAATCGGTGAAAGAAAAATAAGAAATAACTGCTCAAGGTAATAGATATGACCTTAAAAGAAAAGGAAAAGCTGAAACAATTTATTCCAAATGATTGCACTAAAACATCAGGTTTGTTAAAAACTTTTAAAGCTGGTAAAAATATTCGTTACGATGTTGTTGCTAATATTGATATTGAAGATAGACTCACAAATGGATCAAGTTGTGTAATAAAACAAATTGAATATTTGATTGATAGTAACATTCCAAGCATTTTGTGTGTTCTGTTTGATAACAATGGATGTGGACAAAATGCAAAAAGAAAATATGAATATTGCAAATCTAAGAATAAAGCTTGGGTTCCAATTTTTGCAATTAAGAGATCTTTTCAAATATGCAGAAAAAAGGTTTCGGTTGTGAGAACACACTTTCCTTTGAAGCCATCAAGTGCTAAAACAAATCTCAAGGAGACACATTAGATCAAGTTGTAATTCACATGGGAACAAGAGCAATAACTCATTCACATTATGTAGCAATCAGTCGAGCACGCAAACTATCAGCTTTAAACATTTTGCAATCAAATGAAAAGAAAATTGTTGTGAATGAAAAAACAAGGCACGAAATTAAAAGACTTTCACATAAACAATTATCACTCTGTTATGAACCTTTTTATAACATGGATAACAACATTATAAAAATTACAGTTCAACACTCAATTTCATTTTCAAAACAGCAAATAACACAAATTCAAAATGATCATAACATCGTTGCTTCTGATATATATCATTAATTGAAGTAAATTCATGTAATAATACAGAAAATCATATTAATATTCCAGGTTTCTTCAAATGCATCACAGATCAAACATTGATAAGAACAGCAAGTGCATGTATGAGATTATTGAATTGCCAAACAGTCCATATCCTGGTAAAAAAATAGAAAATAAGAACTTATTAAACACAATGAATACTAAACATTTCAGTTTAAAAACCATATCAATAAAAAATAATTTTGATATAGACATATATGTACCTGTACAGTTTTTGATAATGAAACATAACACACACATTAATAATTTCTTTCCTATTTTAGAAACAGCAATATTACCATTAATTGATTCAACAAATCCATATATTTTATATGTAAATATATGCACAAATTTTACTGATACACATTGCAAAAAAATTCAAAATATACTCATGTGTGAATAATGCCATTACATAAAGCTTTCAACAACATATCTTCACATAATTATTTCAAATCAAAATGTAACTTATTTTGCTAACATAGGCTATATTGTCCTTGGACAAAGTATAATACAATTCAGTTTGCAGTTTTAAATGAACCTTAAATAAATTTAAGGGCAATATCATTTGTTCAATGCAAAATAAATGAAGTTCGTGGATTATTGATTATTAAATTTGTTTTCATGCAGATGGCTGCATTGCTGATTTATGTTTTAACAGACCTTTATGCTAGAGGAAAAGTCTGTTCTTCCATGCAATGCTAAAGGACGGGTCGATGTGTGAAGGAAGAGTGATACAAACAAAAGGAAAGACGGAGGCCGAAGACTATATCAGACAAAAAGTGAAAAAGAATGATTTTTGTTTAATTCAAAAATACACTCTAAACTCGAGCAGCGACCCAAAGTTCCTGACTATGCAAGGATCAACAACAAAGGTAATTTGCAATAAAGTTTTATTAAAAGGAACATTTCAATATCCAATATTATTTAAAATCCAACAATTTTAATTGAAATACAAGCTTTAAGAAAGCATTTTTGCAATGCTTCATATAAATTTATTGCAAACAATCCAAAATGGTGTGTTAATATTTTGCATTCTATGCATTTCATTAATATCATACCAAAATTTGCAAGTGAAGTTTTGAATGAATATTACTTATCATTATCCATGTTGAAGAAATTCAATAAAAACATAAAGAAAAGAAAATCTAATGATAACAGCAGAATCAATATCAAATTCTTTCTGTCACATGATACCCAAAACAATTAAATTACTTGTAATTGCACAAACATAACATTGAGGGTAATTCAAAATGTCAGTAAAATTGTTCATTTCATATTTATATGAATTATTTAGTTCGGAAAATGAAACTATCAAATATTCAAAATAACAAAATAAAAATTCCAGAATTGTCATCTACTTAGAATTCCTTAAGCAAAATACTGTAATTTCACAATATCTAAAATAATCACATATTTCAAATATTGATAGCTTATAACAAGTTCAAAAATAACATTGATTTTTAAGGAAGAATTTGAACCACATGTTATAAGAAGATGATTCCTGATAAACGAAACAATTATTGTTTTGACAAAACCAAATCAAATCTCTGCAAATGATTGAATTTGTAATGATTTATTTTTAATAAAGATTAATTAATCTACCAGTTTTAGAAACCATGTTCGAAAGATACCTTCCTATCAAATTGCTTCAAAAAAAAACAAATCCGAATTTTCAAATAAAACCTTTTAATTTCCCACCAGCAAACAGTTTTATCTGCCTTATGAATAGATTAATTTTCGCTCTCCACACATCCCCTCAATCTCCCCATCAATCTGCACCCTCCCTTTCCTATCTCACATCCTTCTCCCTTTCTTCTTTACCACCTTTTCTTCTACTTATTTCTTCTGAAATTTTACTTATCTCCATTCTTTCCTCCTTTTCTAATCATCTCTTTCCTAAAAAGCTTAAAGCCTTGCACCTTAATTATTTAACATCCTTTTGGCACATAAATAGATTACTAGTTATAACCCCATTGTCTGGTGTCTTGAAAAAACAGTAAATTAAGAACAAAATTATCTTTCATGGGAGAGAAAATTCTTAAGAGTATCTGTTTTCTTGGAGGTACTTCAGATTTGTGCTCCATTAATTCAGTCTGGTGTCTTAAAAAAACTAAATCAAGAACAAAATTATCTTTCATGGGAGAGAAAATTCTTAAGAGTATCTGTTTTCTGGGAGGTAGTTCAGATTTGTGCTTCATTAAATCCAAACATTGGGAATCATTGTTACTTGTGATAAAACTCACCTCATAAACTGAAATAACAGAAGATCAATTTCATTACCTCAAAACAGGTGCTTTACAAAACAAAATTATCCTTCATGGGGGTCAAAAATTCTCAGAGAGTATCTGCTTTCTGCAAACAGCAAGTACAAATTTGTGCTCCATTAATTCGAAACATCAGAATAATTATTGCTTGTGACAAAACCAAATCTAATGATCTGAAATGAAATCTCAAACCTCATAAGCTATCATTTCTTAGACAATGATGTCTTATTCAATGACTTCTAAGCTGTTTTCTGGTTCATAAATAACAAGTTAATTTCAAATGGATGCAGATAATATGACCCTGTAGATAAAAACCACATCCTGCATATATGAAGGTCAAACCTCTAACCTCAAAAACGGACAATCATTTCTTAGACAATGAGTGTTTTATTTAATGACTTTTCTTAAAGCTGTTTTCACTTCTTAAAAGTTGGTTCATAAACAACAATATTCATTTCAAATGGCTGCAGATAATTTGACCCTATTGATAAAAACCACATCCTGCATATATGAGGGTTAAAGAGTTAAAGTAAATTCTATATATAAAAAAAAAAAACCTTTTACAAGCAGATAACTAAAAATTCACAGAGTATCTGCTTTCGCAAACTTGTGCTCCATTAATTCCAAACATTGGGAACAATGCTTGATTGTGATGAACTGTAATAAGAACATATCAATTTTATTTCTGTAAACAAGACAAACAAGGTTATATCATAAACTTTGAATTTAGTGATTTCTCCAAATGTATTCATTTCACAAAACTTAAACAACAAATTCAAAGAATTTACCACCACATAATTTGATCTGATAAATAATCAACAATTGAAATCCTGAAATGAAAAAATAAATATCAATAACCAAAGAATGACATGGAGAGGGCAGCAAAACCACAGGATCCTGCTAAAATAAAAAATAAAACATTCAGAGCTACTGTACACATACACACTGATACATTTATTAGGAACAAAAACAGCTATTCAGCTTTCCATGTTTGCTTTTATTAACCATGACATTCAAATCAACATATTTTGCTTCAATGATAAACAATATTTCATATAGAATACAAACTTCCTACAGTTTATATTTAAACATTTATTGGGCAATGAGACATTGAGAATGCAATTGAAATAAGGTTTGCTATATAATTTAATAACTCAATTAAAAACATATTTTGAATTAATTATGCTTGCATTTATCTGTCTATTCCAGATTTTTAGGACTAGAAAAACATTTGATATTCCAGAAGGACTTCTGGATAAATTCTACCATGCCCCAATATGCACTGTTCGAGAAGCACAGTCTTCACCAAAGAAACACAGATTAAGCCTCAAGGGAACTATTTCTAACGTGAGTATCCAAATATGATTTTGATTGTGATTTTCAGACAACATTAAACAATCAAAATTCAAATGAATGCAACAAGCTTTGCCTAAATAAATTCCCAAATTGTTTTAGACCTAATTTTATACAAAATGATTTAATCCTTGATTTATGGAAACTGATGAAATGGAGATTGATCAGCAACCAAAAGTTACATTGGATTGATCCAAACAAGGAGTTGGAATAGATGGTACACTGGTTGTTCATAGCTTGTAATGGGACCAATTGATTTTGGTGATGATGTCATGCATGTAAATTGAGTGAAACATAAAAGTAATGAAATGAGGTTCTGCTGCCAAATTATATTGTTGAAAGTTGATTTATTAAATTCTTATTAATAAGTTTTGTTTCTTAAATGAAAGTTTATCTCTAAACACATTAAATGAAATATGCAATAAAAAAAATCAACTTGCATGCAGTATGGTAGAGAATTGAAAAAGAAACCTTAAACCAAAACATGCATCTTAAACAGTTAAGTTATCCATATTTAATGTTATATCATTCATTGAGGTTGCCATTTGGTGGTAAAATACTACTAAGATTGTATCATTTGCACTATGTCTTAGCACACAAAAAGTGTTTTTTTTTAATTTTTCTTAAAATTTTCTATCCAGTATGGTTTGATGTGAACTTCTGAATGCTTGGATCAATAACATGTATGTACAAATAATAATTTACCCCTTGCCAAAAAAAAAAAAAAAAATCTTATATGCTAAAAATTTGAAATAGATTATGATATACATACATTTTATAAAGAATTGTGATGATGATGTCATATTTAAGGGCAATATGAATAAAATGGCCATTCCCATTATAGTTATTTTAGACAAGAGTCAAATATTTTAATTTTAGGTTGCTTTGGAAGATGGGAAAAAACATATTTTTAACAAAAATATTATTACTTCAACAAATAAATCTGCTTGTTTTTCTGATTGTAATAAGAAATGAACAAATATTGTAATTTTTGTGTAGGTGTATCCAACACAAAGTGGTCAAAACTGGCAACGCACCGACGTACAAGTAACGGACGGACCAACCAACAAGAATATCAAAGTCAAGTTATGGAACAAAAAATTCAACCTGCTGAAAGACTCAGATCAGGGGGACGAGGTCATTTTGGAAAACTTGGAAGTTGTCGAATTCGACAACCAGAAGCAATTACGCTCGACAGAGCTAACAGTTGTCAAAGTAAGTGAATATGATTCCTTTTTCTTCGCTCATAAGAAATAAATGGAAACTTGTATTACATGTAGATGGCAATATTCACATTAAAAACCAAAAATATTACTAAGATAATGGAAAGTAAATCAACATACATGCTTTCATTAATGTGGATTTAAAATTTGAATACGCCCAAAGAATTAAGCTGCATATCAAACTTTAAAACTGAACATGTTTCAATTTTCAAAATATAAATCATAATTTCCAGTTGCAAAAGTGCAATCATTGTAATTTGGATTTTGAACATAGAATTAAGTACTTAAAATGTAATAACCGTTAAAAACAGCTGCAAATATTTGGAATCAAATTTTAAAAAATTTAGCATTGATTTCAATTTATTAAAAAAAAACTCATTGAAATAAACAATTGTTGGTTTGATCATTACCTCTGCCAACGAAGTTAAACGGAGGGGTATATTTTCAATCCTGTTTGACTGCTTGTGTTGTCATCAAGATATCTCAAGAACTGATTATTGGATTCTGATCAAAACTGGTGGGTGTTTTTGTTATAGCCTAAGGACAAAGTGCAAAAAATTTCAGACATTGGAACAAGGGAAAGGTGAATATGGAGGGTTGGGACATTTAAAGGTGAGTTTTGTCTTTGTCAGTCATCAAGATATCTCAAGAAGCGTTGATTAGATTTGGATTAAAATTGAAGTGTGGTTTTGTTCCTGCTTCAAGGACGAGGTGATTAAAATTAGATATTGGAACAGGGGAAGGGTGAAAATGGAAGGGTGGGGACATGTTTTCCACTGTCTGTCTGTTTTGTTCGTCATCAAGATATCTCAAAAACAGATGACTGGATTTGGATCAAATTTGGTGTGTGATTTTGTTCCTGCTTGAGGAAAAAGTGATTGAAATTTGGAGAAAAGGGAGAGCAAAAATGGAGGGGTAAGGATATTTTAGTTCTAGATTTTTAAACAGTTGAAATATTCCAATGGATCGTGCTTAACAATGAACTCCCAATGGAATGTGCTGAACAATGGTCTCATGCCATGAAGGAAGAGCCATACAATAAATTTTCTGGACTAAAAGTGGTATCAATGGTTTTTGGTATCAATGAAATGAAAACAATTGGTTTCTGTCATGAATGTAAATGATGTAATGTGAATCAACCCCGTATAGAACCTTAAAGAATAAATGCTTAGCCTGAATGAAACTGGAATCAATGATTGATTACAAGTGATGAGCCTCAGGTGTTTAGAATATACATGGCAGTAAGGATAAACATTGAGAAAGAGATTGCTTGGAGGTATAACTTGGTGGGTCGAGGGTTTCTGAGGTAGATTGTTGCAACTGGACACGTCCAAAATTATTAATGCCACAGAAAAAAGATAAATTCAAATTTCTGCATGTAGCTTAAAAAATATTTATGATATTTGCTATTTGTTATCCTTTTCTTTCTCCTAGCACCAAGAAACCTTGCCTTCAACTGGAGAAGTGATCATTGAAATCATTGGAGTTGATGAAAGACAGTAAGTATTAGAGCTATGAACGTTTGGGGATTTTGGTAAACGTGTACACGTCAAAAAAAAAAAAAGCGAGCGTGTATCGTTTGCAGGCGTTTAGTACCGTAATTTTCGGAAATACACAAAAAATTGCTCCAAATTTACGAGGCGAAGTAAAAAAATCGGTATGGTAAAAGTATTGACTGCTTTGCCCCAAATAGATGCTCGAGTTTTGCTTTCCAAATTGTAAAAAGTTTACTTCTACAGTATAAATCATCATTTTTATGGAAAATATGCATCATTTTTATATATAAAATATATATATATATATATGTATATATGTATATACATATATATATATATATATATATATATATATATATATATATATATATATATATATATATATATATATATATATATATATATATATATATATATATATATATATATATATATATATATATATATATATATATATATATATATATATATATATATATATATATATATATATATATATATATATATATTTATATGTATATATATATATATATTGACCATTCCGGAAAAAGCAAGGGTCATTCCTCTCGATTAAGAACATCAGACAACATCATGGAAGACTTCTTTATAACTTTACCAAGCAACAGTTCCATGCATTATTATCCTGAAAATACCGTAACTAACTCTACCACCAAACTTCATAGACCCATACATCTTAAGGGAGAATGAACCGTATCATTGGCAGAAATATCATATCCTCATACGTGGTACACCGTTTTATCAGCAAATTATCAATTGCAAATATCTAGTGAGGAAACAGATAATGAAGGCTATGCCACGATGGAAACAAGACATATACCTATGGGGTATTATGGCAGCCCCAAAAAATTAATTGACACTTAGAATAATCTTTTTGAAGACAATGTTAGCTTTTTAATCGATTCTTTATCGTCAAAATGTACTGTTAAAGTTGCACCACCTACCATGCTCGAATTAAGCGATAATTTGTGTGCTATGCTGGGATTTCAAGAAAAAGGCACATGGGATACACAAACAGGCATCAGGCCCGTCGATCTCTATCAGGATTATCACAATTTGTTTGTTTACGCTGACATTATAGAACCACAACTGGTGGGGGATTCAAATGTGCCACTGTTACGTACTGTTAAAGTGAACCACAGAAAAGGGGGTCAAATGGTAGCATTAACCTATGCAACACCTCATCACGTAACCTTACAAAGGAAAGATTTTGAAACTATCACTATTGATATAAGGACAAGTAGTGGGAAGCCTGTACCATTTGAAAGTGCGAAAGTCATAGTGAAACTACATTTTCAGCAAAAGCGCTCACCGTATTTTGCTTAACCCCCTAAACATTCGTGTCATATGCAAGATGAACAGGAAAGTCTACGCACAAGACCCTCAGATTTATGAAAAATATTACATCAACCAGATTGGTGGTGGCATAACCGTGTTTCAAGGAACACCAGTACAACAAGGTTATGGCCTTGATGGTCTTCTCGGTGGACTTTTTCGATCAGCAGTACCTCTTTCGAAACGTGGAGCAGCTGCTCTTGGAAGAGAGGACCTTTCATCAGGTATGGAGATAATGGATGACACTCTAAGAGGCAAACCATTGAAAGAAGCCATACGCCACCGTGCAAGCACTTCTGCAAGGAAACTTACTTCCCGAGCATTACACGGTTTGAACCAGAAATTTGGAGGCAAAGTTCAGTCTACACGGCAACAGAAAGCTATAAAGCGTCGTGGCACACCTTCTAAAATCATTTCCAAAAAAGTTAAGCACCAGAAAAGACCTGTTGATATTTTTGATTAAATTGATTCCGTTTAATTCTTACAATGGCACTTGCAGATGTACACTCTTGTATTTGCACTAAAACATAATTGGACCTGTTTACAGTCCCACCGACACAAAATAGCATAGCTAAAGGAAGATAGGTCAGTTATAACCCTGTTTTATTATTATCGTCAGGGTCACCGATTGAGTTTCATGTTGCGGGAACAGCAGAGGAGTATGTCGATTTATCACAAACCATGATGTTTGTAAATGCCAAGATTCTCAATGGTGACGGAAGTGACTTGGCAGAAAATGCACCCGTGGGACCCGTGAAGCTCTTTCTTCAATCCCTGTTCAGTCAGGTGGATGTCAGTTTGAATGAAAAACTAGTGTTTCAGTCCTCTGCCACTTATCCCTATCGGGCTATGATGGAGACATTGTTGAATTATGATTATGGAGCCAAGCAGACCTAGTTAGCAACACAGGTATTTTTTAAAGACACAGCGGGGAGAATGGATGCAATAAACCCTATTGCTGAGGAAGCAAGGAGAAATCACGAATTGGCTCAGCGTTATACCTTCACTAATCAAAGTAAAACTGTAGATATGGTTGGCCCCATTTACTGTGATATCTTTCATCAGGAAAAATACCTTTTGAATATGACAGATTTGAAAGTAAAGCTAAACCGTTTGAAAGATACATTCTGTTTAATGGCACATGGACCTGCAGTGGATTACAAAGTAACTATTTTAGAGGCTAGTTTACTTGTAAGGAAAATCAAACTTGATCCTGGAGTTGTTTTAGCCCATGCCAAGAGATTAGAAATGAGTCCAGCAAAATACCCCATAACTCGCATTGAAATGAAGACATTTTCCATTCCAGCTGGTAATCTGTCAATACATAAAGACAATCTTTTCCTGGATACACTTCCGAAACGTATCGTAGTCGGATGTGTCACCAATACAGTATTCATCGGAAGCATACGGAATAATCCTTTTAACTTTCATCATTTTAATATCAATCACATTTTTTTATCAGTAGATGGTGAGCAGTTACCACATAAACCTTTAAAACCAAATTTCTCTGGGGCAGTCGGTCAGAATTATGTTTTATCTTATCAGACATTTTTTCAGGGTTAAATAACTTGTACCTAGATCGAGGGAATACTATTTCCAGAGAAGAGTATGGTAAAGGATACACTTTCTTTGCATTTGATTTGACCCCAGATTTAGCAGCTGGGGGGCATTTTAATCTAGTGAAACATGGAAACTTAGCTCTGGAACTTCATTTTTCAGAGGCTCTTGCACAAACAGTGAATATCGTAGTGTATGCAGAACATGAAAATGTCATCCTGATTGATAAAAGCAGGAATGTTATCACTGATTTTGCCATTTGACTTTGATGTACGGTTAGGCCATGAATACTTTACAACTACTTAAAGTCTTGGATTCTGATACCTTTACGAAACAAATTGTTAGGGATGTGTTACCATCAGATCACTTACTACAAAATGTGGATTCTTATCCTTCCATTTACGTTGTGAACACAGATTTAAGTTCTGAACCTGGATCACATTGGGTCGTATTTTATTTCAACGCCAGTCAACATAGAGATTTTTTTGATTCTTATGGAAAAAACCCAGCGATATACAACCCCCTTTTTAAAGTTTTTTTTAAACAAACATTCTCTTCACTGGAATTAGAATACAAAAAGACTTCAAGATATAATGTGTACGACATGTGGGCATTATTGTCTCTACTATGCACTTCATAGATGTAGAAACATCTCCATGGAGTCCATTGTTCACAACTTTACAAATGATTTGAAGAAAAATGATCGTCAAGTGACCGCTTTTGTTCAGCGTCATTTTGATATTCAAGAACCTGTGTCTAATCCCTCCTTTTTGAAAATGCAGGTGGCACGTGCTCTATTTCAATCTCTCTACTAAGATTTATAAGTAAACTAATAGAGACAAAAATACAAGTTTCATTGTAATCAGTTTTGTATTATACAGTTCATCGAATATACAGTACATATGTAAACAATTTTGTAGTATCTTTTGTCATCTCTATCTACTTGTTGCTATTCTCTACAATAAATTGTACACATCAAACTGAAGTACATTGTACTTAATTACAACTTATGATTACAAATAATACCCACTTTCAGATTATCTCAAAATGATTCCCACTTTGGACTCAATGTAATTGATTTTTTTCTGGAGGCACTTCTTAATGGAGTGGAAAAAAGCTGATGTTCTTTAGGTTTTTATAGCATGTCCAAGAACCTTTCACGACGTTTCGACAAAGTGGAATTTAATCTCAGCCAGTAATTGCATCAATTTTTCCATACCAACAGGTTCTGGAACTTTTCTAGATCTCGTAAATATTTGAACCTGAAATAACTTCATTGTTGATCACCAGTTCCCCCCTCCCATTCCATTCTGAAGAAGGATCGTTTTAATCTTTTCAATTAATTGTTTTGTCTTTTTCAACATTTGATTTGGAACAAGTTCATAAATATCTTCTAAAATAAAGTCTGATGATAGGTCATCCTTTTGCAACTACGGTTTCTGATCGGTTGGTATCTGAAGGTCTTTTCGTGCTTCTTCTTGAACTTCCAATGAAAGGGGGCTTTGAGCTTTCTTAAATGTGAGAAATTTACGTAAAATATTTATTCTTGATATTCTCTGACTTTTTCTTCAGGAATGAGAGAACTTTGTTGCAGAATGTTGGTTATCTCTTGGTCCAACTAGGACAAGTTCTTCTGTTCTGTAGTTTGAGACGAACAGAGATTTTAAAGACCTTCCAAGTATTGATCAAAACAAGTTTCTTTGTATGCTCCATGCTATGCTATCGACGTGGAATGGCTGACAATAATGACCCTACTAGGGGCAGAACAGTACTCAGCAACAAGCTGACAAATCCACCCTGTTGTATGATAATTTTCTTCCGTTTAGCACGTGCCAATTTTTTCTTAACTAAAGAATGTAACTTGTGTCGATGAGGCCGAAGTTTCTTCTTCTGAAGATGAGTTAGTGGAACATTTTCTTTTAATACGTTATGAGCACACTCCCCTATGCTATGAAAGAAACCGTCAGGTGCACCTCGTAGCAGATTTTGTCTTTTTCTTCCTTTAGCTTTTGCTACGACTTGAAGCAGCGGAAGGTGGTTCTTTAAACAACGAGACATGGTCATAAATGATGGGTTATGAGTTTGTTTGAAGGATTTATACTCGATCGTGGAACATAGACATAGTTGATTTCGTCAGGGAGTATGTTAGTTTTTAGTTGTAGATCATCGGGACAGTTTTGGGTCAAATCAACAAACAAATACCCATGGCTCCGTGATATCTGTAAATACTTCTTCAAAATACTTTGTCTGTGTCGGAAACATTTGGTATGCTAAATGTTTGATTTGCGATCTATCGCGAGGGTTCTTGAAGAGAATCATGTATTGCGTATTTAAGCCGATAGTTTTGTGTTGTTTCCCATGATGAAAGATATTTTGAACAAGGTAAATAATAGATGAATTTTTATGATGGGATCCTCTCGTAAACAGTTGTGATATTTTCACATCATTTCCACTTTCCTCCAGCAAATCGTCAACGATGATCAAATTTTTTAATCGTCCATCTATAACATCGTCCAGGTTTCCTGGTATACCTTGATAGAATTGTATGCATGGTACAGACTGTTTAATATTTTCATAGAGTGGTTGCCATTCTCCATATAACAGAATAATCTTCTCGGGGACTCGACAGATCAAACTTTTGAAATGCTTTAGTAAATTTCTTACAAGAAAGCTCTTTCCGGATTGCGTGGGACCACTGAAAAGACCTGTAAAAGGATGTTTAGATACACAAGTCATAATGTACACTTGACATACAATATTTGAATAACCCTGAAAAAAAGGTAAAAGGTACCTTAGAAAAATGAAGTGGATGCGTTTGACATGGCAGAGAATGAACTATCAGAGAACAAACTATCAGAGAAATTAGCTGTTGAATTATTTACATTACGATTCCCACTAGATTCCGCTCCATCCCGTCGATAAAGCACTAACCATAGAATAAAAGATATACTAAACATTATAGATACTGTTCTTTTGATAATTTCTTGAAATTTTGGACCCATACTGATGGATGAAGCTTGAACAAATGACTTTTTTTCTTGATTTGACAAGGTATTTTATAGCCAAAGGGTAGCGTGTTATAATCCTTTAAAAAAAATTGTTTATCATAGACAATACGATAGTCTCTATGTGATGTTTTAGTGAGTATACTTTTGGAATAAGTATCTCTGACAATCTTTGATGGATCACTAATTGTGATGGGTATTTTCCCAAATGCTGCATCTCGTTCTCTTTCCTCTCTCGTTTTAGCAGGACGTAAAATAAAAGGTTCACATGATTCATCATCATCAGTATGGGCTTTGGTCCACTGTTGAACCATATGTTTGACAGAATCATAATTAACCAGTTTTTGATGTCATGAAATTAAGTGTGATCCCACGCACCTTTACACATGTTTTACCTGAATCTAATTGGTAAGCATAGTTTTTGGGTCCCCCAGAAACAAAAAAAGTAATGTGATTACCATCTTTGGGGTCAATTTCATTGGTTAAGTCACCCAGGTAATCCCCTAAAGGTGGTACCCATAGATTATCCCTTTGACAGAAGATCACCGAATCCGTATCGTAGTAGACTACTCTGTCTTGCAACCTATCCAAAACATCGTATAATTTAAATCTGGCATGCGCTGTTGTAAAACAGGCTATTATAATGTTCGTGCGTGTGTTTGTTTCTAAAAATTCATTTTTGAATCTGTATAGTACCTAGGCACGGTATTTTCCTAAAAATTTAACATCAGACACTTCAATGGTTGGACAGATTAATGCATTTAATCATTCTAGGGGTTTAGAGATCATTACTGTCTGCATTTGACGGTTAGCTTGGGCAAATTTGCCCCAAAAGCTGTTGAGTCCCACCTTACATACCGCCCTCATCCCCGCGTTATATTTGATGTTGTCAGGATTCAGTTCAATGCCCTCTTTTTCCTTATACTTTCTGCAATAGGTTTCTTTTATCTTCGTCAGTCTTCACCCATGCTGGCCAACCCGAGCATTCCTGCTTTGGTTTCAAAAAACAATTCACATAATCTGTGAACAGTCTACCCGTTTTTGTTTCCATATCATATTCCTCATTGTTAGGAAAATGCCAAACCTGAACAATTTGAGATATTCTGTATCCCTTTTCAATAGCTTTCTGCACTTCCAATGATACCCATGTACCATAAAGCATTCGTTCTTCATCTGTATGATCACACCGTGTTGTTTGCTTATGCACAGCGCATGTGTAACATAGGCAAAAGAGGAGGTTCCTTTCAAGTTTGAGAGGTAAGACCGGATGATATAAATCGGATGGCGGTAAAATGGCACATTTAATGATCCCAAAGTAATTTTCCACAGGCTCAAAATTATTATCAATAATGATAGGGTGATCGACAGAATAAGCTTTCGTTTTGTTCGTATAAGGATATAAAGGCGTAAAGTCAACATATTTAATCTTTTCTGAGCCCTTGACTTCATAAAAGAGGCGGCTTGCATTGACCCTTCCGCCAAAAAATGCATCGCGTGGGACAATTTGTTCTTTCACATAGAAATCTTGTAATAGATGTGCAATATTATCTGTGTTTGAATTTAACAGCATATCAAATTCATGCTCCCAAATTTCTACCACCTTATAACCCAAAGCTCGTAAGCTGTCTACCTTCTCTCTCGTGTCTCGATACAAATCCCCCATAGACTTATTTGTAACAGGATTCAGAATGGTTCCCCTATAACAAGAGAGACAACCATGATAAAAACAACCATGAAATTCATAGACTGTTTTTGTTGTTTCACAAAAACCATCCACATGCATACCATACAAAATTTATTCACCCCCGTTCTTTGCATGTTGAATGTTGATTTTATGTTTTTTGGATAAATAATGCAACCATTTGAGAGCTTTGACACTTTGTGGTTTACATTCCTCATACCTTAGATGGGGGATGAGGGCTATGGCTTCTGGCTTAAGAAATAAAGTTCTATATGCTAAATTACAAGCACTTGCAATGGTTACTGAAGACCTAAAATGATAGACACCTGTGAAGAGTTCTTCTGTCTTGGTCAGTGATATAAATATTTCTCTAAATTTAACCATACAACGGCGCAGAATATCTACATTGCTTTGACAATACGTAACAAGTTCTTTTTGCAAATCAAACTCAACACCCTTTCTTTTTCCCTATTATACCAGTCCATAAACTATTTTCTTTCTGGTGGCATCATTTTGTCAATTTCATAATATTTTGGTTCTGGAAGAGGACCCACATATTTTGATTTGAAGAGGTGCTGAAAAAATGAGAGAAATGGCCTTTTACAAGTTCCTGAATGCCAAACGCCTTTGGAAATTTTCGTAATGGTAGAGTCACAAAACTTAAACTGTCTAGAATTCTAATTCTGGGATCTTCTATTTCGATCATGATTAATTTAGCGCCCCTTGATACCACAGTAGGTGGACGAACTGTTTTAAGATCTATCAAATATTCCAATAGAAAATATCCATCATAGGCCTGCATATTATGCGCAAAAACAATACTATCCTGATGTTGTTCATGAAAAAGCCAATCTCCAAAGTGTTTCAAAGTGTCCGGTTCTTTAAAAACCACTTCCCTTTCACCCTCCTTTCCACAGTTATCACAATCTTTGACTTCATCGTGATCTAGACATTTTGTACACGCCCACTGACATATCGCTAAATTTGGAATATGTTTCCCAGTATCTTGCACACATTCTAAGTCAAAAAATAAGTATTTAACCCCATCCCGTTTTTTTGATGGTTTACGTTGGTATTTCAGATTTTCCTCAGGGCCCTTCTCCTCTTTATCAGCATCTCTCTTTCTTTTATCTAAACTTGTGACCTGATTTTTTTAAATTGTTTCTACGTTGACCGGTTTCATGTAACATTGATGTGATAATCGGTTCACATATTCATTACAAATGTTACAGAAGTCATCAGCGCAGTCATGCTCCTTTAAAGTCTTCTTATATTTACTAAAATTGTAAGTGCGGCAACACTTTTTACAACGAAAAAGTTTTTCACATATGGAAATCTTTTTCAGTGTACCCTTTTTAATTTGATGATTGTGGTAACATGTGTCTTTTTGAAAATTCGATTACGGTTAGAACATACATGCTTAGCACTCTTATCATTAAAATCCCCCCCACAACATGTATAACATGCACTACAAACAGGATCACACATATGATGTGCAGGCACAGAGAATGTTTTCAAACATTTATTACAAAAATATTTTGCGCTTAAAAATCCGGCCATGGAGGTAATGACATGATAATGATTCCCTGCATGATATAAGAAAATTGTGTTAGCAGCTTCGGGATCCTCGAATATGGGTAAGTTCTGGTTTTCCCCACTATAGATAATTAGACGATATTCAGGTTACAGCACCTTTTGAAATTGATCATACATTAAAGCATTTACAAAACTCGGTTGAACATTCGCCCTTGCATAAAGCTCCAGTGCTTTTTTTTGTACTGGACCATATCCTTTTCGGATACTTTCCCATTGTTGTTTGTTTTTCCTATCGAAATATAATTGGGCCACGATGACTGCTTTACCAAAACATATATTTTCTGTTTCTGTAGGAGGTGCCGTAATTCTTAATATGTTTTTCTTTTCTTTTGCAAAAGCTTCCTGCATGAGAAGCGAAAATTTTCTACGAGCCCCTCCATTGGGATTCCTGATGATCATGAAGTTAATCGTCACTCCATCATGGAGATAATAATCTTTATTCGACTGAAGAATTTTGAATTTTTTCAAGTTCTTAAAAAAAATTCTCAGCGAAAAATTCTCTTTTCAACATGAAGGGTATGGCATTAGGGTGACCTAGCTCAGGTGAAATAATAACAAAACGAAGAAAATCTGTGTCTGCAACATCACTCAACTGATTGTCAACAAGGTTTATTTTTAAAAGCAAATGAAAGCAGTGCAAGAATATCCTGAATATTTTGTTGAAATCTTTCTAGCTTTTCCATATCTAGGCTCAAGCTATACGTTCTTTGTTCACCATTAAAATATCTATGATGGCGAGTATGTAATAAATTCCACCTTACGAGTTTATTAAATTCGGATTGCCTATTGCTTTCATCACCCTTGTCCCCCTCCAACCGCCCATCAACGGTGTTTTCTAAACTATGTATTTCATCATTTTCAAAGTCATTTTGATCACGACTGATAACATTTGTGTCATGGTTACTAGAAGCATGAATATTACTACCATTTCCTGACAGTGCTCCACTTAAATTGCTTTCATTCCCTACATCAAATAGATCCTTAGTACCGTCTTCACCATTCCTATCACTAACAGATATAACATTCTCTTTGCTATTATTATGGTCATCTCTATCATTCTGACTAACCACATTTTCCTCATTTCAACTAAAATTATCTATTATCTCTGCCATGTCATTACTTACTTCAAACGAACTTGGTAATATATCACTCGTTGAAGTTTGTGAGGCTTGAAAGGTTTTAGATGGTACAGTGAAATCAGTTGCCCCTGGATCTTGTACATCCACTTCATTATTATCTGAAATACCTCTAACCTCTTCGCCCCTTGGCCACGATATAATGAATGACCCCTTCATCCAGTTGAGGAAATATTGTTTGCAGTTCCTATCTCTGCCTCTGCTCCAACGATGGTCGTCTTTTTGAAAGCCGTGTCCTTGAATGAATTTTCATTTTTTCGAACACGAAATTCAAAATCTCTTCTAAAACACTTTCAGAGAAAACATATTCAAAATCTTTTTTGGTCGGTTGACCAAACGCAAAATGGAGATCTTCTGGTTTACCAAATTTATTAATTTGCCTCCAACTTTTCATCCTGGATTAAAACTTTTAAAACAGACGAGTATAGTCTTTTCATAGATAAAAATGGTACGGCAAGCTCTGCTCCAATAAATAGACTAACTGTAAAGTGTAGAAATTCCCCGAGAGTTATTCAATATTAAAAAAAACAATACACGATTTGTAATATTGGGGTCAAAAGATAATTAAAATCAAGTTTCAAAGGAAAATATCCAACAGATTTTTTTATTTTATGACAGCATACAATGTACCAATCTTCCAATAATAAAATTTATAAGAGTTTGAAAATATGTAATCATCAGCCAAAAAACGGCAAAAAGAGCATGTAAGTGTAGATTGAAACACCTATGCTTTGCTTGACATAAACTCCTCTTTATATTCTGTTAGAATGTTTTGTAAACATTGTGTTTCATAGCAAATGTCAAGATAAACAAATAAACATCACCATCTTTCAGTGTCCTAGGTAATGTCCTTGGATTGTTCTTTATATGTAAACAATCTTACTTAGCCAGATATTATTCAAAACGATGACTTTCTCTCATGCTGTTTGTCCAGTGGTACCTCCATGGTTTGCCCCTCCATAAAAAGATCAATAATTGTTTTTATTGCTAAATTCTGCATGCTGTACACACAATCAATCTGATCCATCAAAGTAAAATCGTACAGGTGAGTATGGAGCTAGTTTTGCTAATGCTTCTCCTACCTTGGGAAACAAACGCTGTAGTTCTTTCCACTGCTTCATTTTTAGCACGCGACCTTTACGAGTCGGTATAGACTCTTCTTTCATGAACAGCCGTACATTTACATAAATATTGTTTTTGAAACGTTTTACCCACATTATGACTTCATCACCCAGTGGCCACTTGTTTGATTCTATGTCCTCCTTAGAGGATGAACTGATCAACTTGAAATTGCTTTGTTCACCTTTGGAGTCAACTGTTTCATCGCTTCCCACTGCGTCGTTTTAAGTGCGATTCCTTTTTTCGTCGGAAAATATTTCACCCCAAACGGCTGAAATGCTCTCAGATGAATATAAACTCGTCCTTCATAAACATTCACAGAGATGAAATCATCGTTTCCCAGATAGTAACGATACGATCTATTCGGTTGCAAACCCTCTTTAATATCCGGAGGCACAACTACATTTTCATCTTTCTTTTCTGGTGTGTCTTTCTTTTCTGGTGTGTCTTTCTTTTCTGAATCGTCTTTCTTTTGCTGGCTTCCACTGGATTCTCCCGCAATCACAAGTTCAGAATCAAACACATTAGGATAAATCCTCGCTTCATCTGCGCCATACAAAAATGCCATGATTCTTAAAGGGTAAGTTGAAACTCGCTTTCCAAAGTTTAGAGTTCAATTTAGGGTAGTACCGCCGTATCTCTTTTTTTGGCTGAAAGTGCTACCTATGAGGAGCAGGGGCTTGTATTTAAAAAAAATTCCCTAACAACCCTGTTTGTGTAGTCATTTTCATGGAAACTGTGTTTGTTTAAAACCCAAAACACCCAAACACAATTTTCTATTTTTGTGGACTGTCCTACCTTCACAACACTCAAAACATTTCTGTTTCCAATGTCTCTTCTTCCCCGACAACCAATTTTCAAAACTGAATCTAATTTTTAGCTCTTTTTCCTTCTGTTTTCTTTAATCTTAATCACTTTTTTCTTTTCTCTTTACTCATTTTTTAATTGATATTTATTATCTTTTTGAAATCTCTACATTCGTTTTTTTCTATTTGTACTTTTTTTTAAATTTTACATATGTTTTTAATTCATATTTCTTCTTTTCATCTCTTCATTCGTTTTTTATTTATACTTATTCTTCGCTATCTTTTAATTTTTTTAAATTTATATATATTTTTTATTTCTTCATTCTTTTTTAAATTTATTTTTACACTTTTTTCTTTGTTTTGCATATACTATTTATATAAATATACTCTCCCCCAGCCATTTGTTTTCCTTAACAATCCCCTTCTCTCAAAATGCCTTCTATTGCCGTGTGACGTCAGCTCATGACTATTCCAACACTTCAACCCTAGTGTTTAACCTTCTTTCTAGGCCTGTATGACGTCATTGATCTGTTTCTACCTCCCGGATGACGTCATGTCGCCTTGGGGATCACTGACGTCATGCTGACGTCAAAATATGACGTCATTTCCTGAAGTGTCCTCTAAAGGGTCACTCCCTGAAGTGTCCTTAAAATGGTTCTACCTGAGGTGTCATCATTTCTACTCATGTGCCTTGACATAGCGGTAGAAGACATGGGTACTGTTCAAATGAGCATAATTAGGAATTGTGTGTTCATACTAATTAGCTTATTTGCATAACACTGAGAACATTTGTATCTATGATATCTTTAATTAAAGGAGTGGGATTTTCTTTGCACAAATGATCATATATGTGAAGACCATTGTCTACACATTTAAATGGTGAGGTATAATGTGCAGAATGGTTATTTGCATAACAATAGCCTTTCACATGAAATATTTAACATTTGATAATAACTTGGTACTTGGTACAGGGGTAGGGTACATGGGTACTGTTCAAATGAACATAACTTGGGGTTGTGTGTGGATACTAATTAGTTTATTTGCATAACAATGATAATATATGTCAGGTTAAAATTTTGGTTGAAGTTTTCATAACTTAAGTTATAAATGGTATACATTTATGTAACTTGGCATAGGAGTACTGTTCAAGTGAGCATTATTAGGGTTGTGTGTGCATACTAATTAGTTTATTTGCATAACAATGACAGTATTTGTACTATATCTCTTAAATTAAAGTGGATGTGGTATATGTGAAGTGCATTGTGTACACTGATGTTGAGGTGAACTGTGCATATTAATTAGGTTATTTAAATAACGATAGACTCGTACAAAATAATTAACATTCATGAGTGCATAACTTGCTTTATGAATGATGTACATTCATGTAACTTCACACAGGAATAATTAATTAACTTATCTGCATAACAATTAAAATATTTGTATCTATTTTTCTTAAGATGTGGGAGTGTGGGGATTTTGTTTTGCACAAATGATCATAAAGTGTGAAGATTGCAGATATGCATTCTGGTTTGATGAAGAGTTGCATTATATGATCCACAATTATTGCGAAGTTGAATTTAAATAACAACATACTGAATGTATTGGCAGAGGATCCTCAATACAGATTTGCATTCAAATTTGATGGTTAAATTACCTCAATATCCCCAAATTGAACTCTTTTAATATTATACAATTTTTACAACATACTAGAATTGATTAACTCCTATTTCTTTAGTAAGGTTTGGCAGTAAAACCTAGTTAAGATTTGCATTCTGGGCATTAGTAACTCAATTTTTTTATTCAGGTTTGGCAGTACTTAAGATTGGCATTCTGGGCATTCTGGGCATTTAGTAATAAGAATTAATCATCCACTCAGGTTTTTAGTTACTTTCCCTCTGTCCAGTATCAATGTACATCTTTAATTTATACTTTGATTTATTGTAAACACCATGTTCTTTTAAAATGTAAATATGTTTTGAGAGCAGGACTTTCAAGAAAATGTGTTATTATTTCATGTCTGCTACATTTTTGAAAATTTTGTTCATTGAACAATCATTAAAGGAATAATAAGAGAAAGAATAACACGAGAAATTATATACCCATTACAAATCAATCCCAGAGAAAATATATAGAGAAACAATTTGCCACAAATTACAGCCAAAAAAAAAAAATATTTTCATTTCACTTAATGGGGAAAAAATATTTAAATGACATTCCTCACTCATTTCGTATCTTAATATATTAACACATCAACCTTTCACAACACCAAATAAAGGCGGTTTCACACACATTTTCAAAAAGGAATGACTGAATTATAACTACCATAGAAAACAAATTATTTCATTCACTATTTTTGAATTCAATACATTTGTGATAAACTAACAAATTGCTATGACCTTTTGATTGTCCCCCTCCATTGCAACCCCCTCTTCCCCCTCTTAGAGACAAGGGCTGTCTGTACTTAAGGTGCATGACAATTGGAAGTAATATTGCATATTTCGGTCAAAAATTGCAATTATTAGTAAAAATATAGGAAATTGTCGGCCTTGTGTGGTCACCATCAAACAAATCGCGAAACTTCACTTTATCAATGTTCAGCGAAATGCTGGCTGAACAGCACTAATCCATATACACATTCGGACCTCTTATTGATTACCAATCAGATCCAGATTCTCCTCGCATTTGTGTGTCATGGAGGGCACGTTCTTCTCATGTCCAAAATGTCAAAATATCTCAAACTTGGAAATGCGACGAACCCCACCGTTATGCTGTGGACGAAAATTTCGGATTTTGAGATGGTATAGAGAACTTGCACGTATAAAGAATCTGCCGCTATAAGAACATTCATTCATGGATGATATTACGACTCTAGTACTAATTGCCCCTGGACTCCACAAGATGCCTAAAAGCGGGCCCCTTGACCACATGCCAAAAAAAGGTTTGTGCCCCAATATTGAAGCCCTAGTTTATACCCTTTTTTTAATGGTGGGATAATCTGCATCATTTTAAAACTGCTGGTATATTAAATTGATTGTAATTGTCCTAATTTAGATAGAACAGTCGTGTATGTAACATTGTGTGCAACATTGTCTTTTTAAGACATCAAAAACTTTTAAAATGTTAGGTTTCTCGGGGGCAAGGACCCCCATCTTGGCTTTGCCCCTGGAGTGGTTCTAAGGCAGGCCCATTGACCTCATGCGGCTTTGCCCCTGGAGTGGCTCTAAGGCAGGCCCATTGACCTCATGCCGAAGGTTTGTGCCCCCAATATCAAATCCCTTTCGGCGCCCTTAGTCAGTTAGTTGTAATGCTAAAACATCAATCGTTACTTGTGATGCTAAAACGGCGATGATGTAGCACCTATGTTTTGAGGGGTGGGTATTAGACTGGTTCAGACATCGCTGCAGAGGCTAAAATCCCCACGGGACCCCAAGCATGCCAGGATTCCAGTTTTTCCATTGTGTACTGGGGTTTAAATATCGTTAAATAAGTTTAAAGTTTGGTATCATTTGTGTAGAAATAATTGAAATTGGACTAGTTGTGATGTTATTGCATCAGATTCTTCAAAGTCTTTATGTATTCTATCATATTTTGTTACTGAAACCATTCGATATGTCTAAAATGTAGTAAACTGATTCTATAGGAAGGGTATTAATAATATACCCCCTGAAGAAAGTTCGAGGAAAAATATTTTAGACAATACAAAATTAAAACTTTTTTTTTTTAAATACATAAATAACTTGAGGAATCTGAGGCTGTGACGTTACAACTAGCCTGATTTTAGTCGTTTCTACAAAAATTATGAACAAACTTTTGACCCCTAAACAAATACACATCAATGAACTCACGATTTTATGCATCAACTAAAGGCAAACAAATAGCTCCTCGTGAATATGCAAGTTATTGTGGATAATATTACTGCAGGCCAAGCCATGTGTGTAATGTGGTAGTGGACTAAAATGTGGATTTTGGCTGTTTACACTTTGGTAATTGTATACCCTCAATTGCGGTATATGCATGATAGAATAGCCTATTCAGGGAAGGCCTTATAAAATAGTTAAACCCAAGTTAATAGCCCAACTAGGCTATCAACTACAAGTGTTTAATTCCAATTTGGCTATGCTATGGGACAGATCTCACGGAGGATAAGTTTCCCAAGCCAATGTTATATTATGTATGCTAAATTCATTTGGACTGTGTCAAGCAAAATCCAAGTAATTCAAACAATTCTAGCGAATTTTGGAATGCAGAACTTCGTTAAAACTACGCAACAATATGCACTGTTATCTTAACAACTCCCTGCATCAACATATCGATCTATTTAAGGCAAACATTGCAACACAGCAAAATATCCAAAACTCGCTCAGGATATGATAAACGCTACAAAAACTAAAACGCATCCAGGCAAGAACCTGGTTTTTTAAGGTAAACATATAAGGTCAAATCCCAATAAAGGATTGTTGTGCTAAAAAAAGTTAAAAATCATTTAACATTTGACAAACTTCCCTTAGCGTTTGTTGGTATTCTACTTGTTGATATTGTATTGCTCGCGTTGATTCATAGCAAGTCATCATAAACATGTAGTGTCCCTAAAGCCAAGATTGAAACTGGAATTTTCACAGCATGAATAAACCCAAAATATAAGTACACTTCAATAAATTTTTACATTGCAATTTAAAATATCGGATGTGACAAAAATGATATTGCTTTTACAATAAAACCAGTCAATTCTTTTTTGCACTGCTATGGGTTGAGCTACAACATCGTTGATGTCTAGTTATAATTAAATTTCCAGACAAAGTTCAAATTTACCCGACATAATTTTTAAGTTGGCATGGCTTTCATTTCCGATTGTTCATCAAAGTTTGTGAAGATCGGTGAAAGTTTTCTGACACAGTCACAATTTTTCCAACAAAAATCGCGGTTGGGGTGTGACACCCCCCACAATCCCTGGTTACTACGCTCCTGTTTCGACCCACGAGTGAAATTCTTACTTTTCTCGGATTAAGACAATTTCTCGATATATGTCCCATTTCATTGCAATTGTAACACTTAAAGGCTTTCGCATTCTTATCGTTTGTTTGTTCTCCTCTACTGACATTGTCAGCAGTCGTTTCCTTATGAATGTTATAAAGCCGCTTTTAAAGGCTTTCGCATTCTTATCGTTTGTTTGTTCTCCTCTACTGACATTATCAGCAGTCGTTTCCTTATGAATGTTATAAAGCCGCTTTTAATTGTACCTATCAATTTACCAATAACTTGCTCCCATTCAAGTTCAATAGTGATGGGTGGCGTAACCCTTTCAGTAGTACCTGTAATTGCCTTAACCGATTTTCTAACATTTCGTTGACTTTCGGCCAAGCGAAACGCTTAATATTCCACAGATCCAGTGCAGTATTTACTGCATCCTCAGACACTGCGGTCTCGACTGATATACCCCTACCCCTCACCGTATCTCGGAATATGTTAATGCATCAATAAAATGACCTCTGGCAAGTGTGTCCTGAAGCTCATAGCTGGAATTTGGATATGCCATTTTGCCAATCTTTTTTATTGATTGCGCCAACTGTGGTAATGTTTCATCCCTCTTTCTTTGGCCGTTTTTCAACTGGGCCCGATGTAATTCGGTTTGATTCTGGGAATCAAACTTACTACAACCGAGGATGGTTACCAGCGCATTACAATCGCGACGCATATATTCGTCAAGATCACCCAGCACTGTCAGAGCTTTGCTCTGGAGGGAACTAGAAAGCTGCATCCCTTTAATTTTAGACCCAACCATTTATGTCATAAATTAGGACTGAATTGAGCTTCATAATCATCTTGCCAGACTCACTTCCCATCGAACAGGGGTGGGTTTTTCTCTGACCTCCTGATTGTAGGGGTTGACTCGCGGGGTTTATAGTGTTTTGGCATTTTACTTAAACCTTGGTTGCCATTTGCAATACCAGTAACGTTACCAACTTCTTCATTGCAATAACTTGGGGTGAGTGTTATGTCTAACTGAGGCGTAAGGACCACCTAAAATAAGGGGGATGTTCTACCCCTCACCCTCCCCCTCCTCTTGCACGTGTATACCTAGGAAAATATCAACCCATGGAATTTTCACCACTTCCCGCATGGGGGCGTTCCATCATGGGAGTCATAAGCCTTTCCCCTTCCTACATGCACTTTATAGGGCTCATTGCCATACCAACTGTCACCATGTCCCTCTACTAATTGTCTTGGAGCATCACCGCTTGACTTTCTAGGGTTCCCCCTCCCCTCCCCTCCCCCATCGATGCACCTCTATTCGCATGCTCTCAAATCTGTGCATATACTGATACCTTGGTCCCCTAGTTTCTAAAACACAGTTATCATCATCTGGTTGCCTTGTGGTGACTCACATTTCCATTTAGCCAACGCCCTCTTGTCAGATGACGGGCTGTTAATTTCATTTCTTGCAAAGCGTACGGGTTCACGCCTCATCTCACTTCTATTTACCAAATTATTCTCAGGTTCTCATCTAGAGACGTTAACCCTGCCACGATCTAATGTCACCCCTCGGGCCATTTTGTGACCGTGTAGAATTGCAATCTTTCACTTTAAAAGATTATCTCGAGTTCTCGCGGCTTAAGTGACACCCAATATCATCTGAAGGTCGGCGGTTAATGGGTGAAATGGGTGACTATGGAATTGCATTTTATCTTTCTCTGTCGTGGCCTTCAGGGCGCGACAGGACTAGTATTGTAACCTCCGTGCTCAAAATCCACTGCACCATCTTTTAATTGAGAATTATTTTTCAAATTTCATTTAATGAAGAGAATATGGACTTCAGACATAATAGAAAATATTTATTACACCAAATTATTCTTTAAGAGTCACAAAGAGATAGTGAAGGAGAATGATATTATTTGAAATGAACGAGGCTACTCTAAACGGAAACTCCAACAGCTAAAATAAGGCAGTAAACTAGTCGGATTATTAAGATAAGTCTTAAATGTTTACTTTTTGTGTTTATTGATTTCAAACTACAGTGAGTCATCCAAGGAGATTATTTCTCAGCTTTATTTTACTAAATCTTTAAGATTTACAGTTTTTATTGAATAAGGTTAACCACATGAATGAAATTGTTATATGCACCGTTAACATCGGAGATACAACAAATAATATTCCAGTAACAGCACTCAATTCAGTGGCAAGAGAAATGAATAAATCAGCAGAAGTGGGGTTTTTTTCAATAAAATTTATCACTAGACTTGTCTGGGTTGAGGTTATCATTATGCTGTATAATATACATAGGTAAATGATCACTTACATCAGATACAATTATGCCGAAACTGGATTTAAGCTTATGGTCATTGCAAAATATGTTGTCTATAAGAGTTGATGAGTTTCCTATGATTCTAATTGATTTGAAAATATGAGATAGCAATGAAAACGAATGAAAAAGATTAAGAAACTCAGTTATATGGTTTTTTACACCATACTGGATAAGGTCAATATTCAGATATTGAAATCTCCAAGAATTTAACAAGTTTTGTTCTCGCCATTAATACGATTTAAAAGCTTTGACATATCCTCGTTAAAAGACGAAATGGTGTTTTCAGGTGGACGATATATGACTCCAATATTAGTACTGGACTTAGGATTTTTAACTTCAATAAACAAGGATTCAAAATGAGAAAAAGAATTACTAAGATCGTTACGATGGGGTGCACTATACAATCTTTGATATAAAAACCAACTCTCCCACCATGCTTATCTACTCGATCATTATGAATGAAGTTATAGTATTAAATAATAGTAATTGAATATTAACCAATGAAGAAGGAATACCACCGTAAAGCTGTGGGAACTTACCACCGGTTTGGATGACGTGGTATGGCCCAGGAAGCTGCTGTCACCCTGGGGGACCTGTAGATGAAAACATAAGAGGATCCCTATGAATACAAGTGTAACTAAGTAAATAGGCAGAGAGCGTGCGTGCTAGTATAAGAACACGCTACCATACAATGAAGATGTAATGGTAAATAAATACAATGGCATGTTGGTATGCCTAAGCTACCGGTGAAGCGAGATGTCGCAGGTAAACTAGTGGGATGTGCCAGCATTATGGGTAGGTTAATAGGATATACCAACATGACCACAGCAACAATCCAAGTGAGATAAGAACATTCCAAATAAGTTAGGAATGGGTTGCTGGTTGGTCGATTGACCGAATAAGTAAATGAGCAGACAAGACTACCCGCTTGGTCGGCAAGGCAGGTGATGTCCATGTGCTGGGCAGAAGATACCCAGTGATTAATTAGGTACATGATATATGCATTGGCTTACCGTAGGCAATAATGCCATAACCAAAGCACAGGATCTAATAAATGCAATAAGTAATGTACACCAAGCAGGTGAGTTAGCGTTGGCGCACACAATGCGCTGATACTATAGATAATGTATGGTACATATGATTGATGTACATACAGTATATAATATAACTTGGAAAGGTAATAGAATCACAAGGCAAAAGTTCATGGTATAACAAAGACATGATAACCATACGTTCACAGTAGAGGCACTCAGACGTCCTTTCGCTTTGATGATCGGTGTATCTGTCTCCATAGCTGTGGAAAAACGGTTTAGACCTGATCGGGACTTGAACCCAGTACCTCAGTCGTGCGCTCTATCAACTGAGCTACCTGACTCCAACCTGATATCCTATCTACCAGCAACCCCCTAGTGCAGGCATATTCAAATAGGTTACACGTACTTTCGGTTCTCCCCCAGCCCACCCCACCCCTTGTATTTATTCATCATTACATCTTCATAATATGGTAGCGTGTTCTTATACTAGCACGCACGCTCTGCCTATTTGCTAAGTTACGCTTGTATTCATAGAGATCCTTGTGTGTTTTAATCTACAGGTCCCCCAGGGAGACATCATTTTCCTGGGCCACACTACGTCATCCAAACCGGTGGACTATAAGGTCAGTCTTCCACAGCTTCACGGTGGTATACCTTCTTTATTGGTTAATATTTAATTACTATTATTCAATACTATAATTTCATTCGTAATGATCGAGTAGATAAGCGTGGTGGGAGAGTTGGTTTTTTATATCAAAGATTGTATAGTTTACTCCATCCGTAACGATCTTCTGCATTTGCTTTATCCAGTTGTTTTTCTTCATACTCAAGGTCCAATTGAAATGAATGGTGTCGTTCTGTACAAATTTTGTCCTTAATAGCGGAAGAAAGCAGGTGCAATTAATGATACTATCATAGAACGAAACTCCTCGGATTTGATTTGATTCTTAAGTTCCTCAGCTAACATAGAAGATGGCTGAAGGCCTAGGCTTCCTTTTGTGTTCGATTGACTTCTACACGATAGAGGTAGCCCTTGATTGAGCATATGTGGAGACAACGATCTAGATGGTGGATTCGATTTGGGTTTTTTCTTCTTTGCTGGCATGGTAGACATTTAAAAGACTTACTTTTCAGTAGACGGCATAAACGATAACGTATATAAAGGTTTTTGGTATATCTGACTGGCTGAGATGTGGTGATGTATATAACTTTTTGCGATTTCTCTAAGAGCGTAAGAAAATTCCTTCTTTACATTATGGAGGGCGCTAAAGTATTTTCTTTTCACATTTTAATGTCACATTAGTTAGCCTAACGTTAGAGGCCTAGCCAGTAACCCTAAGCTTACTCCTAACTATAACCTGGTCTAGGCCTATAACGTTAGGCTAGGCCTACTGTGATTGTTCACTTAAAATTGATAATGTCAAACACATTCTGTTCCCAGTTCCGTCTGCTTCTAAATTTGATTGATGCTTATTTAGATGCAAAACAATAAGAAAATACAAATACTATAATTTCAGGATAAGATTTTCGGTAATTTACCTGTTATTTATGTCTATGCAAAGCAAACTCCCGGTTCAAAACTTTGTACAAAAAGCTAAAGAGCCATTCTCTGGCTGTTCACACACATAACGTAATAGAGAATGACCCTAGTGGACCACCGCGGTATGCCATGGATCCACTGGGTCATTTTCCGGGCCGTCACACACGTAACGTAACAGAGAATGGCTCTGAAACGTGATCACTGCATGCACTGTCGAGTCTGACGACATATGTATGATATGAAATGTAACGTTAGTTGTTGTTGAGCTTAACGAGTGTGCGTTTTGATTTCGCGGCAAGACATGTGACAATGCATGGCGGGAAATGTAACACAATGTGGGTAACTTAAAAACATATTTTTGTTGACGCATCCACGCATGGGAAGACCGAGTGTTCTGTTACTTAAAATCAGCGTAAAAGCTGGTAATTAGAATCGTATTATAATGATAAGAATACATTGACGCATGGTGTACATTGAAGAGTGACGCTAGTGTTAAGATATCGAACATCTATAATCCTGATGTAGAACACACGTGTCTGTTCATTTATTCAAATGTTTTACTTTATCTGCTTAAGACTAAGCATCCTCTTTCTTGTGGAAGTAGATAAAAGAGGAATTCCACTGCTCTGAGCAATGAGAAACAATTGATGAGTTATTAATTCAGGTAGAAAGAAACAAAACCACAACCTATCCAGATATCTTATCCTCTCCAAATGTTTCGTAAAAACACAGTCGTAACTCAAACCACAAAATACTTAAATATCTATGGACAGGTAGTAAGAACATTTGAAAGGGAGCAATTAAATGCAGTTGAATGTGATAATGAATTTCCACCATACCCTCCATCAAAGCTTAGCAGATGAAAGAGGAATTAATTGAAGTGAATGCACTTTTAAAGAATTACATTAAATATTTTGAGCAGTCTTCTCTTTCATACATCACCTCTTGTAAGTATATTTGAAATTCTTCAAACTTTGACTCACAACCCGAAAACTACAGGTGCTACTATTGTAATTAAAAGACTTTGTTCAGAATCTAAATCTCTTTCTCTTTCTCTGTCCATATATCTTTAATTTAAAGTAGAAAACGTATACTACATCTCTTTATGCAATCTCCTTTTTCTAACATTGCAAAACCTTTAAATATCTACAATGTCGGAAAAATCTTACAGAATTTAAAGACAGAAATTTACAATAAAAGATCTTGTGGGAAGAATAAATGTCAGCAAACTATCAATCACTTCTAGCGTACATTGCATAACTGGTTGGCTCGAATTTGAGGTACTAGAGATAAAAAAAAAATCAGCAAACAATTCGTAATTTGGGTTTTATGTGAGTTTTGGGTCATCAGAATGTTTTAATCTTTAAATTGAACACTTCCATTTAAACGCCACTATAGCCTTGACATTATAATATTCAAAAACTTGCTTTTTGATTCTTTACTCCATGAAGCCTCAATCTCCACAGACAGGAGAGGAGAGCGGTTGACATTTCAATCAATTTAAAGTCATTTTTGTTCAAAGCTGCTCATAAACATGTAATCAATCCATTTGTTTTAATTATGCTTGAAATGATTAAAAACCAGTACGAACTTTGAAAACCTTTTTCGAATAACGTGCCGCAAATAATTTTTTTTTTTACAACATTTCCCCTAATATTCAAAACTTGCTTTTTAATCAAACCAGTTAATAACTCCATGAACCAACAAGGATTGAATAATACGCTTTAGAGTGTACCTTACTTCCATAACATTTCCTATGTCAGCTCTTATCTGATAACCTTATATAAAGGACTTAGATGTCGAGTATCTTCCCACTGCATCTTATTCCAAGACGTCATCAACTTGTAATCGAACCCGTGCTATCTTGCGTTTTCGTAAATCGAGCAACTGATATCGTCCAATCAAAAATCCCTTCTTTTATTGATAGCAATAACTTGACATACTTTCGCTTTCTAGAAGAAAGATGCATGATCACACATTCAAAGTAAACTGAGTGAAAGTTTCTATTGGAGAATATTTGTCCATCTCTAAATACCAGGATAGATTTGTTTTCATTTTTCGTCGTGAGGTGTTTTTGCAGTGAAGTTACTCTGTTTTATTTAAGATTGTGTAGTAAAAATGTGATAGTGTTTTTTTTTGTCTTTCTTGAAAATTTGATGTAAGAAATTTGTACCTTTCTCCCCTGGAGTGAAACTTTCTGTGGATGTGCAGCTGACCTAAAGTCTAAGGAATCTTGGCTTTCACTGTTTGAGCTTGAAATGATTGTGAAATTTTAATATTACTTCTTAATACATATTTTTTTGGAATAGACGCCATGAATACGTCAGCAGAAATCAAAACTATGTTAGATTTGAACCAAGAGGATGGCAAGACTATTTCTCTGGACCCCATTATCCAAATCCAGGTCGCTATGGCAACTGCCGATGCAAGTGCCATCATCACAAAGATACTTTATACTGTGATAGGCATCATCGGGATTATTGGTAATGGTCTTGTTATAATAACTTTCGTTAAAATTCCATCCTTACGAAGCATAACCAATATCTTCATCGGAAATCAATCATTCATAGACTTCATTGGATCCATTTTACTGATATTAACTTTTGTACCAACTTACAACTTTAAAGATGTAACCGAGTCTTCACCGTTATTGGCTGGATTTTTGTGCCACTGTCTGTACAGCCGGTACTTCTACTGGGCAGTTGTAAAGGTGTCAACTGCTAATTTGGTGTGTCTTACTCTCGAGCGGTATTTCGCAGTCGTGACACCTTTTTGGTACCGCAACGTTGCCAAAGAATGGAAAGTCTTTGTGATATGCTGCATTGGATGGATTGTGGGCGTTTTCACAGAAATGAACATACCATTTGAAAGAAAACTTAAAGATGGCGACTGTAAGCGTTCTTACATCGATTCAGGGTTTAAATTTGTTCACGGGACAGTTCTGTTTTTCTACACTCTGGTTATTCCTCTTATTATTATGACCTTTGTCTATGTATCCATATTAAATGCATTGCGTCCTGTTCGAGCGGTAAGTCCAGGCTTGTCATCAGTATCCAACATTCAACGCTCCGTCGTGAAAAATGTGTCATCTATCGGTTCCAACAGCCAGACTTTGACCGTGCCAACGGAAGAACTACAGTCAATGCGAGTATCAACCGACGTTACGTCTGGTGTTAATCTATCCAACAGCGATAACGTTGCACTGACCACGACGACTACTCACACCAACACCCATCAACGAATCCGGAAAAATGTTATTAGCACCATGATTATAGTTTCCATCATCTATGCAATTTGTTGGGCACCAAATCAACTTGCCTACTTTTATTTTAATCTTGGTGGATCCCTTGATTTTAATGCTACTTGGTTTAAATTTAGCATTTTCCTTACTGCTTCAAATCTGATTTGTAACCCTATTATTTATACGCTTAAGTATAGAAAATTTCAAATGGGGTTGAAAAAATTGTTTTGCAAATAGAATATTAAATTGTTTTGTTTAAGGATATCAAACAAACTATTCTTGAATAACTTAATTTAACAGTTGAAGAGAATATGGAATTTTTTGATGCGATGAATAACGGAACTTGATAGTTGCTTGACTTTCAAGTTATGGGGATGTTGGATATATTCAATAAAAAAAATTCCTTACAGCGTTCCGTTGAATGTCCTTCCAGACAGGCGCATTTTTCTCATGAAAACAATGGACGATTATTCACGAAGTGTTAAAATAATTTCTTTGACAAAGGGGTTGTTAGATGCCACTTATAAGGTATAGCATCCACGTAGAGACTTATCCCCACTAGTATCGCCATTTATCTGTGTAAATTTGAACAACTGAATCGTGTAAAAAATAATTCAGATTGAATAATGCTGTCGATTATTGGCAAAGTAATTGTTGTGGAGCGTACAGAGAAAATGGAGGGTTGCGTTAGAAAATATTCAAGGATGTACTAAAGTTAACTGGTTAAGATATTATTCAGTCATTTGGCCTATACTTAATTCTCCTAACTGGATGTGGTGACATCTAGTAATATTTCGAATTTTTATCTAGCAATGAGGTCAACCTAAGCAGGTTATAAACCATTTAGGGAAAACAATCGATCGTCCCCTGTTAAAAACAAAATGTGTGCTTATTACGAGGCATTTCTATCCAAGCGGAAAAAATAAGTAAAAGATTCACCGCTTTTCTCTTCCACCTGAGGCAGACAGGTATATTGAATTAAACAATTGTTGTTGACATCAGTTTTTGAATTTTTGAGTGGCGTTATCTAGCAATAAGGCCAATCTAAGCAAGTTGTAGACGTAAACGTCTAGTTTGGAAATATTGAAGAAATATGTAAACAAGAAATATATGTAAAATAAATATATGTGCTTACTACGGGGCATTTCTATTTAAAGGAAATATTTCCATGTGGTTTCGTAAGAACTTTTTCATAAGAAAGAAAACAATTTTAGAATCAATTTAATACAAAAATCAAGTTGATATTTTATTCCTACCTAGAGATATTTGAATTTGACGGTTCACAAAAAATGCCAATAAACGAAAAGGAAAAAGAGACCAAAACAAACTCCCACTAGTACCAATGTCTCAACAATGAAAATGGCTCAGTATGACATCACAGCAACACAATCTCCAACAAAGTTGATGTATTTCATTGAAATATATCATCTTTTTTATTAGTAAAAACTGCTAGAAAAATAAATCGTTGAAAGATAGGTATTTATATACATTGCCAAATATACCCTACTCCACTAACTTTTTAAACATTGTGTCTTATCATACAGAAACAATCAATTAATTTTCAAAGAAATACATACACATTTGCAATAGAATTGCCACTATGACATCATCAAACACAAATTCACCATACTGTACAAAAACTTTACAATGCAATTAGGAAATCTTTAAAAATCCATATCTCCTAAACGAAAAAATGTATCAACCTGATTTTCAAAACAAATTGGCTCTAGAAGTATGCTTTTTTAATTAAAATTGTACAAAAAATATTTGCAATATGCCTTTAAGATGTTTAATAAAAAGTTGTACTTTTTGAAAATTCGTAATAAATCAAAAATTAAATTTTAGCCTTTGGAAATTGTTTTTACATGAAAATGTGAATGCATTTTGAGGGTTTTAATTCAATCCATACTCGTTTAAGAGTTTGAAGGAAAATCTATTGAATGTTTGGAAACGCACAAGTAATATGTGTGTGTGCTTATTACCAGGCATTTCTACTAAATCTGGAAAAATAGGTATAAGATTCAGCGCTATCCTCTTCACCTGAAGCAGACCGGTATATTAAATAAACAATTGTTATTGTCATAAATACATGAGACTTCCGCAAAGCTAGATATTATGAACAATACAAAAGGAACATAAACTTTGTTATTACATGATTGGTGAATCCGCAACCTACTCTCGCATGGGCGGATGGGATTAATATTATGTTAAATGGTGTTGAGCAATTTGCGTGTCGTTTATGTTTAACTGGGGGCCCGATTTAAACATCTTTAAGATCAGAATAGCTTTTCTTTCTTGTGGGAATTGTTCATTATCTGCTGCTTATTTGGTCTCGAGCAATATTTGTAGAGTGAAACATGTAATCTTTTTTATTTTTAAATTTGGCTCGAGAATTTACAAAGAAATACTTCAGATATTATTTAACAATTTGAATATTTTATTGAGATATAGATTCCGTAGTGTCCGTGATGATAAAAAAAATCATTGAAAAGTTTTGGATTCAAAAGGTTTTTAAAATTCCTACTTCCTACAATAAGGACTTCATCTATTGCTGATTTGATACTTAACACCAACTTCCACAACAACCCAGGACCAAATGGAGAACTAGTACAATGGAGCCATTGATTAAGGTAATTTGATCCTAACTGCTTGTGGTTTTCAGAATAAAGAAAATAAAAAGGAAAATTCTGACCCGATCTGCCTAACTAATGAAAGTGTGTGTGATAGATCAAAATTTGATAACTTTTGAATTAAGAGATTTTAAAAATTCCTACTTAAATCAGAAATGAATTGAAAATTTGACGTTTTAAAATGGAAAAGTTCTGAGTGGTGTATAGACGTTTCAGATAAAACAATTGTTTATATCCTAATAAGGGTGCTTCAGCTGACGTCACGCGGCCACATCACTTTGTTTACATCGCCATTTTGATAATTGCATTATGTGAGAATGCCACAAACTGTTCGCGTCTATACAGTTTAAACAAATGAAGACACTTACAAGTCTTCCAAGAAAAGTACCGTATTCTTTCCTGTCAATTCATTATTAAGCATATTTTGACCACACTCAAGATCGCTTTTGTCAGTCCTGTTCGTACCCCCGATCGGGAGAACAGTTTTGTTCTCTCGATTGGGAGATCCCTTACAGAATTATTCCACAATGCATTAACCAAAGTCAACGTTTGTATATGAATAACATAAAAAATCAGACATACTTCGAGCCCGGGGAACTCAACCATTACAAAGACTTCACACAATTGTTTCACGATTTGAAATAATGGAATATGAATTATCCTTTCACCATGCGCTTTTAAAATTCACCGTGCGCTTTTCGAGAAATTTGAAGAAAAGTAGTGACTTCGTATTATATGCTACTGTTAGGCAGTCGCGTCTTAACAAAAATTTGGGGGGAATTCTTTTTTTTTAAAGGTTTGTTCGGGAATTATTTTTGACAACGTCGCCATGTTAGTCAAAAACAATTCTCGAACAGAACTTTAAAATGTTTTTTCTTCATAAAAGCTTGTTTAAATGCGACTACCTAACGAAACAAAATACATAATACGACTGTTAATACGGTTATCTTCATTTATTTCAACTTTACAAAAGATGAATATTTAACGCATCCGGTCATTATGAATCAGGGTGTCCAAGTAGTGTCATTTTCCAAGTGATGCATGTGTCGTTTGATGGCGATTTCATCTCCCACTCACTTAAATGATATACAAAATGACCATCAATGCATATCACCAAATTTACTAACGAAAACATCTCTTTCACTCTGTTTACATATATATTATATATATATATATACATATATATATATATATATATATATATATATATATATATATATATATATATATATATATATATATATATATATATATATATATATATATATATATATATATATATATATATATATATATATATATATATATATATATATATATATATATATATATATATATATATATATATATATATATATATATATATATATGTATATGTATGTATAGGAAAAGCATCCATTTTTTCTTAATTCTTCTCTCTCTCTCTCTCTCTCTCTTTCACTCTGTTTACATATATATTATATATATACATATATATATATATATATATATATATATATATATATATATATATATATATATATATATATATGTTTATATATATATATATGTATATGTATGTATATATATTATATATATATATATATGTGTATATATAAATATATATATACATATATATATATATATATATATATATATATATATATATATATATATATATATATATATATATATATATATATATATATATATATATATATATATATATATATATATATATATATATATATATATATATATATATATGTGTGTGTGTATTTACTTCAAGTTATACCTTACCTTCCATGCTATAAATATATGCAATCTGGTCACATGACCTGTTTCTAACGCACTTCTAACCGACCCTAAAAATGTAGTAACCAGCCAAACCCTGACCTCCATAATACCTCTTAGTCTATGGGCCAATATATCGAAACCACCCCCTCCTCCCTTAGAGATTTTCAACCACTACAATTTTTAGTTAGTCTGGACCCTCAGCAATCATTTTCTGCTTGTTTTCCATTAAACTGATTGTGGAAGTAAGCGCCAGGGCGTTGTCATGGCAACAAAGTGATAAAAAATGGAATTGAAGAAATGACATATATTTGTAACTAAACAACATAAAAACACATATATGTTTAGTTAAGTATATATATTTATAGCTGCCATATTGGTTGTAATCAAAATCTAGGTCATTTGAGGTTACAATCATGGCTTATCATGACCGTTGCCATGGCAAGTCGGTGACAAAAAGCTTGAATTTGACAGAAAATGTCATATTTTTGAAACTTTACAGCATAAAAACACATTCCTGTGTCTAAGTATATATATTTGAAACTGCCCATTAGATTGCAATCAAGATCTGGGTCTTTTAAGGTCACCGTCATGCCCAATCAGGACAATTGCCATGTCAATGCCGTGATAAAAAAAAAAATAGAGAAAAATTGTCATATAGTTTTAAGTAAACAATGCTACTGTATGGGCATATAGGGATGTAGTGTAAGGTCACAATCATGCCCAATCATAAAAGTTGCCATGATAACTGTGTGAAGAAAAAAAAGTTGGTCAATTTGGAAATGTCATAACACCGGTCTTCTCTTAGTTGTAATACGCTACAATATAATATGAAATCACAATATAATTATATATGTATAGGCCTGTATAGATTTTAGATTAGCCGGTTGATTGCAATCAATATCTGGGTCCTTAAATACAGTCATGCTTAATCGCAATGCCTAGAGGAATGTTCATTTACATCAAATTGTCTTACAGTATTCTACAAACCATTATTATATTTGTAACATACTTTAATGTGTTACTTAGATACATGCATGTTTTTGGTTACATACTGACACGACTGAGAAGACCAAATGCTGATCTGTAACTTCACTGAAAACTGGGGTCCTATGGGAAGCATATTAAGGTGTTCATGGTGATTTTCACGTCAATTCTGCTTTTCCAAAAAAATGTCCACCACAAAAAATCCTAATTAAAAGATGTTGAAAAAAGCAATAAAGACAGCAGAAAGCTTAATTTTTAATGTCTGTATGCTGCATACTACTTTCCAAAACATATGAAATGATATTCCACATGAGGTCAATTCTCTTATAATTCATATAAGTCATCATCATCCTCCTCATCATCTAACATATCTTCTTGCATGTTATAGTAGTCAGCTTCAGTATCATCTTCTTCATGATCATGCTCCAATACTAAATCGATCAGTTCCTTTGGTAGCATTTCATCTTCTGTCAATTGGTACTCTAATTTGTCTCCCCGAAGAACCCATCTATGACCATCGTCGTGCTTTAGCAATTCCGGATATGCCAAATCAGCTTGGTTCCATATAAGATCCTGATAATTGGCACGTACAACATGCATCCTTAAGGAGAATCTGCAGGGTGGAAGCAAACTTAGGTCGATGCCACTTTCACTGGACAGTAGCTGGTTATTTGGTGTGTAACGTGTCATGAACATGGTATACCGCAGCTTGTTGATGTCCTTGACTCCTGACTTTGCCCATATAAAAGACATGTGAATGCTTCTAGATCATCAAACGTTCCTGGATTGAGAGTAGAGCTTGTACCCAAACCTGTAAAGACAGGAATATATTGCAGGTTTTTTTTTTTTGCAGCACACGCAGGGGTCCCACCTTGCCTTTACGAACAAATGAACTAATAGTATCACAGCTGGTGAAAGCGTGGAGTGAAAGCAATGCATTGCAAAGATTTTGCCAATGCCCCGGACTATTTTCCCATCTTGCCACAAAACCCGTGTCTATATGTAAATTGAACAATTGCACCACCCCTAAAATAAGATACACTAGCTCATGCTTACCTCTAGATAGCCAGCTCGTGCATGCCGAGTAAAACTCCATCTATGGTACGCTGCCAAGTTGCGACTGAAACCAATAATTCCTGGACCATGCCCACTGGCATGACGGTTATAAGCCAACGAACCCCCCTTTCTACTTAGATGTAGAGAGCTTAGCCTCTCCTATGCTTTTAGACACCCAACACCCAGAACCCTGTTTACAACCTCATTAGGTACCCCAATTTCTCCACCCTCTTTGATAGGACTAAAACCCTATCCCCTTCCTTTAGCTTACGCATTCAATCAGACCTCCTCCATCTCGGCATCAACCCCGCCACTCTCGGCACCTTCTCCTGGCCCACTTTTACTCCTTGGACCACTCCCTCCCTTCTGTCCACCTGGGCCTCTACACTCATCACAAAACTCAAACCCACCCTAACCTCTTCATCAATCTCCACAACCAAATCAAAGACCAACTCTCAAATTACACCTCTATCTATACTGATGGCTCCAAGGAAGGCAACAAGACAGCTGCTGCTGCCATCATCCAAGACATCACCCTCAGTAGCAGACTTCCCGACTACTCATCCATCTTTTCAGCCGAGGCTAAGGCCATTCTCCTCGCCCTCAACTTTATTGAGTACTCTCCGCTCAGCCACTTTGCCATTTTTTCTGACTCAAAGGCTGTTCTTACTTCTTTACTCAATCTGAAATGGGATAACCTCACATGCCACCTCCTCATCCGGAAACTCCTTTCTTCCACCCTCTGCAGGAAAAGTATTCTTTTATTCTGGATACCCAACCATGTTGGCGTCCCTGGCAATGACAGGGCTTATGCAGCCGCTAAGCTTTCCCTCAACCTCCTCCCTACCCCTTTTCCCAAAACCCTCTCTGACATCAAACCGCTTATCGCTTCCCTTGTTCGTGACCGCTGGCAAACCTCATGGAACTCCCAAATTGATAACAAACTCCATGTCATCCAGCCCCCAATTCCGATCAAATCCACCATCAACAACCTCTCTCGTATCGACAACGTTCATATTACCCGTCTTAGAATTGGTCACACCCACCTCACTCACTCTTACCTCCTTATTGGCTCCCTCAACATCTCTGCAACAATTGTCATTGCACCCTCACAATCCATCACGTTCTCCTTGTTTGCCCCTGTACAAGCTTCCCAGAGCTTCCCTCGCTTCCCACAACTCAATTGCTGAGCTCTTCCAGAAAAATCCTCCGGATAAACTTATCTCCTTCTTTCATCATGCTTCCCTCTACAACCATATCTAATTCTCCTTTTCCACCCCTCTCTACTTTGCTTTTGTTTTAACCATGCACCTCCCCTCTCGATCACAGCTTTCTGACCTTTTGTTCTTGAATTTCTCTCATTCTCCCCTCTTTCCTTTCCTTTCCTTTCTACCTCTAGAATGATCTGACCTCTGAGGCACAATTTGACCCTCGTTGTCGTGTTGCCGTTAAGCCCTCATCAAACAAACAAACAAACAAACTCTTCTATTGTTATGTCCACAGCATTGCGAAAGTTAGGAACTGCAGAGCGATTCACACTCATTTCTTTCTTCTTAAGTAGCTCCATTGCACCAAGATGTGTGTGTCGCAGGTTGAAAAGTGTGTTTAAGTATAGTGATGTATACCTTGCATAGGTTGGCTTCTCTTGACTGAAGAAGAGAGGGCGCATTTCTTCTAGACAGGCCATGTGCAAGGTGATGTCATTGATCTTTGTAGCCCTCAAGAAACGCATCAGGAGCCATGCCTTATCCATGTAACCTAGCCAGAATTGTGCCGTTTTGACCTTTGCTCCAGCACGCACCTTCGCTATGTACCCATCATACTTCTGTATCCATTCCTTCCATTTGGAGTTTTGCTTGACAGCGGACAAGTGTTCAGAATTTGGTGTTTTTGCCAGAACTGACATCAGCTTAATTTCCTGCTCACCGATAACTAATCCATCTTCATCTTGAAATGAAGCCCACAATAGCCGTTCTAGAGCTTCCATCAATGTTCTGATAACATACCTGGCCCTGTTGTAGTGTTTTTCATTCATGACTTTTTCGATGAAACACTTGCACACACTGCAGATTCAACTAGCACTTCTAAAAATCCACTCTCTTTCATATACTTTCCTAATGCACCGATGTATGCACATGCCATGTGGAATTCCCCCAGTCAAATGATGACATTGCAAAATCAATCTGCATACGACCACAATATTCCGCAGGCCTTCTTAACAGCAGCCAGATCAAACGTATCTGATATCTGGTACCCAGTCTGAGAGGTGATTTGAGCAGTGGCGCATGACGTCATCAAGAGGCCGTATGTATTAGGAATTAATCTTATGGCATTTTCTCAAATTCATTTGTTTATCTTGGCGTTGCCATAGCAACAGCCAGTGGCGGGTGTGGGATTTCAATTAGGGGAGGGGGAGAGAGGGTGTTAACACCCAATTTACATAAAACTTAACAATCATGACTCAGGGGTAAAATATACAATTTTCATTGATGGGAAGGGGGCGAACAATACTAACAAAAATGAATGGGGGAGACTAAACCATGTCCTTCCTCCCTCCGACGCCCCGCTAGTGGCAAAAGTTTCAATTAAAGGTATAACTTTGACCGTAAATGACCCAGATCTTGATTGCAACCAGCCAGCAGCTTCAAATCTGTACAAAAAAATGACATTTTTTATAAAATTTATTTGTTCATCATAGTGTTGCCATGACAACTGTCCTTAAAGACATGAACACGACCTCAAGTGACTCAAAACTTGATAGCAATCAACTGGGCAGCAACAAATATATATACCTGAACACTTAAAGTGTGCTGATATGTTATCCAGTTACGAAGATATGCCATTTTCTCAAAATTCCAGTTTCTCATTTAGGCGTCGCCATGACAACACACTGGCGCTCACACCCACCATCAGTTTAATGGCAAACAAGCAGAAACTGATTGCTGAGGGTCCAGACTAACTAAAAAGTGTAGTGGATGAAAATCCGTAAGGGGGGCAGGGGGGTCTACGGTTGGCCCACCGACTATCTACTATCCCTCACTCCTTTTAAGCGCGTTCTTTGCTACAACATCGCTGAAACTGGTCATTTCTATTTTATTTTATTTAACCTTTTTCTAAGTCTTTTCTCCTTTGCAGCTTCTACCAGGAGGATTTTTACGCTGCCCTTTCTCATCCGGTTCGCCTGTTCAAGATTTTCGAGGTAAGACGAGGTAGCCATGGGTCCGAGATTTCTTTGGTCCGAACCTACACGATTTCCCGTGTAGCCTACACTTAGGATAGCGGGTTTTTGTCTCCATTTGTACAAAGCGAGTGGCTAGTTCGAGAGCGTCCTACTCTCGTGAGGGGTGTTTTAGGTCCTAGAGCACCAGGTGTGCCTGTCTGGGGGACCTCATGCCCCGGGGTTTAATTGTTTCCACCCTCAGCCCCGCCCTTCCGCGAGGAGAGCCTAGCGTTATACTATGCATTGTATTAACACGTTAGGATATCTTAGTACAGGTTCTCGTATGCATTAGGCCAACATCTTATTATGATTTTGGCGCATGCGCATTTGGTCGACGTCACCGTAGGGTGTTCGAGGAGTCGGCTTCCAAGGAGCTACAGTTGTTACAAGAGAACTTAATTTTGTATTAACGTTACCAGCGTATAAATATTTTCGTTTTTCTTACATAAATTAAAGACAAAGTTTTTAATTTTGAAGCTTGATTTTTGGGGCTTTGAAGAGACCGGAGGGGGGTCTCTCCGACGTCCTATTTAAAGAAGAAGCTAGTCTCTTTTTTTTTTATCTTTAAACACATCGAGTACTCAGTGTTTTGTGTTTTCCACGTTACCCCGGCGCTTGTAAAGTTTTTACGTTGGATGCGTTTTCCATGCGGCTTTACGGCCTGTTACTTAACTACCCGTACAGACATACGGTATTAGTTTTCTCCCCACCCGTAGCCGTAGACTCCGCCGTTCCAAGGTTGTTACTATACGTAGTACGTTAACAACTTTTTCCAATCAACTTCATAGACAAGTTTCGCTGTTGATAGGTGTGGCCTGGAGCTACGCGGTTCCGCAACTGCTACAGCTTTTATACACCGCTTGGGTGCCGTCGACTATGTTGTACGGCTCCGCGGTCTTACGACCCAAAATCGCCTCACAGCTACATAGCCTTACACGGTTGGCAGCCCTTTTTGTATACGTTTTATATTAACGGCCTGCCTTTTAATTCGCTAGCCATTGTTTTTTAGTCAGTAAAGTTTAAACAAACTTTGCTCAGGGTCGGCAGTCTTCTCTGGACTGCAGATGGTGTCATTCAGTACCTCCGCTTTACACGTTTAGTCGGTGGCCACCCCCTTTGGTGGTGGTGCGGATGCTCCCACCTGGTGTGAGGAACGAAGTTTCCACCCGTCAGATTTTCACCGTCAGTGCCGACGGATGCGTCTTGATCGTGGTAGGGGCACTTTTCTTGTGACCCCTTATGACGGAAACTTGGACGGGTACTTGGCCTTTTTCAACAGGCAGAATGCCGGGTTTTTTGTTCACCATTTACCGCTAGTGCTGAGCGAGGCTTTTCAGATTCGCGCCGACTTTACACCACTGTTGTGGTCTCTTTTTCAGACAGATAGGAACGGACTCCAAGAGTTTCGGGATTTTTTTCAGAACTTAAGTATGTGCGTTACGTGTTCCGCCTTTCACGCTAGTACCGAGTATGCTACGCTAGGCGACGTACGATCGATAGCGCCCACTTTTCCCGGCTCACTGCGCTTCCCTCGGCTGCTCAAGACCTTGCAGGCTTCACGTACGGGCCTCAGGTCAGGGACGACTTTTGTCTTTTTCCCGGGCTCCGGCGGACTGCATCTCAGTCCCAGAGCGCTTTGTTTGACGGTGTGGCCTTAGTCCGCCTTTCCTCGACGTAGCATGGCCTTTCTGAGGGGTTAATCACCCCTCCCCTGTTGTGGAGGTGGGCCCTTTCTCAAACTTGGTTCAGTCATGAGCTGTGGAATAACTTGCAGTTATTCACCGAGGTTTTCCAGTTGGGTCTACGGTCTTTGACTCGCGACCACTCGAAAGTTACACGGAGATCTCTTCGTAGTGTGTCATGTGACATTTTCCTCCGATAGATCGTCCAGTAACTTTCTTTTAAAGTAGTCTGAACTGTTCATAGAACGGCTGCGGTATGCACTCGGATTCGAGGCATAGCCTCTTTTCACGGGATTTCTCGTGCCGCCATTCGGGAAAACGCTTTTCGCGGTTTTTCTTTTGGTTTTGATCTGACTCACTTTACGACGTTCGTGTTACCCCGCTAACTTTTGCTCTTACGCGGTTACGCGCTGACGAATTTTTCCCTGGTTCGGGATACCTTTAATTCGTTTTAGTTGGTACACGCTTCGTTCCCAATCGTAGTTTAGTAGCCGGTTCCGTCTCGTGGACGAATCTGGTGTATTTTGTGGCGTTTTTTGTAGACACTTTTCTGATATTCATATTGTGTCCAAACGCTCTTCCGGTTTGCTTGTTTTTCTGAGTTTTTAGCTCAGGTTTATTTGATGTTTGCCTCCGTTACTGTCAACAAATAATGCCTTGTTCAGTTTGACTGTGACTAGACGTGGTTTACTATGTTTTAGTTTTTCCCACTCTGAGGTCTTTCATCCTTAAGAGGAGAAGGAATTTCGTCCTTTAAACAGGATTCGATTAGTGTGAGTTTTCGTACCAGACGTTTAAAACAAACAAAAAATGTGCTGCTACCTGAACTCCCTTCCTTCCTATTCTCGGTTGCAATTTGATTGCATATATTCATAGCATAGAAGGTAAGGTATAACTTAAAGCAAATACATCCCGCTAAGCGTAGCGGGTATATTTACGAGAATTATACTTACCTTCCATGCATCCCGCCCGCCTCCCCTCTCGTTCAGGCCTCGGTGGAATGTTAAGTGAGGGATAGTAGAGGTATTATGGAGGTCAGGGCTTGGCTGGTTACTACGTTTTTAGGGTTGGTTAGAAGTGCATTAGAATCAGGTCATGTGACCAGATTGCATATATTTATAGCATGGAAGGTAAGTAAAACTCTCGTAAATATCCCTGCACACGCTTATGGGGGTAAATATATATATATATATACATATATATATATATATATATATATATATATATATATATATATATATATATATATATATATATATATATATATATATATATATATATATATATATATATATATATATATATATATATATATATATATATATATATATATATATATATATATATATATATATATATATATATATATATATATATATATATATATATATATATATATATATATATATATATATATATATATATATATATATATATATATATATATATATATATATATATATATATATATATATATATATATATATATATATATATATATATATATATATATATATTTATATTATATATATATATATATATATATATATATATATATATATATATATATATATATATATATATATATATTTATATATATATATATATATATGTATATATATATAATATATATATATATATATATATATATACATATATATATATATATATATATATATATATATATATATATATATATACATGTATTTATATTACATATATATATATATACATATATATATATATATATATATATATATATATATGTATATATATAAATATGTGTATATATATAAATATATATATATATATATATATATATATATATATATATATATATATATATATATATATATATATATATATATATATATATATATATATATATATATATATATATATATATATATATATATATATATATATATATATATATATATATATATATATATATATATATATACTTAACTGCGTGTGGCGATTGTAATATGTACGAAAAGTTCTTTGTGTGGATAGAAACCTGTCGAATAACTGGTATATGGTTGCGCGTTTTTATGATCTTTAATAAATCAAATAGTGGGGACACGAACAAACCATCACAACCCATTTCATATGGTTTTCTGTTTGTGAAAATGACAAACTGTTAAAGTGTACAATAAGACTAAATGACCACATTTAAGGGCAATAAGTCAAGTTTTCAAATGATTGCTTTGAGTCATAATTCCACTTATGTACGAATGCTATAATTTCTTCGTCTATAAACTAATGAAGAAAATCAAAAGTCTTAGATACTTAAAACAAACGGTATTTTTTTCCGGTCAATTCATAATAAATTGTACTTTTACCGCACTCTCAAGATCGGTTTAATATACGTTTCTCTTCATTTTGATCAGCTATATTTAATGTGCTGTTAAGATCCAGTCAAATGATGAATTAGCGTGCCCAGATGAACGCAAGTCTTCTTTATAAAATATTTTGTGTTAGATTCTTTGGGTATTTATTTCTTGAATGGTTCTTCGTATTGATTTACTGTATACTAATCCAGAATAATCAGCTAAAGATAAGAAGTGGGCTCACTTCATAACAGCTGACAGTATATGAAAATTTCAATACAATGTGCAGGCTGACTAGTGAGAAGTGGAAAAACTGTCTTTCCTAGATGACAAAGCTACATAAAGGGATTTAATTGTCACATTTTCTTCCAATTAAATGAATAAAATATGACATTGAAATAATATAATAACAAATGTGTATAATTTTAAACAATGTCTTTCACATCTAATTAATCATTTTCATGACAATTTCAAACAGTTATCAGTATCTTCCACATTTAATCATTTTCATAACCTTCAATATCTGGTTCCTTCTTAGCTGCCACTTGAGCTTATTAGTCTATGTAAAGGTTGAATTATTAAATCACAGATGAGAGCCTCATTTGCTACATTTAAACTTTATATGAACCAATCATTTTTTGCAGCAAGTACAGTTCTGGGCAGATCATGATAATCTGACTAACCAGTGAAGATGCTTAAAAACTAACAAATCAAAGTAATCCTCTGAATGTAAAAGACAGTTGCATCATGCTCCCTGGTTGGTCATAATGGGATATTCTTCATGACATATTTCTTCCATCTCACTGTTTTCTGTTTTCGTGTCATAGTATAAATTCCTTCTGCATATTGTGCATCGCCATTTCCTTCATTGCAGGGCTTCTAACATCTTATTCACATTTCACCAAAAGCAAATTAAGCTTATGATCAAGATGGTGATGAACCACTTTATAATTTATTTGATTGCTAAATCAAAACCAGCATGTTTACTCTCTTTTGAACTTGTAGCAGAGGTCAATATGCTTCTATTAAAGTTCATCTAAATTGGATGTACACCTTCATTTAAGTTCATATAATGTTTTCAAAGCTTCTAATTGTCATTGTCCAATAAGATTCTTTTTCCGATGGTCATTGTTAAACTATAATTTGTGGCTGTTGAAATGTAAATAGTTTTAATTCCATTCGCTCAATGGTATACACAAACTATGAAGCATTATCACCTGTTTTCTAAGTTTGATCAATTAACTGAAAATGTTATTTTTGTACAGTGTAAGGACATTCACAGCCTCATACAGAAATACTTCAGTCGCATTTTGAATTTGACATTCAAAGTGGTTAACAAGCACTCTGTTCCATAGAAAGGGGCACTTTATATTAAAAGTGTTAGGAATGTGCAACCCATCGACCGAAAACCACAGTATGACAGCTTTGTTTGGTACATGCAGTATGCAATTATACAATTTTGATACCCGCTGTATCAAAGAAGTTAATTTTGATACCTTGCAGTATCGACTTATTCAGCAAAAAAATTGTAAAAATGGACCAGCAGTACACAATGTGCAGAGAAAAAACAATTTGTTGGGGGCGACCTGCACTATGAAAATGATGAAAAAGACACTTGTACTATAAAAAAAATGATGCAAAAAAGGTATCGGCACTATGAAAATGATGTAAAATAGCACCTGCTTGGGTGGCACATAAATATATGCCTCATATATGGATGTGTCCCCCTTCCTCCCTCCACTGGAAAGAGATACTACAGACAGACACATTTGCTGAAATGTTTCTGTGTAATATCACTATTTGTGAACATAAACTACGTGTCAAAAAGATGAATGCATGTAACATTGTCTACATCAAGAGAAACGTTCATTGTACATATTGCATACATCACCATGCAGGTAAAGATTTATGAATGGTAAGACAGTCACTTTATCTGCTATGAAATGATGAAGAATTATATGAATATTTTGGTATTAATTATTTTCACTCACAGCAAGTTTTCCGATGAATGCAAAAAGTATGAACATATGGAAATAAAACTGCCATACATAAAACATTTCTCAACCAATACATAATCGCTCCACTCATCAAATGGGTATCTTTCTTTTGGTCAACATTATCTTCATGCAATAGCTTACAAAGTTTAGCACTTTCCAGAGTACTGTCAATTTTAAATTGCATTCCAAAGAATGGTACAGTATGGTAGGATTTCATTCTTTTTTCTCCAAGTCTGATTAAGCAACTCTTCCTGAATATACATCTGGTACTTCTGAAATATATAGGTTTATCATACTTCATGTAAGGCCATTGACACCACAGAAATTGCCTACCAAAGAGAGTTATGCAAAACTGAATGTTATTTCAATCTTTAAAAATATCACAATTATTTCACAAAAATTATAATTTAAAGTATTTCTTGGCATTAGTTAATTAATATCACAATTATTTCACAGAGACTAGAATTTAAGGTATTTGTTGGTATTAGTTAATTTTTCTACTCATAAGATCCCCAGCATCAAAATTCTGGCACTGCCATTAATCATCCTACCATTTCTACAAGCTTCAAAAGAGTAGGTAACAGTAGAAATAATAAAACAATTTAAAAAAATGTTAAACTCTGAAATATACTGTACATGTACAGTATATTCTGTTTGATAATAGCAGTCCCAAGCAACAACAAATTTGCATGCTGGAAATTGTTTATACTGTAACTGAAATAGGCCATTGATAGGCACCTCACTTTTTGAATGTATGGCTACGCCACAATCAGTGGTGCAGCTATCGTTCATGGGGGATATTGTGTTCGGGACCCTTGTCCAAGTAATTGCAATATGACATTGCTAGAGCCGCTTAAATTTACGTTGAGATGTACGCATACACTTTAATCACACTGACATAGTATGGAGGTTTACACATTAAAAGTGGTACCATATTGGTTAGAGACCCTGATAATAGAAGCACAAACCTGATATGTTGACACTTTTAACTCCAAGTCAGTTATGTTTCCTTACCAAGAACGTCGCTGGGGTATTCTTATTAGGATCAGGATCTTCTGAATGGTGGTGGTGGTAGGGGGAGTGGGGGGAGGGGGTAGAGGCATCAATTTCCTAACTGGGTGAATTTATGAGGGTGCCTCGAAGAGAAACGGTTGGATTTCCAACTGCCATGTTCATTTTCCAACTGGCGTCCCATTTTGGGGGTGGCACCCCACCCCACCCCCACCCCATTACAGTGTCGTCTCTGCTCATTACCAACCATGTTGTTACACCCCTGGTAGGAATGTTTACATCTGAAACTTTTGTAACTCACCTGTATAACATGGAAATCCAGACTTGGTTAAATCAACATTCCAGCTTTAAATAAGTCTTTTTGTCTCTCATGCATTCAAGTGGTTCTTCTTCTGTGCAATGTGGGGCAAACTGACAGTTTGGAGTGAATAGGGTGGGACATAAAGGACACTAGACACTGTCACTAAGCAATCCATTGGAGAATAAAACTCTTGACCAATAGAAGTACATGAATTGTTGCACGTAAGGGGTATACATAACACCGCTGAGGAGCAGTCCCCACCACGGGAGCTCGGATAACCTATAATATTAAAGCAATATTGTGAGGGCTGGGGCAACCTATTGCAAACAATCATGGGAAAGGCCTGAGAGGAGTAAAATGATAGGGAAATCAATAACTATAAGGCGTACAAGTGATGTAGTCAGAGGGCTGTGCTGTGTCTCCTTGTCACTATCTGCCAGTCTGCCAATGTTGTGATATTGTTTTTATCTGGATGTGCCTGAAGATAATCTGAATGACCCAATGTGCTTTCAAGTTCCAAATATAAATCGAGTTATTTTAAGTCACTTCAAATTTTCCATTCATCAAATTCCATCCCCTCTTCTGTGTGAATGAACCGTTTTCAGGAACGGCTGAATATTTAATACAGGGTCTTATCTAAGGCTTCACATGAGTGGTATAACCCAATAAATTACCAAATAGGGCACCACCACAGGACTAGAGAGTCCCCAACCTAAAGAGCATATGTAAACTAAGATCATCATAGCATTTTTTTTTCATTTTAAGGGAAATGTACCTCTGTAACAGACATACATCAATATTTGAATAAAAGGTAGCTTTTAACACAATGTGCTTTTCCTTCCCCTTGAAAATCTGCCGCACACTTTTTGATAAAATTATCGTAGCATATTTTGTTTGTTCAAATCCAATTAAATTTTACAATTGATGGTCTATTACTCTTTTCCCATTATCTATTAAATCATTTCAAGAATAAGCATTTCAAAATTGGGCATAACTTTTCTATGGGCTGTCAGAGTGCATAGAAAGTCTTTTTAATATTACTTTGATACTTTCCATCCTTGTTACTGACAAAAATAAACGAATAATTGTTGGATTGGTTTAGTGTTACACAACACATTACTTTGCAAATGCAGGACATTCATGTGTACCTTCTAGGTCTGTTACAATAAGCCTGCCTGCTATTTCAATTAAAAAGTAGCTCCATCAGATCTACAGTAACCTAAAACACAAAATACATACAAAACTGGTATGTATATCCTTGTTTGAGGCAGATGAATTTATAGATAAATAATTGGGGAATAAATGATACACAAGTACAAACATTCACATAACACTTAAGAAAAGTCACAGAAAAGCTTTTTTTTTATAGTACAATTTATTTATCTCTTTTGGTTCAAATATGTAAGTCTTGTTTCAACGTCATCATAGATAAGCAATGCATTTACCCTTCATGTGTATAAGTGCTTCTTTAAAGGTATATGGATGTGTAGCAGCAACTTATGCTAAATTACTTTAAAGTCCATAGAAAATACCAACAACAAAAAATCTTCCAAAACGGTTAAAAAGTGACCATTTTAGAGCATTTGAAATTTTCATGCCAAAATATGTAAATTTTTGTTCCTCTTTATGTTTTTCTTCTGATGTATGTATAGGTGGGCGGAAGTTCTTATTTTCTTATGATTCTATGACCCTTTTGTTTTGTTTTACTTCCTTGTCACACATTTGTAAAAAATGAAAAGGAATTTACCCAAACGTTTTTAAGTGTTGACCATACCCTTAACCAAAATCTAGTAGGAATAGACTTTGTCCTCATTTTCAAGAACTTAAATTTAGGAAGGTATATAAAAAATTACATAAAGCTTTTCACTTATCCATTTGTAGAATTTTAAAGTTTGATTTGGACTAGAGATATAGTTCATTTTACATCTGAGCAAGCTTTATATGTTTGTTTTAAAGAACCAGACATCAGTTAATGATGTAAATGAAATTTAGTCTTAAACTGAGTATCTTAAAGCTTTGTGAAATAACACAACAAATAATTGTTCACACAAATACAAAGTGTTGGTTACCTCGTGAGTGTAACTGCCCTTTATTTCCTGTTTTTTCTTCGAAATTGTAATCTATAATAGTTTGAAAAAAAGTAACTAGCTTTGTTTTTTCTTTGCCACTTTGCCATATCCCACAGTGAAAAATGAATTATCTAAGTCAATAGAGGAAAATGACAACATATTACACCTGAAAAATATTTTATATTATACTGCATTACATCACATATTATACATACCCTAATAAAGCTCAGATTTTGATTTGGTACCGTTTGTTAAAAACTAAATGTTTTTTTTAACTAGACTTCTTTGTTAATATTTTCTTGCACCAAAGTGTGTGGTAAATGTTCTAGATATCACTAGGCTTTTATGACAGCCTTTCGAAGTATGTGTCTATGATGTACTACAAATAAAAGACTTTTCGATATCAACAAATCTATCAATGCCTCACTCTGGTGTCAGAAAATGGACAAACAATCTCATCAATATATTCTAAAAGAATCCTTAAAAAGTTCTACTTATTTTCTTGATCCTCTCCATCATTTTGTACAGCGCATAAAAATGCTTATAAATGTGCAATTTTTTCTTTTTGAAATATAGTACTTATCTTATTTCTCTGTTGCTCTGCCACAATCTTTGAGGGAAAGTAAAAGGTAATGATGATTTAATATCAAGACAATGTGATGCTGCAGTACATTCCTCTCAAACAACTGAGGAATACTCAGGCAATTTAACATCAAACGATACTGTATGTTATGAATAAAAAAATATAACATGTGAGGTAAAAAAACTTGTGATTGTTTTGCTATACAAATCATTTAGGTTTTGCTATACAATTATTTTTGTTGTTGACAAAATGAGATTTTGATCGAAGTTTTGAGCTCTTTCAGTGTTTGAGCAGAAGCAGAAATTAAATATTTTTGCAAGTAGCACAAAGAGTAATTTCAAATAGACAAGACAGTATTTTATAGACGGGGAGCCCAAAACTTTTATTCAAGTGGAAAGCGCCGGAACAACTGACCTCATGGGTTAAAATCCCCCTTCTTCCACGTTACAAAAATGTATTGCTGCCGGGTTGGGGCCAGGAGGTTCCCGCCAGAATCACGTGATTACTGACGTCATTACCACGAATCAATTTCAGCATTATCCGGAGTCCCATACGTGATAATATTACAATTAACTGATTAATGTGTCTACATCCGTGTTTTCATGGTCAGTGAATACAATGGTAACCATGGCATCGTGAAATAATGGGTAGTTTCCTCTGTAATTTATTCATCCGCCGAAATCACGTGTTTACTGGTGCCTTTACCATAACATATATTTCCTTCAATATCTAGAAACTTATACTTTATGCTGCTACACACCCATGCTTTAATGGTCAATGAGTACAATAACAACAATTACAAGCTGAACCAAATTATAACTGAACCTAATTCATATAATTGACTTGGTATCTCACCTGTGAGAAGCCATTTCATCACTTTTTTATCCGATACGCATTGTCTTTGCATTCCTACATATAAAGCTCGCCTCCAATTATGAAGCTCTTGACTTAATTTATTTAAGTGAAACAGTGATATGCCTTACCACTATCCATTCTGTATCATTTACTACTACAGATATAGCGCGGGTAATAATACCAAATATTTTTTTTATAAAAATAGTAAAATACATATTTACATACGTACATAATGATATTAGTATCCTTTTTCATGATCTGATGATTACATTTCTTCTGTCTTCATTATCTTAACTCTCAGAGTCACTCCAAGAATTGTCTGACTCCTTCTCTTTTGTGGAGCTGTCCGCGTTACCAGTGAACAGAGCTGTGAGAGACTCTGCAACTGAACTTCCTGATTACCAGTCTGGTTCAAATGTTCAAAGCCCTTTTGGTTCAGTTTCCACCCGTAGTCTGTGGAACTCTCTCCACAAGTCTGCAAGTTGGATCAGCCTGATCAGCCATTTCCACATTTTTGCAAAATACTGAGCCCTTTTGATATGGTTGTGAAATGTTTTGGCGCATGGAGGAAGAGAAGTACAGTTGATCTTATCTATTCTTGAGAGAGGATCTTCCTTTCTACCACTACTCATCCGTAAGATTGCCTTTAACAGTTCGGGAGCAACCCAAAAAACTGGGTACTTTGAAATACCCAAAATTGGGTACTTTTATATAATACGTCATCGCATGAGCCTACACATTTGACTAGCCTACGCTAAACCTATGGAGTTTTTCATTTTCTGCTCCGGATTGTCCAAAATTTCAATGGATATCCTAAAATTTTGGAGACGGAAAGTAAATAGATATTCAAAACTTTTTGCCGCTGTTTTTTTTAATTTACGGTCGCCTTTTTGAGAAAGTGAATAAAACAGATTATGGGCAGTCTGTTTTGTTCATTTTCTTAAAACGCCACGATGAATTTCAAAAAGCAGCGGCAAAAAGTTTTAAATATCTATTTACTATCCGTCGCCAAAACTTCAGGATATCCAGTGCAATTTTGGACAATCCGGGAGCGGAAAATGAGAAACCCCATATGTTTAGTGTGGGCTAGTCAAATATGTAGGCTCTTGCGATGACGTAGTACATTAAAGTACCCAATTTTCTATGTATTTCAAAGTACCCAGTTTTTCGGGCAGCTCCCGAAGTGTTTAATTGGACTTCATTTATGTCCGATGTTTTAAATTCATACAAGGAGCAGACACATAACGTCTGGAATACCTACTTCATTCAAAGTCAGAAATCGTACTGCAGTCTCATAAGTAACATCTGATTCTATCCTTTGGAAAGGCTTCATTTTTCCTTTTCTGAAGAAACATGAAGTATAATCACAACCTGTCATGACGTGAATGCCAATAAGTGCGTAGAATAAATCAGGCTGCTTCTTTTCAAGAGGATCAGCTAGGTTAGAGACGTTAATGTATCTTCGGTGCTTGCCAGATCCATCAGTCCATGGTGATATTTATCCCCCCGTCGATCTTCCAGAGAGCCCAGTTATAATAAAAAGGACGCCTGTATTAATGGACCTTACGAGAATGTTACCACTTGAAATAATGTTCGTGTAAAATGCAATGAGTTTATCAGCCTCTTTGTGTTGATATTGATAGCTCTGAGGTTCTTGTGTTTGCAGCAGATTGTTCTCGTTCTTCATTTGCATACACACACTGCTATGTGAGACATAAAGTGTTTTATCTCCAATTATTGACCCATACTGTGGTTTTTTCCATTCTCTGATCACAAACTTTGCAAACTCTTCTTTGAATGACCCATTTTAAAGTAACTTTGTACCACTCTGTCGCTGGGCTTGATTGAGTCCTGTGATAATGAATGCTCCATCCGGTGAATGACGGAAGTTTTGCTCACAGTCTTTAATGGATGGTGTTTGATACTTGTCAAGAAGTAGGTGGATTTACTGTCCTCGATTCAAACAAACCTTCAACAAAAGATCTCTAGCAATTGTGGTGTATCTAAACTTGTAATGTTGAAGCACGATTTCATGGACGATAAAACCTCCATCTATTACTGTGGCTGTGATTAAGGGAAGACTAGTATCCACGACAAGAACTTCCTGTCTACCTTCAAGGAAATTTGTGAGAGCTGCATTGTCTGTCTTAAGGGGGCTTCCGTTACTATGAGCAAGGGAAAGAGGTACTTCAGTAATGGCCTTTGCCTCTGCCATATCCAGCTAAATTTTATGAAGGTCAAGTGCATCGCGTGTCTTAGGTGCAACAGCTAGGATCCGCCCCAAAACATCTCTGACTCCCTCTGCCACACTCAGCTTCTGTACTGCAATCTTAGCTTCTTTTACATTCTCTGCTGCAAAATTCAAAGCCTTGATTCTTGTCAAATGCTCCAGAAATCCAAACCGTCTTCTACACATTTTTTTAAACTGTAATCAAAGCTTCTTTCCTCGCTCTAGTGTTTGTAGGAGATACCTGTTGGTTGCATCATTCGCTGCTCTTCCAGATAACACATCCACTAGCTCAGCTGGAGGATCAGAGGCGAATGGGCTGCATGTGTTGTTCAGGATCCTGCTTATCGCATTCTTATCAGCATTGTCACCTTAAATTCTCCATTTCCTTAGATGATTAACAGGTTCCTCTCCTTCGAGAAGACTGACTAGCTCACAAAGTTCTGTCAGAGCCACATTAAGTTGGTGAGAGTGATGGACCATCTCCAGAAGGCACCATGTGAATTTGTGAAAGCCTTAATACCTCTCATGGAAAAAGCAATTAAAAAAAAGCAAAAAATGTCAAAACAATTGGGCACCTGGCATAAGACCGGCTTGTGCGTTGGATTGATATGGCACCTCCCTTCAAAATTTCACGAGCTTTGCAATCCATATTCTGCAGCTTGTGGGGAAGAGGGATCCCCAACTAGCAACATTTGGTCGGTATAAAGCAAAGAACACATTAAGCACATTTGGGAGCACATTAATATAGCTATCAAAGTCCTTGGTTCGAACAGCCCGCAGAAGCTCTCGATACAACCTGTTGATGAAATACACATAGGTTGCCCAGTATGCTGCTGTACT